>VYXH01011616.1:9108-49659 GCA_013397275.1 Burhinus bistriatus | reverse complement strand
AAAAAAAAAAAAAAGAATTCCATTCCTGTCATGACCTAATTTTGCCACTGAGATAACGCCCTCAGGCTGCTCCAGAGAGTTTGCTGCCCTGGATCGGGGCGGGAAGCATATGACATTGCTGTCATGCACTCACAGCGTCTGGGTCAGGGCTGTCACTGCAGTGGTGGTTTCTGGCACTGCAGTCCAGGCTCGCTGCAATCTCTGCCTGAAATCTGACAAAATAGATCAGGCCAAGTGGGACAGGACTTTGCTCCCTCATTCCCCAAACTAATTAACATATATACATTTAAAAAAAAAAACAACAACCAAAAAGACTGAAAACACAGCTTAGGCAATTTCATTCTGAAATAAACAAAATGCATAAAATGCCCAGCTCTGACTCCAAACCTGATCATTTCTCAATTTTATCTCTGAAGTGGGACAGGCGATGTTCTAGCAGGCAGCATTACTGGGTTCAGGGGGCTCCAGAGGTAGTATTCCTCTCCATCCTGCCCTTGCTGCCGGGTCCACACTGTTTGTGCCAAAGCCCCTCTACTCCCTACCCATTACAGAAGGATCCCGCTCAGGGCAGTGAGACCAGTGCTTGGCACCAGAGGGCAAATTGAAGAGCCATGTGTTCCTAACTCTGGGGGACTCTGTTCCCTGCTACGTGGAATAAGCCTCAGACTTACAAGCAGCTACTATCTCTTGTTTTCAAATTCTTCTGATGAACAGAGGGATTTGAACGTCTGCTCTGACGGATCTAGAGAAAACCCAGGGACTTCAAAGACCTGTTCAAGGAAAGGTCATTTTTCGCTTGTACTGTCAAGCGAAAAGGGCAATGCGCTGAGATTGTTAAAGCTTCAGGAAGAGCCTGATTTCACCCAATATTTGCTTCCCTATGGAAAAAGGAAAAGCTGCCTATCTCCCAGGGAAGTTTAAAAGAAAAATTCCTGCCAAGCACAGCTTGCAGAAGCTCGTATCTGCCATCTCTGTTCAGGTGAACGGGGCGCTTTTGCTGAAGAAACACCTCTCTTCTCACATTTGAAATGCCCTCATTTCTTCCCACCACTAAAATCCCCTGAGCTGCTTCTCAGACAGGGAAACTGAAGTGATCTAGATTCCCTGCTCCTACAGTCTTGGGAGGAAATTCTTCAGGGCAAGAAAAAAGAGGGACACAGGCTAAAGTTGTTCTTACCCTACCTTCCACGTGCCTATGCCTGGTATTTTTCTGCACGTGCAAATCTTTAGGCAGTCGGGAGCTACAGGGCTGTAGACCTTTTCTCTCTAGCTCATCCTACATTAGCAGATTTACACTCCCTTCTGACATTACAGTCACACAGCTATTCCCTTATCACCTCCCTGACTGCAGAAACAGCAGGCACTTGTCCCCTCTGATGGTTAAGCGCAGCTTTTATTGGCCACAGCAGCCAGAGATGCATGACTCGGAAACCCCGTGTCTCCAACACCACTGATACCCTGCTGCCGTGAGATCCCACCACAAGGCCAGACGCTTGCTTAACAAAACTTGAAGCCTGAAAAAAAGAAAACTTTCAAGGGTTTTTTTAACAAGGTAAATCAACTGATCTCCACAACTGTAACAGCATAAGAGTGCAGAGCACATTTATGAAGCAGGCTCACACTGAGCATGCTGTTGATGTGATACTATGTCACGGTGGCTTCCTTCTACACAAACTCCTGCCAGCAAAGCTGCTGATCCCATCCCCAATCAGCCCAACAATCATGGCCACGGGTCATGGTATTCATACTGAGATGACACCTGACGGCATCACACCCCTATGGAGATGGTAAATGCTTCTACGTAAGGCATAAGACTGAAACACAAAAACAAAACAAATGGCTCATTTGGGAAGCAAGGAGCTAAGGCTGCTTGCTCAGTGTCAACCTTGTGACCACACAGAGCAGTGAGCAGATTGTGTTAGTCTGGGACTTCTTCACATGTGCAGAATTTAAGGTGGGAGAAGCCCAAGCAGCATGCCTCCTTCTCCAGTGCTGCCCATCCAGAGTACAAGTGTAGTTGCAAGGCAGGATCCCGTAGCTCACACACAGACTGTACCCTGAAGACCAAATCATTATTTGAGCCTTTCATTTTCTCATGTAAGCTACAAACACTACTAAGACTTCTACCAATATTGCAATTCACAGATCAAAAGCACTTTTGCAGATGACTAAAGCCTGGAATAAAGCTGCCTGCAGCCCAAGTTGGTTTTCATTCTCAAAAGGAGTTGATATTTATTTCCTAATCTGTAAGATGGGATGAGTGGTTTGGCCAACTTGGTTTTCAAGTGCCTGTGGCAGCTTTAACTTAATACTAGCTACAAGACCAAACCTGACAACAGCTAAGCTGAGAACCCTTCAGCATGTTAACAGGTGAGTGCCCACAACACTCGCTGTGCCCTTTAAGTGGTGCCTATTTTGAGGCTTGCTGAAGGCGTGGGGTCCCATCAGTGGGGGAGGGAAATGCTTCAGCTTCACTCTAGCCGTGAAGTCAAACCCACCGTTGTCAGCCACTTAAATCAGGCACCCAGACCAAGCACCACTGCACCTGGAAGCTGCCCACTCTGCTGCAGAGGCAACAGAACAGGATGGGCAAACTGCTACAGCCATTCACCAAGTGAATGTGCTTGAGCATCTCGGTATATTGCCCGAGGACACTTGGAAAATGTCACTCCAGAAGCAAGCTGAGGAGAGGAGTCAAGGAAGGGCTTTCCACCAGAAACCAGTTATGCGCAAACAGGGCATTAACTCAAATGAAAGGAGTGGAAATCAGGTTCTTGAAAAATAACAGCTCAGTTGTCAAGGCAGCAACACCAACCATTCTAGAGACACTACACTGTCCACACCTGTTAACTATTTAAGATCCCACCAAGAAGCAAACTGAACACTTGGCTTCTCTTGCTAGGACATAGATGTAGAGTGTATATCTTGATTAGCTCAATGCCATTTAGAGCAATATCCTTTCTTTACACAAAGCTGAAATGATGACAGGCTAGTCTCAAGACTACATAACTGAGCAAGCTGAGTAGTCTAAGACTCTAAGTAACTGAGCAAGTCAAAAGCAAAGACCATTAGAGCCTCACAGTTATTTGAAGCCCAATCCCTTGAAATCAGGGGAAAAAGGAAGTAGGAAAATTTGTCAGATAGTGAGGATTATAATCTTACCGAATCTCTGTCTTCCATTACCCGCTGGGGTCTGGCAGGAGTGGCTGGGCTTGTGCCTTTCATCCTCTTATACTGGGTGAATAAAATATTCATGGTTGCAAGCAGAACCTCAGATAAATTGTGCCTGATCTACACTAGAAGGGGAGGGGAAAAAAAAAAAAAAAAAGATATATTGCAATGAAGAGCGGGTTGACAGAATCATTACCCTTGCTAAACGACATCAGAAAACCAAGCAATGATAACTATGGTTGGTATTTACTCATGTAACAGTCACACATTTAATGGTTACCCCCGCTGTGACTGCACCACCTGGCAAAAATAGTTACCCAGAGTTTCGAGACAGACACACATAATGGCTGTACGTTCATGTTTGATAGCAACAGTTCAGATAAAACCCAAAGAACTTGAATACAAAAAACTCCAAAGCACTCAAATACACACAAACACTATCTAAAAGAGAAGTGTCATCCTCCAGTTAAAACAGTTCAAGAGCAATAACCACCTTCCATTATGCTTCATCTGCTAACACCCAAATACATGAGTTTCTCTAATTTGGAGGGAAAGAAACAAGATCCTACAAATGCTCGGAGCACAGAAGAGCACAGAAGAACTAAGTCAGCAGCACAGTTGAAACTTTTCAATATTCCAAATTCTTGAATCAAACTCAGTAAGTTCAGAGAGATTCAGATCTGCAGATGCTGATGCCTTCTGCAAAGTGGAGACAGGATTTCTGGGTAGAGAATTCTAGTGCGCCAAAGTGCAGCACTAAGGAGAAAATGCTGCAAGCCAATAGTCCACTTGTACGAATGCAAAAAAATTCCATCCTATTTCCCCATTAAAAAATAAGAATGATGTGATGACAACGTTTTAAGATCTTTTTAACAAAGCAAAAGGCTTTTGGAAGCTAAAACCAAGAGACTTGACTTACTTCATCGCTGAAATTCCGGAAGGCAGCAACTCTCTCCTCTACACAATCTTGGCTAAGAGGTACAAGCTTCAGGCGTTCAATAATCTTCAAAAAGAAAAGCAGGAATCAGGGTAGATAATCAACCATATACTAATAAAGTATGTTTTTGAAGTGTTAATGTAATGCTCCTGATTCCATTCAAGAGAAATCATTTCTTTGTTATTTATTGGTTTATCTCCTCACTTTGTTGAGTAGCCAGAATATTTTGTTCAATGTCTACAAAAGAGCTCTAGAAAGATCTTCCTGATTATCAAGCAACAGGAATGAAACACATTTTTAAATTCCTGTAGCATTGCAGCACCTTCTAAGTCATTAAATTTTTTGTTTTAAGTGATGTTATTTGAGACATTCTGGGCTTTCAAGGGCATTAGGAAGGCTGCACTTCAAACAGAACTCTTGAAACTTACATCAAAGGCCCTGTCAATGTGACCGGCGTGATATTCATCAAAAAACGTGATTAGGTCTAGCAGAAGGTAGAATGTGGAGTCAATGGATTTCTTTGCACTTATCCCCTGAGCTTTGTACCTGAAAGAAATTGTTTTACAATTTTATTGTGCAAAATGGCAACCATTTATAAACGTGCACTTGCAATTCTTGAAAGCGGGAGACATCAAGCACAAGGACAGAAGGCAACTAACAAAGGACGGCTTTAATTTTCCTTAACCAGGAGGCAGAATTTTCACAGGTTGTGGTTTTTCAAAAATACTTTTATTCACTTCTAGTTTTCCATCAAATCCAGCATTTGTTTCCTTTTTAATGTTTATACTTCCCATATTCACGGGGAAAATAGTGACAGGAACCAGAGACCTGCAAGGCAAGCACTGTACAAGGGTGTTTAACATGCTGTTTTATGGTGGACAACTCTCCAGCACAACTGTCTACTTCAGGCAAGAAGTTAAGACTTAAAAATGGATCAGATGATTCTGCATGCTCTTTCTTGCCACACTTGCTAGGAGATGAATTGGAGGGCTGTCTGCTCTCACTGCTAACAGAAAGGAGCTCCTTCCTCAAGGTAAAAGAGTGGTCAAGTGCATGGCGCACACCATGCTGCTGTAGAGGAGAAAGCCAGATAACCTCTTGGCCTTTTCTGTTGGATATCTCCCCTGTTCCAAAAACATCACAAGAATGCACAGGAGGAAAGCTGCATCACTACAGTACTGTCTGCAATACGGTAGATGAAGAAAAGCCCCTGTATTACATTTAACTGGCAAGAAGATGAGCTAATTGGAACCGTGCTGCCTTTGCAATCGTGAAGGTTTGCAGCTGTAAAGTGGCATTATTAAATAGTAATATTCAGTGCTCTCACACAGATCAAAGCAAGTAGCAAAACAAAGCCCATTACGGCCTTTGCTGAAGCTTAAGCTCAAGCCACACGTTTAATTTTCCTTAATGTCTGCTACCAAGTAAGTCGCTCACCAAGTCAATACGGCACCAATTTTCACTCAGTCTGCAGCCTGACTAAACGCAGGAAAGGCTGACGGAAGGAGGGACTGGCAAATGCCACTTGTCAAAAGAAGAAAGGCAAAGACCTCTGACTGAAATCAATACATTTCTGTATTTGTCTTCCCAATTTTGAAGAGCCAGCAAGCGTGCTCGGTTTATTTTTATTCTCTCCCCACCAGAATGGTTGAGGAAAAGCAGTAAGACATTTCTCACAGGTACCCACATTTTGCTCTAGTAAGACACAGGAATTTTCCATGGAAGACAAGATAGACCAAAAGAAGACAATTTAAAAAATCCCAAAGCTATTTTGCAATTACAACCTTTCAGAAGCAGGTTATTCCTAACTTCTAGCTGCTAGTGAATCTTAAGCACCGGTGTCTCTCAAACACGTATCCTCATTAGCACACCGACACTGCCGGTGACATTCCTTCTGGTCACTTCCATTTCTCTCTCTTTTCTAAACACCACATGGCACTTTCCTAAAGTAACAGACTGTGGAAATGAGGTCCACTGGTTACGTTAGCCATATACACACCTCAGCTTAAATGTTCCCTTTTTAGCTTCCATTAAAGCAGCAGTGAAAAAGTTTCCAGACAGCTACTGAACTCGCCGCTCTGCTGTTACAACTCAGAATTACTGGTTTTGTAGCGCTCTCTCAATACTATTTCAAAGCAGTGAATTGTGTGCAATGAATCTGCAACTGTTAACGATATTTTGCTTTAAAAATCACCTAAAACATACAACTCATTCTATTTATTGCTCCTTACTAGACTCTGCCTCTAGCTGGCAATCCTGCAATTCCTTTCTCCTGATTCACCTACAGATAAAGCTTCTTGGCAAGTTTACCTGACCTGCCCCTGAAGATTACGTTTCTGGTTTCAGTACTACAAGCCACCATGATCAGGACAGGGTAAATTCCGACCTCTTCTCTTGTCTTCCTGAATGCATTGCCACGGATGCCATGGTCCAGCCAGCAGAAACAAAGTCAGGAACTAACACCCACTGAACTGATGGTCCCAGGTGAGGTCCAGGTGAATCATCCAGTCCTGCCCCCTCCTCTTACCTCTCGGCAACGGAATGAGCCATGTTCTTCAACCGCTCTTTGTTCGACTGGGGAGCGCTGATCTGGGGAACAATGGGACTGAGGAGCTTATTCATCAGTTCTAAAACTTTGTCAGGGTTCTGTTGGTATTAAAGTTACAGACAAATAAAAGGAGCATGTTGGGACTTAGTGTTTTAATCTCATTGAAAAAGCAGAAAGGTCTCCTGCAGTGGTGCATAGTGCAAGCTCAGAGATGCCTCCCTCCCATAAAGAGTCAAGATCATATTAGCCAGCTGCAACATAATGCTGCTGACTCATGTGAAAAAAATATTTTTCTCTAATTTTCCTCTAAAACAGTGGCTATGGTTGTATCCACTTTTATTTCAAATATATTTCAAAAGTAAACGAGAGTACTCGCTATAAAGCCCAACTATTTTAGACTTCAATTCAACATCTGTGAAATTGGAAGAGCACACTCCAGGTAAATAACTTCACTACCCACAATAAAATCATGCATGGGGCAATCTCTTCAAAAGACCACATTGATCAAGAACTAGGATGTCTTAAATCAGAATGGGTTGGAGCGCAATCCATCTGGGTTTGTTCACCAAAACCCCTCTCCATGCAGCCAACAGCTCTGCTTTAACAGCAGCAAAAATAACCTGCTTGAATAAGGGCAATTCAATCTCCGAGATTAAATTTAACCTCCTAATCACAGGAAGAATGTTTGGAAAAAAATGGTGAACCAGGCACATATTTAAGGCAGCGCATAGAAGATATTTACCTTTGCAAGGTCATAGAGTTTTGCAGCTTCTTCAAACAATCCTTTATTTTCTGCTGCAGAAGCCACTTTATTAATAATGGGTTTTGTGTCATTGGTAAACTTGTCTATCACTCCAGGCTAAAGAGGCAAGACAAAAACGAAAGGAGAGAATAGAAGAGAAATCAGAATGCTTAAAAAGTCCTGAATATTCTGTCAAGGCAATGAATATTTTACATGTTGGATTATGATTAGAATGGCCTGTACATTTCCATGGGAACGCGCGAAAGGGACACGTTAAAAATAGAAAGAGCTCTTGTGAGAGAGATATTCTCCAAAACGGAGTCAGCACTGAGACATCTGCGGCTTCTAATTCATTCAAAATGACCCAGATAACAGGTCAAATTCTAAATTATTTTAATTGCTGATGACACATTACAGAGGAGAAGAAAACACAAAAGACTTCAGCATATAATGTGCCAGGGTCTCCAGGGATGCCATTTGTGTACACTGGCATGACAGGTTGCAAGTGAAACCTTACACGGATAAATGAAAGGGTGAAAAGAATTTTAAAAGAAACAATAGATGCAAATAGAATAACAGAGAGGAAAGAGTCAAGGATATCTGGAAAGGATTTTACTGAAGTTGAAGATGTAAAAATAAGAATATATCATCTAGAAGAACTTATTTTAAACCTGAGATTGCTGGTTTCATACCAAAGAAACAAGAATTGTTATATTTAAAAGGAATTGAGTAAAGGCAAGAAAACAGGATTCACCACTAATGGCATAATCTAAAAACTAGCTATCTTGCAAAGAACTGTAAAATGAAAAAATATTTGCAGATTACAGGGTTACCTTGCTCTTGTGTGTGCAATCTCACTGCTTTTAAACCGACAGAACAAAAACATCTAAAAGAAAATCCTGCCAGAAATAACTTTGTGTGTGTGTGTGTGTGTGTGAGAGCAGCAATGATTGTAGCATGAGCCCTAATCTTAAAGTTAGGATTTAAGTTATTCTGGAGTCTGCTTTACACAGAAAGCTGCCAAAGTTGCCACAGCAAACAGAAAAACCTCACTGATTATCTAAAATGTTAATCATTTGCATGCACTCTCCTCTTTCCAGGTGAAACCTTAAGGTTTCCTTTACCTTCTGGCTGTGTAAGATTACATTTTACTTTTAGACTACTGCTTTTACAGCAGAAGTAAGATCCATCACAACTAAAAATGACTGATCTTTGATGCAATACTTACCCTCACCTATGTGGAGGGGACAGACCAGTTGTGGCTATGCCTGTGGTCTGTTAGCCCTTGCTCCCTTAATAACAAGAATTTTTCATGGGCTGCAAGACATTTGTCCTCTGAGGTGAATGAGGATAATGTCGTATAGATGGTTTTCACACACACACCTCAGTTAACAGAACAATCTCACCCCCATTTACAAGCATGCCATTTTTTCTAATTGCTTTTTACTAATGTGTACTAAATTCCATCTCCTACTGCAAAGATGAAATTCTGACCTCACTGAAGTTACCCACTGCCATTTGTTTCTTTAGTTACATGGGCTGTCTACAGGGACATAGTTTGCTCTGCAGTTCCTGACCTGCCTTCTGGTAGGGCAGGTCATAGGTTATTCTGTAAAAGGACCTCATACTTGGAGAACCTGTATGTATTCAAACACAGTAATAATTTGGCTAGTGAAAAATAAAGAAAAGCAAGATAGTCTCATGACTACTTTGGAAATCACACATAGTTTGTACTTTTTGCGTTACATAAATTGTCAACTCACCTTCCTACTACCATCATTTTCCAGCTTCCCAAGAATCATATCAAACTGTGTCCACACAGATGTAAAGTACGAAAAAAAGGAAACAAAAATAGAGAGATGAATTGCACATATTTCACAACATATTTGCTAAGTACAAAGATGCAGTCATGGATGATGAAAAATCCGTGACTGATGTCAAAATTATTTGTATATAAATAACAGGCAAAGAGATGTGATTAAGTATCTTAAACACAGGGTCATTGCAAGATCTCCCATCATCTAGGTTTGCATCAGGCAGAAAGCGTAAACAACTGTTAAAGATTGTCCTGCCTAATAAAAATTTCAATGAAGAAATGAATTTCAGTTTAAACGAGGAAGGCAAAACATGGCCAAACATACCTCTCTGCTTTCAATTGCTAGTTCACTAATGCAACGCAAGAACATGTTCTCTCCTTGGCTGTCCTTCTCATTCCTGCAAAAGAAAGGGAAGGAGGAAGGTACTCCTGTTTCTGAGGACTTCCCCAGATAGGAATAATTAAGCAGTAACAACTAGGAGAAAATCTAGAGATGCAGAGTCTTTCTCCTACCTGAGAAAGTAAAAATACTGCAGAGCTTCCCTTGGATCTGTTGATTCAAATTTACGGGTGTAAAGCATCAAAAGCCGCACAAAATTTAGACGCCTAATGCCAGGAGGGTCACCAGCTTCATGGCTTACTGCAATGTCAGAGACAACACCGTCAGAGAATCTAACGCCAGGAAACGTTGCTCTGATCTTCATCTCAAATTAGTCAGAGTCATGATGCAGAGCTCTAATGCAACTAAAACAATTAACTTTTAGGAGACAGAATCATAAAATTGTTCAAGTTGGAAGGGACCTTTAAGATCAATGACTCCAACCATCAGCCTAACACTGCCAAGTCCACCACTAAACCATGTCCCTCAGCACCACGTCCACTCGTCTTAAATATCTCCAGGGATGGTGATTCCACCTCCCTGGGCAGCCTCTTCCAATATTTGACAACCTTTTTGGTGAATAAATTTTCCCTAATATCCAATCTAAACCTCCCCGAGCGATTATTCTGATAAATGCTGCTTGTTTGATCAATTACATAGACCTGCAGTGTCTACAGGGTACTCGAAGGGCTCAGAAAATATTCCCTTATTGTAAAGTAAATGTGCAGGACTTACGTAGCTGTGCACTCTGCCCAGAAGATTTCAGGAGCAATTTTAACTCAAACAGGACCAATGCAACATGAACAGCATGACAACGCAAGCGCTCTGTCCGGAAGAGAAAAGCAATTGCAGCTTCAAACTGTGCTGTCAAGAACAATACTTGGAAGTAGAGCAGAGGCTGCTGGTTCACTGCAAAATGTGATTCACCTGAAAAAAACAAAAACAACCCACAACACACACACAAAGTGTAAGTGAAAATGATTTTGCAATCAGAGATCACTGCCAGTGGATGCTTCCTGCCACAGTCCATCGCTATTGCTTATTCAGTGCCAACAGAAATAAACACACTAGACAAAACCAAATACCTCATCACACATCAGTGGTTTATCTATAACTGTTCCACTGCAATGTATCACAAAAGACCACAGCATAAAGTTATATTCAGGAAGTGAAAGAGAATAGTTTTTCAAAAGAGTTCCTTTGTTCTTTTCAGACAGCAAACCATCAACTCTGATAGATAGCAATAGATTCTCTAAAGACTACAACTTTTTTACTTCATTTATACTTATGCCAACCAGTAGAAATAATGTTAAAAACCTGGATTTTACTACTCAGTGACACCAACAGTAGCTTATTCTATTTATTTTCCACACATTTTTATCTGGGCGCGAGTGATGTTACGAATTAGAAGGCTGTGGAGAATCAAATTGTCTCTGTTTTGGATAGTCCAAGTGACCTGATTTTGATTGATTGGAAGATGACTATGGGAAAAGGTAGTCTCTTGGGCTGTGGACATTCCTAAAACTTTCTGAAGTGGAAGGAACTGTGATTTGGGTCCCTAGAAAATGACTTGAAATAGTAATTTAAAGGAAACAATGAACAATGGATGCACATAGAGAAAAGCCTGGGAAATACATGCCTACATTAGGTAACGATTGCTTTTCTGTTCTGTATTCCAAAAGTTGGAAGTTTTGCCAAAAGACCTTAGCATATTTATGGTGAGATAAAGCAATCCATAATTTAGTATGGATAAAGTGCAAATAGCAGCAGTGCTATTCACAGATGAACAGTCACTCTCTGGATTGCTGGGAACACACAGGACTCATTCACTGTGTCTGACATTACTCCAGGGACGCAGGCTGTTCATGACCACCCTAAAGATGCCTGTCACTAGTGGAGAGCTATAGGGTTTTATGTGGAGTCTGGGATTTGTGTAATAACAGTTGGAAAGTGCCCTAAGCAGAAAAGCAGAGCCCCAAGAAACACATCTCTCTGTGTTTTCTTACCATAGTCTTCTAGCAGCTGCTTCTGGAACTGCGATAATGTTAGTCGGTCTTGTGGAGAGCTTGTGCCATTGTCATCAAAACACACTTGGTTCAGCTAAAAAACGCACCCAAAGAAAGAAGCACAGATATTTCAACTTCACCTTGCACAAGAGATGCATGCAGAATATATTCATTCCATCTGAAGCCCCTCCTACGATTTGACCAACTGACTAGAAACTACTTCTAGTCACAACATCAGGTCCATCCATTGCTGGGAAGCAAAGATCTCTAAAGTAGCAACAGCAGAAATTCATGCAGATATAACCCAGGGGTCCTTTTGTATCTGTCCACACCGTCAAACTCCAATGCTGGGACTCTGAATACTCAACTAAACAATATTTTTTTTACCCAGTCTTAACAAATCCATCATTCTACTCCCTCTTTCGGATAAAGGAGAGAAATAGGTACTGACCAGTATCTATCATGCCCCCACCAAAACTAGGAGGACTTTGGACTATCGAGACATTGACAGCATCGTCCTCTGCCAGTTGACACCAACATTTCAGCCATAATCCGTCCAGAAAGGAAAATGCAAAGGATCCTCACTGTAGCAAGCTAACACTACTTGCAAAAACAGCTGACAAAGATCAGCGTCAAATGAAGAACACGGCACTTCCACAGACAAGCATCCCCACATTAACACCCGATAGTAGAGAGGGTAACAGAGCATCCCTGGGCCTCGGGTTCTCAGCCCTTCACTATCTGCGAGGTCAAGTCACATGCATGACATTGATGCAAAACACCAAACCTAGAAGCAGAAGCAGCCCAGAAATGCAATACCATTTAGACCCGTTCTTAAAAAAAAAACCAAACAAAAAAAAAGAAAACCCAACAAACACCACCACAACCCCAACACCATGCTTACTTTTAGCCAAAGATAATCTTCTGTTTTATCAGCAACTTCACTCTGGTTATCTGTAATGTCACAACGGCCAATAATACAATAAACAGCCCTTTTGTATGGGTCAGTATTATTTCTCAGAGCTCGTTTGTAATGAAGACGCAGTTTATTTTCTGTGGCAGGAGACAGTCTATGGAAAAAAAAAAAAAGAATGAAGGAAAAGACATGAAACCCATCTTTCCCTGTATGAGGAAACCTGGATACAAATCGATGTAAACAGGTGCATATTCACAGCAAAGGCATAATGACAGTAAGCACTGGCTGATATTTGTTGCACTTTCTATTTACATCTGTAGGTGAAAATTTTGCACACATAAATTTAAACATATAATTACAGCTATGGAGGATCATCTTCAAATACCCATTGCGGGTGGGGGGGGAGGAAATCAGATGACAGTCTCTTTAGGGATGCATTAATATTGCGGTAGACGAGCTATTTTTGTCTGACTGCCATGTCATCACTTCAGAAAGAGAGCTCACAAAGTCTTTGAAACTCTTTGGGTTAGTAACTAACAAGTGAGCAGGTCGTTGTACCATGAAGTGTTTTAGGAGAGACACTTCCACCTTTATCATTAAATACTGTCATAACGTTCTTTGTCATTCTATTTCTTGTACCCTCTTGTAGGGAATTTTACAGAATTGAATCAATAATGTGTTCTCCTAGACTAAAACAGTGTTTGTCAAATCTGAAGGCAAGGTACCTTTTCATAGCTGTAATAAAAACAAAATAAATCAATTATATTGTATCTCATTAAAGTGTTTGTAATGAAAACAACGACAGTACCTTCACTAAGGTTTCTGGAACAATCTTAGTATAATGAGCACTCCTAGATATTCTCTACAAACCAGGTTAATTTATAGAAGAATAACATGGTGTACACTACTCGGTAAATTGCACTTTGATATTTCCGCCCCCCTACTTTCACTCTGTTTTTGGTTTGGTGTTGTGGTTGGGGTTTTTTTTGTTTTGTTTTGGTTGTTCGTTGTTTTTTTTTTTAAAGACATGCAAACTGATATGTTCTTGTTCACATTTTCATATCTGAAGAGCCCAAATACATTCAACATATTGCAGGATAAGGGCTTCCCACATAGCAATGAAACTGTCATAGGCTGAGGTGGGATATTACAGGTTCTCATCCTGGCACTTACCTGGGCCCTCCAGTCTCCCCCAGTTTCAGCCAGCGCCTTAGCAAAGTGCCATTCCCCTGCAGGGAGCACAGCTATAACGCAATAGCTGATCGTGTGCTTGTTTGAAATTAACTGCAAGTGGAAAGATAACAACAACAAGCTAACCCAAACCACCACAGCAGAGTTCAGAGCACACGTGAAAATGCACTAACTTAACTGCTTGCAACCACATCACCAGTACTTTGGCCAGTGGCCTCTGTCAAGTGACGGAGAGCAAAAATTGGAAGAGAAGAATAAGCACAAGAAAGATGTGAGAGTGAATACCTCTAACAAACACTACTTGCTTTTACTGTGTGGCATTCTTATGAAAAGAGGTGTAGTAAAAAGCGTTCCCCAAAGGAAATTCAACTAAAATAAGCGACAGGGGAAATAAAAAGACACAGGATTCGTGACAGCAGACTAAATCTGATCTATTGTATGCACTATCCTACCGTTACACAGGGCAGATCCCATGGTAAAAAAGCAAAGCTACAGCACTGTATTATTTTTGAAATGTAAATTTTTGCATATTTTTCAAACAACTCTTTCTCTATGGAGATTTCTAGACTTCAAAGCCACAAATTAAAATATGCAAACTTTTTACATGTAATTTAGGTAGGTAACAAACACCAGGCAGCCATCACCACCAGAACAGACCTGAGCTTCTTATATTTCTACCAAGCCATTGATTATTTCACTACTCCACAGGAATTCCCAGCCCTCACACAAAGCCCTTTCCTAGTTCCCAATTACCTTTTATCTTTACTGTGCATGTACTCCTGGAACCAGGTTTTAAACTCTCCCAGCTGGTGCTGTGCCCGTTTCACCACGTGCATGGCTGCAGCCAAATCTCCACAGCGCATGCAGTAGTAAATCAGTGCCCAGACAGGATGGCCTTCCACCTCACCATCCTGAAAATAAAGTAAAAAATAATTATTTTAAAAGCAGTATATTTGAATTAATTTTCTTTATCATTTGCCTCATTCATCATTTCTGCCTTTATACCCACACACTGATTTTGGTAAAAAGTTCTGTTTGTGTCAGAAGCCAGAGATCATGAGGTTTAAGGCTTGTGAAAGCTGTGCACATCCTAGCAGCAAAGGATAGAACACTCTTCTGCTTGCCCAGATTTCAGTTCTCAGTGAGGTTCTGACAATCCCTGAACCAGCATTCAGATACCCTCCCCACAGAGGAGGTGGATTTGGATTAGACCACGGAGTTATTAAAAACATTTGTATGGAAACAGAAAGATACCAAACTAATCATGGATCTCAGCAGGTAAGAAAAGAACAGCTAGACTCAGCTATGTGGTCTCCAATGTGTTATTTCATTTAACTTTTGACTTTAATTTTTCAACCCAGTCTGCCTGTTTATCTGGTAATTTTGTAAGTGCGCAGCTCTGCACTTTCTATTACATGCAAGTGAGCAGGATTTTATTCAGACTCCTAAATAAAAGGCTTGGGCTACAATTCAGATTAATTTATTACACGTTTAGTCATCAACAACTGGTGTCACCATCTTACAATAAGTGCAAAAAAAGAGAAAAAGCAAAACCGTGGAGATTACATCATAACATATTCTAATACCTGCTTCTTGATTGCTAAAAAGACCACCAGAAGAGACTACAATTTCTAGAAGTTAGAACTCAAACTACTACGCACCACCATGCTTCGGGACTAGCTCTGAACTCAAAGTGATTTTTATCTACTACCTTCCATTTTCCTAATGAAAAATTCTAGAGAATGAGTAACAGCCTGCTGCCCTAAAAGCAGTTTAAACAATAGAAAACCCACTAGAGGCTGCACTAGTTTCCTGGCTGTGCTGGAGCAAACAGATTTGTGTTACTGTTTTAGCTCAGGCGCTGAAAGTGATGGACATACCTGGAGACCAGGGACAGGCGCAGGGAGTTTGATGTTCAAGAAGCTGCGGACTAGTTGGTAGGTCCCTGGGACTCCACCCAGCTGAGCCTGGTGCAAGTTTCCAAAGACTGTCACAAATGTGTAATTTTTGTAACTGAAAAACAACACAACACAAGCAAAACAAACATGGGAACAGACTGAAATATACTTGCTACAAAAACATCGACTACTTTTCAGATCCAACCCAACTAGCAACTTAAAGCAAATGACCTTGATGTTCAAACATTATCGTTACAACAAAACGAGGCAAAGACTTGTGCTGACTTAGGAAGCTCCTTGTATTCAGCAGTCTCATGAGAAACCATGTTTGGAGCCTGTGGTGTACTGCTCCAGGTTCATATGAGGTTCCTTTCATTAGGTTCTCTTAGTACTACGTTAAACTCCATTACCTAACTGGTGAAAAGCCTTTCCATCCTAGTGCTCTAGCTCTCAATGCTGTCACAAAAGAACAGTTCAACACCACAGATAGTTTGTCTCTCCTCCCTGCCCTACGGACAAATACAAACTGGAGGGCCATGGACTTACCAGAAGGAAATCACAGAGAAAAAGAGAATTTAGAGAAAAACAACTGGTAAAGGCAGCTTCTAAAACAACCCAAAGTCTTTAATCAAGACAGGTCAATTTAACAAATATTCATGTTTAGAAGCAGGAATCTGATCAGCCTGTACGCTTAAGGAATACCTATATACGCAGCAGCAATAAGTTACATGAAGTTCTTTTTTTCTCTGCAGCATACAATAGACTCATGCACCAGCACACTATAAAACTGGAAGGTTATGCTAAACATAGGTAAATATTAGCCTATCTTGATAACTAACATTATGGCTGAGTTAAGCACACGCTCCTCAGGGCTTCAGATCACAGTTGCTCCAAAGCAACTAATGCAAGAACAGGCGTGACCAGCACTACATCTCCTCCTTGTACATGTGAGAGGCTGGTGAGGCATGGAAACACCCCACTGTGACCCAATTCCTGCTAGGAAAGAAAAGCTACAAAGCAAGGAGCAGGTGTGTTGTGTTTTCTCTTTTTTTTTTAAAAATCAAGTCTGCAGGGCTAAATTTTCACAATTGGGAGGGTTGTTGGGGGGGAACTAGATATAACTAATTCCTAATTTCAGTTACCAGTTAATGGCACTGTAAAAATTTAGCAAGTTGGGTATTTGGCAAATCAGGTTAAGAGTCACTGGCTCATCGCACACTGCTGAGACCGAAGAACTGGAAACAGAGGATCCTTTGGATGTGTCTGTTCATCTGTGCACAGGCAGGCATGCTGTCACCACCCCTGGGTGACAATGAGTGCTGATGAGCTGTGGCAACCAACCGTCAGGGGCCAAGAAGAGCCTGTGCCAGGAGGCGAAAACATCTCCTCCCAGTGTGCTGTATCGGAGCCCAGCACTTTCTGTGCTCAGAGAGCAGATCTGTATCTGTAATAAATGCCCACGCACTACACTGCGGCTATTGTTTGCTTTCCACTGCTGAACTAGCCTGCTGGCATTACATCCGCAGCTATGAGATAAGAGACACTGCAATATCCACATGTGCAGTGAATAGGTAATACAGCCAACTGGGGATTCTGCTTTGGGCTGCTCCATAGCCTGCAATTCTCCAAGCTTTTTTTTGGTCAACGAGCTTAGGCATCCGTGATACTTGCCGATACAGACAGTAAACTACTTTCCAGAGTCTGAAAATCATTGCTTCAGCCTCTTCAAATTTTACAAAAACCTTTCAGTGTAGAAATGTCATGATCAGAACCTGACTCATTGCACCACATTTCTCCCCAGTGCTGTCCTTGGTTCCTTCCAGCACTAGCTCCTGACAGTGATCAGCAATCAGAAAGGGAGTATAGAGAAGGGGAAATTTTTTTGCAGGGGGGAAATACATCTCTTTCCACAAGTGAAAAACCTTCACATAAATATTCTACATCTATCAGTGATACTGGCAACATAGAAGAAAGAATAAAAGGTCTTTGCATCTCCTAAATAACCTCCCCACGGATTCAAGGCCTTTTTAACTGGAACAGTTTTTAACTAAAACAGTATTATACTCAAGTGGCTGCTCTAAGCCCTGCAGAACAGAAAAGACAGGCCACAGACACTTCTGTACGCAGCAAGAGGTAGCTGACTTGTTACTACGTTTGCATGCATTACGAAGTCATTTTGGCTTGTTATTAGGGAACCCTATTAATAAACTGTGCTCTCCAGAGCATTCTTCTTACCTTTGTTCCAGGTAGTGCAGAGCTTGCCTCACGAACTCCATACGCACCTCCATGTTGGTCCGGACTTTCAATGCATCGCTAGCAGGAACCAGGGTAACATCGGTCATTTGTTTCACCATGGACCACAAGTCAGAGACGTTCTATACACAAGCCATTACATGCAACAGCGATTAGTTCAGAGATGAACAAGCAACACTGTTTTGAGCTACATGGTGTTTCAATGCTTAAGAAAAGCATAAAGACACAAGAGTAACGTCTGTTTAGATTTGTAATGGAGATAGTGGATGCAGTCATGAAGGTAAGCCACTTCTGTCCTGCAGAATTCAAATTTCCCAGGATTTTCTGCATAATTCTTGTGCAAGAAGATGGCTATAAATATTACACCCGCAATTGTCACCCAGGATCGACAATGATTTCCAAAACTAGGCTGGGTACTTGGTGCTCAGACTCCTTCCTCATTTCCAACTTGTACATCCCACTCAATAAATACCACAACATCAGCTTTCCACATAAGCGATTGCTCTGGCTACCACTGGAAATCTGTGCAACCAGCTGTGATGAGAAATATCTAAAGGACACTGATCACTTGGACAAAGACTCAGGTCTGAAAAAAAATGTTGAAATCCATCCAGGTCTGCTCATTCATAAGGACAAGATCATATCAGTATCTCCAGGACTAGAGTATCCTTGCTGAAACAGCAAGATACTGAGAAGTAACAGCACTGTTAGCTCCAGCAAGGGCAGACATTTGATCTTGGTGCTTGAAAGCAGCAAGAATATTCTAACTCGTTGCACCGTCCCTAGCAAAATGAACAGAGTTGTTCAAAGCAAGGATGCACACCTGTAATTCACATCTGACTGAAGCATTTGACCCTCAGCTTCTGACCGGCTTTTTGCTCTCCCCAGTTGCAAAGTTTTTTCATGACTTGCCTCTCCTGCAGTATTCTCCTCCAAGCATTTCTTAAAGGTGGCCAGACTCGTACATTTGGTTTTTTGGGGTGGATCAAGACAATGCAATTGAAGGAGTGCAAAAAAAAGAAAAGCAGCAGATCTCTGGTTTAAAGTCAATCCTAGGGGCCTTAGGCTTTGCTATGGGAGCCTACCTTCAGCTCTAGCAGGGTCTGACTGAATATTCTTCACCTACAGCTAAATATACTCAAAGCATATTAGGAGACTGTATTTTGAACAACAAACACAACACAACCCATTTCAAATGAAAAGCAATTTCCCCCCCCCCAACAGCTCATCACTTATGATGGGACATCATAGTGAAACCAGGTTCTTTTCTTCCTCACTGTATTAAGAAATCTTCACCATGACCAAGGTCATCACAGGTGTGCCCTGCCTTACTAGAGAAGATTCCAGTATTGGCTCTGTGTTTTCTGTGGAGCCATGCATTTTTGGCAGTATCAGTATTTTTCCACCAATGTCAGCAGGCTAATAATCACAGCTGAAAACAGATTAAATACATTTCCTTATGTTAACTCACTGGCAGTACCTTATCATCCAGTTCTGCAACAGCAGCGCAAAGGTCCACCAGGTTAGGCTGCAGATGGCCATTCACTATCTTCTCATTATAAATATAAATCTGAAACATATTGAAAGTAAGCAAGTTTAACAATACATATTACTCCCCTTCGCCCCCGCCTAGCCACAGCAGCAGAATCTGAACCAGGCTTCAAGAACAGAGTATCCCCAGCATGTCCCTTCTGCTTCCCTCCCACATTACTTGCTTTAATCCAACACAAGAAGAATGGGCATCAGCACCAACCCTGCTTGCACAACACACCAAAGCCCCAGGCCTGCCTGAAGGCGGGCACCAATCCAGCTGTTTGGGGGTTCTGCATGGCAAAGCATTGCGCTGAACGTCCTGTTAGACTAACTGCAGCTAATTGTTGGAGGACAAAGATTCAGAAGAGACCTGGCAACTGGATGGCTGTGATATTCCCCTGTCTGGCAGCCTCCTACCTGCTGACATAAAAGAAACTGTATTTTGCTGGTTTGTGACAGTATTCAGGGAAATCTGACACAGGGAAATGAGAACAGAAACCTGGCCCTTCAAAACCTGCCCTTAAATGTGTATATATATATATATACACACACACACACACACTTTTAATTAAATCTTGGTCTTAATTTAGCTGCTTCTACTCTTGTTTATTCTACTCTTAGCCCAAAGACCTTCCAGCTATGTCTGAAAATAATCATCCTCAATGCTAGAAATGCAGCGTCATCATATTTGAAGTCCCTTTTGCATTAAATACTCCTTCAACATGCCCAGCGCGCAAATAAGATGCAGAGCTCAGAATTGCAACCAGAATTTAGCATCAGTGAAATCACATATGTGGACTTCACCATGTTTCTGTGGAACAGTTTAAACTATCCATGAAGAACAATTAATCAGTTCAGTGTAATTAAAAACGCATTTCATGGCTGATGGTAAACTGAAACAGCACGGACCACCTGATCTCCAGGACTCCTAACTACCTACTGAAACCATAGGAGCTGAAACCCAGGTATTTTTGCACTTGAGCACAGTGATGTTAAGGACAGCTTAGACAGGCCAGCCTCTCCAGGGGGTTCGCCAGGAGCACACAGCCACTGCACCAAGTGTTTTGGCAGCCACAGCCCGGCCACAAATACCATGTTTCCATGGCACACTGCAAGCAGCCTGCAAACCTGATGAGAACCCACCTGCCCACCCATGGGGAAGACAAGGTGACTCCGCAGCTACCCCTGGAACTAGTACTGCTAGAGAGGCTAGGCTTCCTATAGTCACGAAACATCAGGGAATAATGTAGACAGCCTCAAAGTACAGACATAATTATGCTATAAGGAAGACCCTCAAAGCAGGTATATCACGGTAGACATGAAACAAACTAACGTACTACTTAACAACCACTAAATCAAACGTACACTTTATCAGCACAACCATGCACCATATTTTGCGATTTGTTTCTTCACAGTTACCATAACTGAGCGCAGACATAGAAAAATGGATGTACAAGCTGCTATCTGGCTCAGCAAAGACTGAGCCAATGCACACAATCACAGTAAATGTGTGCAAATTAGGCAATGCTTTGTCTACGTCGTTTCACATATTCCATTTTGAAAAATCAAGTCCTTCTTTTTCATTTTGTTTCCAACAGTGCTGGTAAACAGATCATCTCAAATAATAAAAGTAACAAATTGGTTATGTAAAGGTTTATTGGTTTTCCCTGAAAATTTTCAGAGGGAGTCTAATGCTACCAGACATACTAATTCATAGCTGATGCACTAAAGCTTCTCATAAGCAATGCCATTAAAATGGCATATAATTTGACAAACATCAGGATTAAGACCTCAGCATGCTTTTTCCTAGATGCAAACATCAGAAAAGCAAATTCTCCACATATGAGAATAAAGGGAATATAAAGTCTTCATTTGCCTACAATTATGCATTGATATGAGTTCTAAAAACCTTTTTCTTCTTGAAAGGTTAAAAAGAGTTTCAGTTTACTATATGAGCATAAATGATTTCTACAGTTATAAATGTTGTTCAGGATCTGCTTTTGACAAAAAAATCCTGTAGCAGACAGGCGAGTCCTATTCTAAAAAGTCAGGCTAAATTTCTGTATTTTCCAACTGCGTTTTAACTCCAGGCAAACATTTTCATGTTTTACCTACCATACCTTTTAACCTGCTACGCTCACAGATCTTTATTTTCCCCAGCCCTCTTCTCCCTCTGTAGAAAACAATGTTTAACTATTTTTTCATTTCCACTCACCTGACGAGCATAGGCCATCTCCACGCTGTCCAAAGAGCTGCGACCTGGAGGACCCAACTCGCCAACATAGCTAGGCTAAGGAGAAGTGTATAAGAAGATACAAAGTTACTGCAATGCATTTTACCAGCTATCTATTGCTAAACAACAGCAGCAAACCCATCTTCCTGACCGAACTAAGAACAGGGTTTTAAACTAGCTGCAGAGTAAAAAGCATAGTCTCACTGCAATACCCTGTTATCTTCCCAATATAGCTTAAACTTTCTAAAGTGACAGAAATCCTCCTTGTTCAGTGCACAAACCAACCATTAGCTCTCTAGAATTAGGACATCAGTGTCTCTCGATAGCATCTTATAATTTTAATTCTTTCCTTTTGTTTCTTGAAAGGTTGCTTATCGTCACGTTAGTGTCGTGTCACGAAGCATCTAGTCGGAGCCTCCATCACAGCAAGGACACAGAATTCAATGGACCGGCTCAAATGGATCCAGTCTAGCAAATCTGACACCCCAGTTTTGTCCCAGCACCACGACACAGACGCAAAATAGGACTGCAGCATTCAATTATGTGCTGAAAAGTGCCCCAACTGCTGGTCAGCTGCAGGAGGAAGGAGGATGAGGGCAATATCCTGACTTGAAAAAAAAATCATCTTTCTACCCATAAAGACTATGCCAGGATTGAGATATTTTCAGTGTAGAGCAGGAAGGGACAGCTGATAGAGACATGGCACGGAAAATTCATACTCTTTTACAAAACTCAAAATATAACATGCCATAATAGTCTAATGCTGCATAAAGCTATTCTTCTGTGTCCACTACAAACCACGGGTATGTTTTCAGTACAGGCACCATTTAACACGGATGTTCACCACTCTGGAGGAAAGAATACCCCCAATTAAGTATGTAATGATCTCCTATGTTTCCTTCTTCCTAAAAATTTAACTCTTCATTTCAGCATCAGCATTGCAAGTCTTGGGTTTGAAAAATAAAGTGCAATCACTTTAAAGGCAGATCCCTTTGAGGTAAGCAGTCCTTTAATATCAGCTGCTTCATAAGCAGTGCTACAGCCATGATGGTCTGAAGATAAAAGCAAGACAAGCTCGGCATAGAAGTGTAATATTTATTATGAAGCCAACTGACATAGTCGGGGCAAGCAAAGAGGAACTGACAAGCTTTCAGAAAAGCAAGCAGGTTTTCAGGTCTGAAACTGAAGCAAAAGCCTTTGAATTTCAGACTTCGAACCCAAAAGCTCACTTGACTCTCCTAGGTATAGCTGGTCTGGTAACAGATGTCACCTCTCCGCACAAACCATGTTCAGCTTACTCCAGGGGTCTAGCTTCGGTAGTTATGAGGATCTAAGACGGTTGTTTACTTCCAGCAGAAGAGAGGATGCAAAGCACATAAGCTAAATACTGAAAGCAGCTGAGCAAACAATGAGAAGTTGCCTTGGTTTGTTACCAGATAACTCAAGTCCATCTATATTCCTCTAAATTGGAATCCCTAACTTTTTCTGAGAAAGAGCAGGTACATCTCCAGAGTTTTAAAATTAAGCTTTTTAGCAGCGAAGTGGGTTCCAGCTAGCTGCACGTCCTCATTAGCTGTTATACTGCACCTTAGCAATACTGTCAACTAGCTTTACTTTTTCTTACATCAGTTACCCAGAACATCGGTACTTTATTGTGTAGATAGGATCACCTGCAAGTGTTGCCTAAGGACATGTTCTACTCTTTCCTGGAAGAATTTAGTTAAATGTGACCAACAGACAACAAAGCCCAAATGCAATGGAAAAAAAATCATTGTTTTCACTTTCAGTTCAACCAGCTCTAGTTCAACCAGCCTTGCCAACACCTGTCAGGCCACAGCACGGCAGGACCAGCATTCCTGCCATGACCTGGCTTGCATAGATTTCAGGACAAGATCTGAGAAATGGGTAGCTTTTCTCCAGATGGTGTTACCAGTCAGTTTCTTGTTTCAAATGAGGACAAAATGCTGACAGGGTCTTCAAAAGAATCTCACTTTTTTGGGAACCGTATCCCAGCTTTGAAATGAAGTAATACAAAGCGATGAACTTCCAGACACGTTACTGACCAGTCTATGCACTGAACAGTGTCTCAGTCATTCCCTAATGCCTATAATTTTAATTTGATATCAGTTTAACCCAGGTTATCTTCTATGGTCTAGGACCTCCCTTACACTCACAAGCATATATTCTTGCAAAGACAATAGCTATCCCTGTCCTAGTCCAGAGTTCTGATCAGGAAAATTTTTGCAATTGTAAATTTAAAGACCAACGAAGTGACACAATTGCAACGGCCAAGAAGCTGTTCTAAGTTAGCTAGGAATTTATACGAGAAGATAAGGGCATTAACCTCTGTTGAGAAATTATAAGAACTTTGTGATATTTGTGATTACTGCTTTCTGCATAGCATATAACAGTTGATTACAGAATAAAAACAAAATATTCTGTTGTGTTTGTCCCTGATATAGTGAAATACAAATGAATGAAGGTATCAAAGCTGAGTCTAGGCAATCCTTCAAAATTGCTGGAATTAGTTTATCACTGCATTAATTTCTCAGTAATAGTGCAATTTAAATTATGTCCAACCTGATTATAAAAATCAGGCAGATGCATTTAGACCTTAGGCAGTGTAAAAATGCCTTACCAAAAACCCAGAAGAAATCCTACTTTTTCTTTTTGCAGCTGAACTTACACTAAAAATACTCTTCACAGTCACTCCTAATGGATACTGATATTCAGAAGCATTTGCATCTTTCTTTCAGTGCCAAATCATCTGACACAAACTCCTTTAAACCCACCTAAAAACCGACAAATTCTTTGTTCTAAAGAACAAAGAAGCTGTTAAAGCAGGTTTCCTGGGAAACAGACATGATGGCAGAAATAGCGCTTTGCAGCCTTCCCCTATGCTGCGCGAGATAAATTGCAGAGTTATTTAAAGTAACGCTAAATTATGGACGTTGTCATTAATTACTGATGAGGTTTCATCTTCTAAAGCAAGTGAAGATGGGTACATTGTGACTTAGTGTCACTTTTCAACCGGTGCCCAAACACTAGAAACATAAGGACTAGGGCTTTGTTTTGTGAATCTGGTTCCTTTTTTTCCTGCTGCTGCTTTGCAGCACCAAAGAGCATCCACGTGGCTGCCACTCCAGAGAGCGGTGTATGACTGACAGGTTAAAACCGACAGGTAAGGATCTGAATTCAAAAGTGCATGCCCAAAACTAAGAAATAACTGCTCTGGGGCTTGGGGTTTTTTCCCTTTCCTTCCTCCAATTTTAATTTTACCCTCACTGTTACGTTTTGCGGATTGCTTATTAACAGTCTGCCACAGCTGAGAACTGCCACATCGAAATGAAATTCTTTAATGTCCACTACTGACTTGGCACTTCAGCAAGGAAAAAAATTCAGGAACTTGAGAATTTGTCTTGGTTTTCTTTCCTATGCCAACAGCCATGGGAGCGAGCTTATTTCCTATTTTTTTCCATCTCACACTTGCATACTGGCTTCATCTTTGACTTATTAAGCTTTAAAAAAAGCACTAGCTCACTGAACTCTCTCATGGCTGTGCTAAAAGGGAATTTCAAAAGACAACCTAAAGCAGTGAGTCAGCGTGAGGAAGGTTGTTTCCACTCTTCACCCTGAACTGCAGAAAGGGAGAGTTGCACTGGCAATCCTTCTGTAGCTGGTAACCAGCATTTGGAAAGGCATCCCCTACAAGCCAAGGGGGGAACTGGGGAATGGGGAGGATATCTATCCTCTGGTGGTAAGTCAGAACTTAGCAAGTTTTCAAGTAAGGAAAACATTACAGAATTACCAGAGTTGGAAGGGACCTCTGGAGCTCATCTAGTCCAACTCCCCTGCCAGACCAGGTTCATCTAGAGCAGGTTGCCCAGGATGGCGTCCAGGCGGGTTTGGAATGTCTCCAGAGTTGGAGACTCCACCACCCCTCTGGGCAACCTGTTCCAGTGCTCTGACACCCTCAAAGTAAAGAAGTTCCTCCTCGTGTTTAGATGGAACTTCCTATGGTCAAGCTTGTGCCTGTTACCTCTTGTCCTATCACTGGACACCACTGAAAAAGGACCGGTCCCATCCTCCCGGCACCCTCCCTTTAAGTATTTATAAGCATTATGACAGATGTGTTGAAAGCAGCTGCTAGGTGCGTATGAGAAGAATCACCTTCCAGGTCAGGTTCTTAAGCGTAACTGGAACAGCAAAAGGAAAAACAGAAAAAGTGGGTAATGTACAAAGGAGTGCAGAAATGCAAGTGCACAGACGCATACCTTTCTGCATCTCTAGTCTGATATTGCTTAAACGGCTTGTGCTGTTTTTATCATCCACATTTGCTTCTCCCTGCCCTGAATTTAGGTCTTTCCAAAACATTCTTCAGAACTGTAACATTTATTCTGAATATTATCCATTCGTGAAAGCCGCAGCTATACTGCACCACCGTCATGTTTTTATCTGTAAATTAATTTAGCCTAACGATGCTGCTTTTCAAAGGAGTCCTTCCTTCATTTGTACTCAGCCGAGCATTCAGCTTCACTGGCACACCAAACCACGTGCATATAGAGATGCATTATTCATCACCCTCATATACATATGCACATTCCTCAGCAGAAGTCTGGGCAGACATTTTGTCAGCACTCCAAATGGCTTGGCCAGTAGATGCGGCGAATAACTAGGCAGGAGACTGAGCTGGAGAAACACCATCAAAATACACTGCGGTGCAGCAGAGAAGCAGAGAGCATCTTGCAGTCCTTCGGATTTAAGGGATATGAAGACATGATACAGAGGGGCAGAACAGAAATGGAGAGCAACAGCGTGTCTCTGTCACTGCGGGAGCGGGTTGCTTGACAGCAGGAGTGGAAGAGCTTGGGGTGGGAGTGGAAGAAAGAAAAAACCTGGAATAAGAGGACAAAAGAAATGCCTTGGGCCCCTAGCGGAACAAACATCTTGAGAGCATAAGTGTTTGATACCTTGAAAACCAAACCCGGGCTTTCTTCCCTTTCCCCCAAGGAGCACCTTTCTATTAGTTCTGTTTTTCCCCTTACAGGAAGAAGGCCAGGCTGGAGGACAAGGGGGAGCAGAAAACCCGAATGGCAAGTCCTGCACTAGGGTCTTTGAATCAGGAGCTTTGCCTGTTAATTGGTCTTATTTCCATGAATAATGTGTTGGTATTTCACTCTGCCCAAATTAGCTTGGCCCAAAGCTTGAGAATTGGCTCGCAGGCAGACCGGCCCCCTGCTGCATTTGGATCTGTGCCTTTTCAGTTGATTCTCCATCTCCAGAGGATATCAATTAAACCTCTACTATATTCCACAGGCTGTGTCTGTTTGTGTCATACACATACAAAAAAACTTATTTGACTGGAACAAGGCTTTAGAAGAACAACCTGCTGTGGGGAGGTTAGATAACAGGCTTTTAACACAGTAGATGTACTTCAAACCTCTCAGACCTTTGACTTCTTGAGGCTAAGACTAGAATATATCAAGGATTCTAAATGCTCTTGAAATGACATACTGATACTACAAGTGCTTTGAAACGTAGAGTGGAGTATTACTGAGTGAACGTGTACATGGAGTCTTTAAACGCATTCATGAAAAACATTAGAGGGTTTCCCCCCCCGCCCTCCTCTCTCCCACCAATTTGATGCTTGGCATCTTGAGTGCCATGGACTGGGGGTAGTGTCCATTTGACACTGAAACATCAGGAAAGGGGTTTTACCTTTTCAGAGTAGGTTATTAAATTGCTTTTCCTAGCAGTTAATAGCCACACTTCGAAAGGAAAACCCCACATCAGTACCTCACACACAAATCAAAGACGTTAGAAGCTATCAGAATAGCTGCCAAGTCTTCAGACTCACATCCTAAAATAATGGGATAGCTGTTCCTAGTTTTAAATTAATTCAGCCTGCATTATTTAGCATTTCTAACATTGGAAAGCTGGACAACCTTCTGAGAAGTCACAGTAAAGTATTAGTAAAATAGTTTCTGGGGAAGACAGCTTCTATAAAAAGATGTATGCTAACGGGGATTAACCTATATTTAAAAGAACAGTAATCAGAAAGAGACATTTCATTAACAACTTTAATTATTTCCAAATCCCTATACAGGTCATACCCCATTAACACCAAGGGCTTTTTTTATTTTAATGTACTTTGCAGCTCTATAAGTCATTCCAATGAACAAGANGGGAACGCAGCTATAAAAAACTGGGCCTGTTTTCTGGCCTGAAAGCACAGCAACTCGCATTCCCCCACCCACTATCACCTCTCCCCTAAGGATGACAGTTTTCATTGAGCACCGTGCAGGGCCTGTGATGTAACTGTGTGCTCCTGGGATCCCAGCTGATGTCTGATGCCTCTAGCTCAGAGGGGTGGAGTTCCCACAACTCTGCGGCTAACTCTGCTTTTCTCTACTCATATAACTGAAGTATTTTCTTTAAGAGAATAAACTTTAAAGTTTCAAGTTGTAACATAAGATAAGGAGTGTTTTAAGTTGCTAGTCAATACCTTTTCATGTTAAACACAAGTCAGTCTTGCCCAAAGGATTTGGTCACTACTGGATTAACCTTGAATTGCTGAACACTAGAGGTCTTAGCAGCACAAAATTTTAATCTGCACTGCATGAGACAGCAAGGTAAAATGTAAAACATAATCCCCCCCAATATTCATTTGGTTTTGCCAAGAAACGTGAGAGACTTCATCAGCCTCCTTTATGGCTTCATAAATCCTGTGTAGCACACAGTGATAAGCGAAAGAGAAACTCCAAGACCTATGTGCGCGCACAGCTGCGCCTAAGAAACTGTCTGGTCTCATTAGCATTGCAAAGGTTTCCTGAAGGTGAAGTTTACCCCAATGTGTTTTCTGTCCCCCGGGTATATTGACCTAATACATGTCAGTTTGATGAAATTTCCAGCTTGCACATATGTTGCTCAAAACACAGCTTCAGCAATAGGAGCTCCATTGCCTGTACACATCAGTCAATACAAACAGTCACAAAGGTTTGATATTTTGCTAGACAATGCATTCTTGCTAGTCACAGCCTTCTGGAATTAAACAGATTGGACATTTCATATTTTCACACAGCTGTAGCTACAGAATAATCCAGAGGTGGTTTCAGCAGTGCTCGAGTGCCAGCTGCGTACATGCTATGCGTGACTACATACAGTGTTTAGAAAAACAGTTACCTCATTTTCCTGGGTGAAATCGAGAGCATCTTCCCCTGATGCAAGCAGAGTATGAAGAATCCTTTGTTTCACCTGTTCCCATTCAACCAGCATTGATTCTCGGTGATACTCCTCAGCCATAGCAAATGTCTGTTGGTAAAAAAGAACAAGAACTAAGGAACACATAGAAACACCAAACAGCCTCGATCTGCTATTAATGGTCCAGCTCAAAAATGAAACAGAAAATAGATAAATCAACCAGGTCAGCCCTCAAGAGCTAATGATGTGCCGCATATTATTTTAATAGGCTTCCTGTTCAGGTACGAGGGGATTCAGAAAGTAGGTGTGTGTGGAATTAAGACAACTCTCACATACCCAGCTGGTAAAACAGTGAATCCGTGTCTCTTCCACGGTACTGCAATACATGTAAAGCTTAGCAGGCTGGAAATCAATACACTTCTTTCTTTAATTTAGCAGCATGGACGCAAGATCCAGGTCATCACTGATCCGCACGGTTTGTTGAGACTAACTTCTCTAATGGCAACTAACTTTTCATCTCCCTGGAGGCTATAAAGGTTTAACTTACTGCATTCTTAACAGAGATGTGTGTTTATTGGCCATATTTCATGTTCAGGTCTTTACCAGTACGTTTTTCTTTTAAACGGGAAATAGATTAAAATAAAAATTAAAAGTATTGAGGAAAATTAACCAGCACCAAAGAATCAGAAAGCCTCTCTCATCAGGAACGTAACTCAGGAAAGCACATAGGAAAATCATATCCGGAGAAGAAATATCATTTTACCTTTAAAACGGCTGATGTGCTACGTTGTCTTCAGCTCCAATTGGGAAACTCATGGAAGGAAAACAGCTTTCCCCCCCCCTCAATATTCCCTATTTTGGCAATAGCATTAGTATAGAGAAGATGCCTCACTACCTTTCCTGTTATTGTTGGGATGATGCTAACTAGCAGCCTCAAATATACTGGGACAGGAAATAAAGAATATTTCCACTAACTCTCAATAGAGAGTAAGCTATATTGGATCTTCCACTTCTTTCTCTTTCCCAACCTTCTCTGTCTTTCACATAGCTTTGTGCTGCAGTGTACGTAACTAAATGTCTTGGTTGGCTGAGTAAGTTTTTCATCTCATTACAGCCCACTGTTCAGATATTGTCAATTAAGGGGCAAAACATCCCCCAGCATAAATGAATTGATAAGAGGCAGTGACATTTGGCAAACTAATTATGGTGCATGCATGCAACTAGAGCATAAGACTTGTGTTTCTTTGTTTTGTAATATCAATTCACGTTATACTGTCATGGTAGAATATAGGTCTTATCCTTACCTTCACTATAATCATTTCAACAGGGTTTTAAATATGCTTCAATAATTACAGTATAATTATATGTCATTAAAATAATTTAATAACGCTTAACTACTATTTCTTATCATTTGAAAGAAACACAGGCTCACTCCTAAAGCTGATGCCCCAAGTATACATGGAGGGAAACAATCGTAACATAAACACCAGGAAGCATGCAATGACATTTCCAAGCAGCGGTTTTAAGACAAACAACAGGAAGCATTTTTCCACACTGCATAATTCAATTGTGGAAATCATTGCCCCAGAACATGACAGATACCAAAAGCAAAAATAGATTCAGAAACAGGATCAGATGAATTTCACATCAGAGAATAACTTCCAGCTCCGAAAAATCCTTAAAACAGCTACTTGCTTGGAGGCGAAGAGACAGGATATGAATGGGGGAAGGCTAACTCTGTCTCTTTTTCTCACAGGCTGTTGAAGCATTGGCCCCTTTCGAGGGCAGAAAACGNGTTCTGGCTCTTCTACAGACACAAGAATTAAACCTTACAGTACTTCTGCTGCATAGGCCTGAAGGTGGACGTTATGTACTTCAACTCCTGAAACCTGGAGAAACAGCTACGATAAACTCATCAAGCGTCATCACTGTATGGGAAGTCAGCGCACATGGGATTTCTCAAAGGAAATAAACTCCACATCCCAGCATTATCATCTCTAGAAAAGGCAGTGTCCATGCAGAGACGGTCGGAGCGAGTATGCTGTGCCTTACGAACAACAGCTGCTCTGGTCAAACAGACTGAACACCATGAGCCCCCTGACCCTACAAAATACTGCAGTTGAAATACAACTGACACATATTTCTTCTGGAAATTCTATGTATTTCCTAACATCTAGTTTTTCCTATATTCTCAATACAGTCCTCTTAAATTCCACTAGTTTATTAAATATCGGATTTATTCATTCCTTAGGGGAGCCTCCCTGCCTTTTATAAAATAAAAAATAAAAAATAAAAAAAAGGGGCTTGCTTCCAACTTACCCTCTTCCTAGACTCTTCAATGGCTGACAGCAATGCATTATCTTTTTCGTTTTTCAGGAATCCCTGCAGAAAAGGAGAAACAGAGCTTCAGTCAAAAAACCAGCCCTGCACTAACATCCAATACATATTGTAGTACTCAGCTCTTTCAACTCTGAGAAGTGCTCGCAGCTCTCTCCCCAATCCACTCCTGAGAAGTTTAAAGGTCACTTTACTTTACCAGAGGTACAGTAAGATGCCCATACAGAGCAATGTGAAAATGAAAATGCATTAATCCCCTGTTTTAATATGCATTAAATCCTAGTGAAATGTCCTGCTTCTATTCTCTTTTATCTCTGTGTCCCAGCAACTGCTTCGTCTTGCTCTCCATTTGAGGCAGCAAGGATGAAAGCTGGTAGGAGCGATAAGCCAAGATAAGATTGTTGGACTTGAGTATGCCGAAAAAAAAAAAAAAATAAAAAAAGGTTTTGACTTGGCAGCTTCAGGCAGGAGTGGAGCTCTTGGAGGCCCGACAAGAACTGATAGGAGCCTTAAAAATAGTCAGTTGAGGAAGGATGGAAATAACTAAATAGTTGGAAAGCATACAGGAAAAGTTTACCACACAGCCTCTCTCCATGCATACAGCTGGAGTGGATAAAAAAATTGAAACATTAGAACTCTATTTTTAATTTTCAGTATATCAGTACAACTCAAAGAGGTCAGGTGTACATGAACAGATGTACTTGTTAGCCCCTTACCCCAAAGGTTACTTTCGTGACTCATACTAGGAAACAGACGATGTTTTGAATTTTAAACAAATAGCCACAGGGTAAACCGCAGTAACACACACAGACAACAAACAGGAAATGTTTATTACACCCTAACTTGAATATCTTTATTTTGCATTTTCACTGTTATATCACCAGTTACACAAACCAAGCTGATTTGTACTCCCAGACTTCAACTTAATCATTATTCAACTCAGAAGAAAGGAATAGAAGCTTTTGTCTCCCTTTGAAGTAATCAACTATAACATTATAAACTCCATTAAGTACTAATATTTTAATAGTCTGTACGCTCAGTCCACAGCTCTAAAATTAAGGGCCACTAACAAACCCAGGGAGCGGGAATTCAATATACCATGCTTTATGTTTTTACAACAAGGACACACAATTACAGCAGTGTCCAACTGAACTTGCCAGGAATCAGGACGCTTTTGTACCCTTTGTTTTCCGCATGTTCCTGCAAATAAATCGTTCCTGCCCCAACAATGTGACAACATTGGTATTGATCCATCCAACCTAGGATCTCCAGGGGAGCACAGATCCTGTGGGAGGACAGAAACTTGCTGTCATAGGGACTTAGACCTTCGGGAAAATATATTTACGGTAGGTCTCAGAAACAGTCCTGCAGCAGTACTACACACAACCACAGGCATCACAGATTGCTACCTAGCTCTGAGAGGCGAAGAGGGTTTGAAATCTTCCCAAACCGAAGAAATGTGGCAGGAAACTCTGCTGCATAGGTGTGCCGCCTGCCTTCCTGCTACCCAGCACCAGTAAATGAAATAAAGGGCATTGCACTCTCTCTTTCTGAGATATGTAGAACAAGCATTTGAGGTATGGGACAGCCTGTGGCCCCCTTCAGCTGGAAATAGGAATGTGACCCCCTTTCCGTATACCAGATGGAAAACAAACTGCCATCCTCCGAGACAGACGTGCGATGCGATCCCCCCAGAAAGAGCCCTTGAATTATATATGGAAGAGAGCTGCCACTTCTACGCAGCCTATTCTTCATTTCACTGTCCGCCATGTCCCACTTTATTTTTAGACAATGCCCACAGAGAAAGCGCAGTCACAACCTGAAAAAGGGAAGCTAAATCCAGATCCTCGCACATGTTTGGGGACCAACTATTACAGCAGCTGTCACCAAGGCAAGGGCTGCCACAGCCATCCAACCAGCCCAAGTCTCCGTCTCAGCTCTGTGCAGGAGAGGCGCGGAGGGATGGAGACAGGGCTTTGTAAGGCTTGTCCATGTCTGCATAGGTGGAAGGACTTTAGGAGGGCAACAAGTTTTGGGGGTTTTTTGTTGTTGGTTTTTTTTTTTTTTTTTTTTTAAATTTTTATTTCCCCATCTCCAACCTAAATTGGAGAAAAAATATCTGGAATTATGACAAGCAGTGCTTCTAGACCTTCAAGCCACACACCAACATACAAGCAGCAGACGCAGCCACATTCCTGATGGGAGGGATCTGATGCTGCAGAGAACACTGTGTGTTTGCCGTATCCTAACAACGCTGCTAGTTTTACAGGCAAAAAAAGTCCACTGTCTCCAAGATGCAGACCTACAGCTATCCAGATGCAACAGAAGATGTTGAGCACACTGAGGCAGGCACTGCAGCTTGCGAAGGTCCTGGGGGCCCTGGCTCCCAGGTTGCTCTGTGAGCACTGGGCTCCTGAAAGCCCTGAGAGATCCAAGTCCTACCTTACTGCCCTCAGTCCTCCCCTCTCTCCTTGGAGGGATGCGTGACCTGAGCTGAGCAGGTACCTGCCTAGAAAGGTACACAGCAATGATGGTAATCGGCAGGGTAATTTAAGATGTGCTTGAACTTCCCTTGAAGTCAGTAAATCCAGGCTGAGTATCTTTCTTAATGAAACCTCCCAGCTACCAGAGAGTTCACTAGGTCCATTTAAGGGATTACATTACGCCGAATGCCAATTAGGGGATGATAATTGTCTTTTTCAATCTCAAAAAATGCTCCTTTAGCAAATGAAAATCCTCACACATTCCAAATAATATCTGTAATGCCTCACTGAGGAGAGGTACGTTTTAAAGAGGTTGCCCTATGCCTTGTGCTAAACATTATGACTGTAGCATGACAATTGCGCCTTCAGTTAATTACAGGCTAATTGTTAAGCCTCAGAAGAGGGAGTTTCAGTAGTTGATGCTGGGGCTCCTGCTACTGCTCATGAGATGACTCCTACTTAGTCAGGCCAAACAAGAGTTCCTGGGATTGTCACGCTAGGCTTTGGTGGCCAAGATTTCACATATTAAGAAAGTGAGGAGTATCTGGCTGCTCTAACAGTATTTACTCCCTGGGTTTATTGCATTGCCACCTAGTGGTGCACTATGCTTTGGTCACCGGACATTTAGATTTCACGGATGTGTATAAACGCACACAAACGTCCATCTGCTATAAGAAAACGCAGAGCGCTCTGGTACAAGGATGACCAGAAAGATGGAAGAGATGTGCTTTACGCTAGAGAATTTTGGTCCTCACAAACCCCAGGTCACAGAACAGCTTTAAGCATTCACGTCTCTCTTAAGTCTGGGCCTTGAACAGCACTGGTTGTGCTCACCGAGTTACATCTGCCCTAAAAGCTTTCTGCAGTCCCAGAGGCAAGGTTTGACTTTGCCACGAACACTTGCAGACTGTAACAAGGATACGGAGGTATGGCGCTCGGCATGCACAGGGAGTACACGACCCATATCGCAGGAGCTGCCCTCTCAGGGGAGATGCTACTGATTGTACAACCAGCAACGAGACATTGCTGCATATTGCATATCCAAAGACAGAAGCAGGAGGAGAACAGAGATATTGTTAGCAGACAAAGGGCTGTTTCACAGCGGCAGATGGCAAAGATAGGAACAGCTACCACTAGCATCACTAAAATCTCAGAGGTGAAACCCCCACCTTACAGCTCTCCATGCACAAGCTCTGCCATTGCAGGCATTCCAATGTAGCCTGGATTTTGCTTGAAAATGAAAATTTATCTTATTTCCCTGAGGCAGGTTTATGCAAAAAGCTCACAGAGCCCTAATGTCACATTATGCTGTCCTGCTTTAGTGAGTGGCATTTAATTTTCCTCTCTGTTACTGTGGGACTCCCACATGTTCTTCCTGCGCCTAGTTTGGAAGGAAGCAGCACAACTCTTCTCCATCACAGGTTTTCCGCAATACTTGCTGCTGAATGTTTCCTACACATGGTTTGTACAATATCTGATGAGATGGTGTTAGCAAAACAGGGACACAGCTGTAGAAATACACCCACTCTCCCACATTCAGGTTCCCATTTTCCAGGTAGTCCCACTTATTCTTGCATGTCTACTGACTTTCAGCATCTTTCCCCAGCACACTCTAGTTCCTCTTGGATCTCTTACCCCTTGGATTCTAGTCTGATCTTCTCACATTCTCCCCTCTCTGCTGAAATCCAGCCCCGCTCGAGGATGGTTTGTAAGAGTGGCCCCACCAGTGGAGGGGCAGGACCCCTGGGAGGCCACACCATTTCCCTGTTCTTGCCGTGCTCCTCACTCCACTGTCATTTCTCATCTCGGGCAACTGCTGCCTGACGCAGGCTGATGTGACATGAACCGGCACCTGCCTTGCTCCAGCCTGAAGTCCAGCAGAAAGTGTTCCAGTAACTAATTCATTATCAGTACGAAAGGGCATGCATGCACTGATGGTCTCTTTTTGACAGGAGATTGAAAGTCTCTTCCATTCACCGCAGTAAATGAGGTTAGTAAACTCTCTCCTGGCTGATAGAAGTCTCTTAATTACTTCCATCAGCCAGGCCATACTTTTCATACTTGATCTTAGTATTCAAGCTGTCAAGAGAAGGCGAGTGTTGCCAAATAGTATACTGAGGCCTTGGATGTTGACAGCAATGCTTACTTTTTCACTGGCAGGGGAAGAAAGGAGAAAGTGAAATGAACAATCTGGGGCCATTTCAAGTTAATAGCTCTTTGATTAAAATATTTCCAAGTGGTGGATTTCCAGTAGATCCAGTGAATCCTGCAGAAGACCAGCAGGGATGATGATTATACCATTAACAAAAAAAATCACGCTTTAGCAATGGTTTGGGAACAGTAGCTCCAGATAAAGCACCTGATTTTATTATCTCTACTAGCGATTTTAAGAAACGATTTTCTAAATACAATCCTACTGCAAATGTGCACACATCTGAGCAGATTCCCGGGGGTGGCGCACCCTGGCACAGCCCTGCTGGCCACGTTCTCTTTGGAAACAGAAAATGAAGCAAAAACTACCTGGAACCCACTGCCACAATAATAAACCATACTGTCTATTATTGGGGTTTTTGTCCAAATTATTGTTTATGCTGATACAAGCATCCATGCTTGCTGGCTGGCTGTAAACAGACAGGTGGATGGGCCCATAAGCAATGGTGTGGCCAACTATTGTATTCCTGAGGATAGGGACATGCCAGCATAGCACAGGCATTTTCTTTTTGCATAGATCACACCAGCATCTCTTGGAAGCTTCTCTAGGTCTTTTAAGATTTGTTTTGCAGAAAGCATCAGCTTTTTCTAAAAAAACATGCAGATAAGTGGCTTGACTACTGTCCTGGTTTGAGGTAAAACAGGACCAATTTTGTTCAGTGGCTTTACTTTATAGTTAGGCCTCTTCTAACTGCTGAAATTAACGGCATGTTATGCAGAAACCGTTCACTCTCAGAGTGATAAGACCCGTGTTTACAGTTGATGCGAAGGAACGGTATGCAGAGAGGCTCTTGCTTATACTTGTTGCTATAACACCCAAGGCCACCCAACTTTGTTACTTGCCCCGTTGGAGGGTCGGAAGCGGAAAAGCGTAGAGGGGTCACACCTGCGGGGAGGAGCGGACAGGACAGGTGACCCAAAACTGACCAACAGGGTATTCCATCCCATCTGCCTCATGCTCAGTATAAAAGCTGAGGGATCAAAGGGTCGCTCTCTCTTTTCCTCTCTTTCTCTCCTTGTCTGTGCATCTGCCTTTGATCCTGTTCCGGAATCCAGTTCCCGTCCGTCACTGAGTCCAGTCTGGGACTTCCCCGGTGCCTGCTGGTGACGTGATTGTCATCCTGGGAGCTTGATACGGTTTTGTATCTATTTCATTATTTTCTTTTTGTTATCTTATTATTAATATTTCATTAAAGTAGTTTAGCTCTCTCTAAACTCTTAAGTCTCTCTTTTCCTCTCGCTCTCTTGCCTCCCTTCGGGAGTGAAGCAAGAGAGAGAGAGAGCATCTGTCGTTCCACCGGATTGGGCCAATCTGGCCCAAACCACGACAACTACATACCTTGGCCTGTGCAACAGTGTCCTTCAAAGTGATAAGGCAGCTGTCCCAAAGATCAGCTACCAAATGCAATGAGCTAAGAGCATTTCTGAAATTGGCTTTCTCCTTAGAGGATTTCAGACGGGAAAACTGCTACGGGGAGAAAGCAGACTGAGGGCCCAAGCGCAGAGAACCTCAGAGAGGAAGAGAACCCAAGAAGGGTGATTTACCAGTCTGCCTCACATCAAAGCTGCATGAGAGACAAGAAACGAACCATTGAACACAGATGCAAAGATCCACTGAAAAGAAAGGTTTGACGAGGCTTGTCCCACAGCTGCGTACAGTGTTCAGTTCAAGGATTTAGCAATACAAAATTTTCCTAGCCTAAGACAGCTGAGCTTGTCAAACTACAATACACATTTCCCAAGTTCCTCACCACCATGCTTAGAATGGAAAAAACCTGCAACAGTTTTCTAAAAACTTGATTTACTGCTGACCAAACAGGAGCAAAAGCAGGGAAAGACTGGAAGGGTTTATAGTTTGCTAAGACCCAAGAGCCAGTTGTTGCATCAGACACTTTCAAAGCCATGTTGAAGCTTAACAGGGAAAACCACGCAGGCGAATAGCTAGAACACAAAACTGTGCTAATACAGCCAAATGCTGGGCTTAGGGAAGATTTGCTGCTCCGCTACCTGCCTTCACAGGGGTCTTGAATCACATCCCCCCATGCACGGTGGCTGTGCACCACCTTAAAGATTATTTCACCTTTTTTAAAGCAGCTTTCTGCTCCAGCAGAATCAAAATTTTGCAAAGCTGCAATACTGTCCCCTTTCATGATGGAGGAGCAGCAACACGGACCTTGCTGTGATGGCAGCAAGAGTTGACGCATGTGGTTCTTGAGCCTGTGCATGCTGGCAACGTGCACGCCTTGTGGAATGAAGATGGGGCACTGCCACTCGCCCACAAGCTTTCTTCAACAGGTTGGGTATGTTGTGGAAGATGCCCAGGAGCAACCTTTGCTGGAGACAAGTTCTGGGGCAGGAGCAGGACTTCCCTGCCCCACCACTGGCATGCTTTGGTGGAATGCTCAGTTCCGAGAGCAGCCTTTAATCCCTGTCGCAGAGCGAGCCTTAGGCAAATATTTACAAAGTGCTCTCTGCTGTAGGTTAGTGCCAGCAATGCAAAAATGAGTACTTTTTTTGGTATTATTTTACTGGTTTAGACTGTTTGATCTGTGAAACTCATGCAGTTTTCACAGTAATCTTCAGACCGTATCCAGGAACATTGGATTTTGCTGTGTTGGATAAATATCATTATTCCTTCTAGCTGAGACAGGAAAAACTCAAACTGCTGAAAGCAGCGCTCCTCAGGAAATCACAGATCAGCTCCTAACAGAAGCAGGGGCAGATGGTGCGTGCTCTTTGACTTTTGCTGGGACCGTTTGGATCGGGCAAGCGAAGACTGGAAATGTGCTCCTTTGACAGGCATACAGGCTTCGAGGGAAGAAATACAAATACCTCTTAGCTCCTGCTTCAGCCAGGAGACCATCCATTAAGCGCAGAAGGGCTAATATCAAACCAACAGTTAATATCAAACCATCCCCCAGCACCGAGAGGCACCATCATATCCCACACCCAACTGCTGCCCTCCGAAATGCGTTTGTGGCATGCCGCCATCAAGGAGAGTGCAAGGTGTTTGCAGCAAATATAAGCAACATTTAGCATGAGATATACAGGGAGCAGAGCTTTATCACACTGGAAATGTCTAGAAAAACACCACCGCTTAGATTTCCTACTGGAGTATCATGGCAGGCACTCACAGAGCAGCCCCAAAATTGAACTCTCACGGCTACATGGCCCTGCTCGTTCTGCGTATAAATGGAGATCATCGCTTGCTGGCAGGAAACATGACTCCACCTAATTTTAGCTTCTTTTAATTCAACATAGGATGCTCAGCGAGTTCAGGCTTTACTGCACTACAAGATCTCAATATTTCACTTAAAATTGTACTTAGAAGTGGCTTAACTCCTACGGTAATACGGAAATGCATTGCAGTGTTCCTATGCATTTTAAGATTTTACAAAATACGTCAGAGAATTTTGCAAGATTTAACAAACCCAAGTGTAATGATTAAATCGAGTGAAGTAGGACACTGTTCTAAAAAATGCCAATCATAGTATACGTAATTTATATATTACTTATACATTGTAGCTAATTATTAAAATATTAGTAATTATTCATACTGTTTCTTGTGTCTTTCCCCTTCATCAGAGTGAAACCAAAATAACTTGAACTACATGTATCAGTCTCTCATTCTCAGGCTCTAAAAATCTTTGCCATGTCATGTTGGGCTACACAGCACATGGAAATGCTGTTATAAGTGGTTTTAGTAGACTTTTTTCAAAGTCACAAACGCTTTAATGGCATAAAACTGAGATAATACCTTTTTTAATCTAAAATTTTACAGCAAAGTTGCTCAGAATGAGGTTCTCTTCCACATACAATTATCAGCCTCCACTGCACAGATCATTTTGACAGCAATTGTTAATGCAACACAAAAATAGTGTAAGCAATAGTGCTACCTTCTCTAGTGATCCTCTCTTCCTTCCCAGGCATTTACTCATTTTCTGTCTCCCTACAATGCAACTGGGAGCTGTACAGCAAGAATCCCAGGTCCTACACCAAGCTACAAAGCACCAAGGAAATCTGTGCAGTAACAAAATAGAAAGTCTTAAATAACCCCAACCTGCTTAGAGGTCATGCAAAGAACAAAAGGAAAAAAAACAGAGGGGGTAAAAAAAAAATCTGAACTAGAGAAAGGTGGACAGCCTCTTGTCTGCCAATTACAGCAGTAGGAAATGTTACTTGAGAGGCACCAGAAGGAGCTTGCTCAGCTGGCCAACACTGGGAATCACACCTGAAAGCATCTCAGACAGCATTTCCGTTTGTCTTAATAAAGATAAAGAAACCAAAATGTCATAGAGGCAATAAAACGCAACATCACCTCTCTTGGAATACTTCTTGAAGGTCTCCGCACAGATCAGGTCAGCAGGACCCGCGGGATGCCCACCTCCTTTGGCATCAGCGTTTCACCGTCAGCAATGGCATCGGCACAGAGTGAATGAGCCACACAATCCGAAATTTGAGCTCGTTCGTCAAGTTTCCAAATACATGGATATCTGTTTTTCTCCAGATTTTTAAATGCAGAGGGATGACCTTGGTGTGAGGCTTTGCCCAGCGCCATGACGAGTGGCTACAGTTTCTCCCCTGTGCTGTAAGTGTCCTTGCATTAGCATCCCAATCGAAGAATGCAACCTTACAAAAGTCATAAATGCATCAAGAGATACACAATCAAATGAAAACTCAGGGCTTGGCTTTTTTTT
>VYXH01011613.1:86408-113191 GCA_013397275.1 Burhinus bistriatus | reverse complement strand
ACTTGGGCGGTGTGGTTAGAGTCCTCNTCTGCAACTTGGGCGGTGTGGTTAGAGTCCTCACTGGTGAAGACTGAAGCAAAAAAGTCATTGAGAATCTCAGCCTTTTCCATCCTGGGTGACCAGGTCTCCCATTTCCTTTCAGAGAGGGCCCACATTTTTCCTAGTCTTCCTTTTATCACTGACATACCTTTAGAAGCTTTTCTTGTTTCCCTTGATGTCACTGGCCAGATTTAATTCTATCAGGGCTGTAGTTTTCCTAACCTGATCCCTGGCTGCTTGGACAATTTCTGTGTATTCCTCCCAGGCTACCTGTCCTTGCTTCCACTTTCTGTAGGCCTCCTTCTTGCGTTTGAGTTTGTCCAAGAGCTCCTTGTTTGTCCATGCAGGCCTCCTGGTGTTTTTGCCTGACTTCCTCTTTGTTGGGATGCATCGCTCCTGAGCTTGGAGGAGGTGATCCTTGAATATTAACCAGCTTTCCCTGCCCCCTCTTCCCTCCAGAGCTTTATCCCATAGTACTCTACCAAATTATGGTAGAACAGTGGCATAATCTGGGACTTCCAGGCCTGTTTTCTCATCTCAAAAATCAGTTCCTATAGCTGCTCGCTGGACCTGCACTATATTGAAATGGCTGTAACAACTCCCACGCTGTCCTCCAGAGCAAACAGTTCTCCTGAACAAAAATAAATATTAAGTGGTGCAAGGAAGGGTTTGGTTCATATCCTGCAGTGAGTAGAAGAGTTAGAATCATAGACTGTTTTATGTTGCAAAAGACCCTTAAGATCATCGAGTACAACAATAAACCTAACACTGCCAAGTTCACCAATAAACCATGTCACTAAGTGCTATGAATTGAAGTTGAATGGAAGTTCCAGTACATGATGGATGTACTGGAAATTTGGCTACATTCTGTATGAGAACTGAAGCAAAGTATTTTAAAACTCTCTGAAGGAAATTTTCTTTGAAGTTGTATGAGGCCATTAGAAATATTTTGTTTCAGGAAAATTGGGGCATTTCATTTTGATGTTGACAATTTTTTTCACTGCAAAATATAGTAATACACAAATAAAATATGCAAATTATGATAAATTTTTTAAAACCAGATTTAAAAAATAAAAGACTAATCTGCATGCACTGTCAAAGGAATTCAACCTTCTTAACAATTTCCTTCCTTTTTCACTTCCAAAATGAAATTCTGGGAAAACTGACCTGATTTTACAAGGATTTTGATGGTACTGCATATTCTGATGGAAAAAGGCTCTTTGGGAGTGTCCCTGAGCAGCTCTGGTAATGAGCTTATCCGTGAAACATTTGCTGAACAGGTAATGTCTACTGAATTGAATTACTGTGCTTCTTTTATAACACACTGATCTTTAGATTCATGATTTCATTTGTTTACTTTCCTGTTTTATGGCTAAAGTGAAACTAATCAAGGAATAAAAAACCAGGAGAGCACTATATTGGCATGCAGTTTACGTTTTCTTATTTGCAGATCTGCAAGCTTTTCAAAACTAATGCAATAGAAAATTAACTGTTCTATTGAAGGATGCTGGGAATTGCTCTCACTCCCACCAGGGAAAAGTTTTATCTTTTGAAACATGGCTCGACTTTGGTTTTAACTATAATTAACTCAGTTAATAGAAGGAGGAAAAAAAAATACCTGTCAAGAAATTAGCTGCAAGACCAGTCAGTTCATTAAAAATAAATAAATAAATAAATAACTGAAAGTCACCCATTCTGTCTCTGCAATATATCACAAAGGGAAGAAGAGATTATAAAGAGGAAAAATAAAGTGATTACTTTGATTCATTATAAATTAGTGTAGTAAATTTTAGAAATGCTGTACTTTAAGTCATTCTAACAAAATAAAAGTCACAAGTCACTCATTTACTTAGGTACACTCTGAATATTTCAAATCTATCTTTTTAGGAAACATACAGCTTTGCTTTTTCATTGCCTTGAAAAAGCAGAGCACTGAACTGGTAGGGACAGATGTATCAAAAATAATTAAAGAAGTAATCCTTACTCTGGTATAAATATCCTTCCGATACCGCTATAGGATACCACCAGTTGCTAACAGGGAATTCTTCTCATCTCTGCTTAACTGTGATTTTTTTTTTTGGTCTTACCTCCCAAGCTACCGTCCCCTCAAACTACTCACTGTTGTTCACGCTGCTCCAGCTGTAGGCAGGTAACTGTGTGCTGCATGTGGCACGAGCACAGTGCAAGTACAGCCTCTGCCCCTGAGACCTTTCAATCAGACGGGGAACACGAGGATAAAACTTCACCTTGTTATTAGCAGCAGGGCTGGCTTACGTGTAGCTTAATCACCATCAATTGTTTTCTGCCAGGAAAAGGAGAATTTTAAAGAAGGGCTTCCAGTACATCATGGGTTTGGTATTTCTGTGATCCTGTGTAATCTGCAGAGCAGCCATATCCTGGGAATGTTATGCAAAAAGGTTGAGTGAGATTAAGGTGTGTTCTGTGTAGAGGATCTTGGAAAGATATCTTAAGTGAAATTATAGAAAGCTGCTATAAAGAAGAAAGGAATAATCCAGTATCCATTTCCAGGATTGCACTTTGCTGGTGACACAGGGCATTTCCACAAGAGGAAAGACTCTTTATCTTGACCCTACAGGTACAGAAACACTGGAACTGCGAGTCTAGGGCAGCTTCAGAGTCCCCATCATAAGAATTAAAAAAACCCAAACAAACAAAAAAAAAAACAAAACAAAACAAAAAAAACCCAGATACCTGTCAGAAAAAACAGATATAGTACAGCAATGAAACCAAAGAGTGGAAAGATCTCCCAGGACTGTTTCAAGCCTATATTCTATAATTCTAGAACGGCCATTTTATGAGCTTGTGGATAAGGGCAGAGGGAAAGAAGTTCTTCCAACTAAACTGCAGCTGCTCATCACTGACCAGAGCTGTGGCTGCTCCCCAGGTCCATTTGAAGGCAGCGTGTACTGCAGAGGTGTAGTTGCTTCCCAGTGTGCTTCTCTCTAGATAACCCAAGTTTGTTCAAGTTTGGGTATATCAGAGGTTTTCCAAAGTGGGTCCATCCATGGCATCCAATGCTTGGCCCTGTGTCTTTTTAGCACTCTGCATGGTGTCCCTTTAGCCCTAGGACACAATCCCTACATTTTCTTTGCCGGTGCAGGCATACTAGCACAACTGATTTGACAGCGAGAATGACCTGGAGGGGCCAGACTTTTGCTAGCTTCAGAGACCCTCAGATATAACCGATTGCTAAGCATGTGAAAGACGTCAAGTTCAATAACTGCCTGGCTGCTGAGCTTTGTAAAACCACTGCCTTGCATTGAAAGGCAGATTGCCTTTGACCGGCACAGGCTTACGGAAGAGCAGCGTCACTGGTCCCTCCAGGGACCTCCCAGTTTCATTTCTCTGAATGGGGGTCCTCCATCGCAAAGGGATAAGGGATATTGAATGAGGCCACCATGGGGTTACTTGCACTAAGCTCCCACTGCAGCCCAGTCTCCTAATCTGTTCCTTGCCGCCCAAGTATGATAACATATCAACGTTGCCATTTTCTGGACAAATTTAATGAAGCCAGGGGCTGTAACCGAGACAGGCAGGCTTCCTTATCTGTATGGGCCTTTAGCAGCAACTTTAGTAATTTGGAATTATATGAGTCTCCTGAGACATATGTTAAATATTTTCCCTCGGGGTACTTCAGAGCTGTATTACGCCTGTAAATTTTGCTAGGGTAGGATAGCTTGTCTTTCTGTGTGGTACTCCAGTCTGCATGTTGGATTTCCATATGTTGCTCCATTGACTTCACTATCATCTCCTATGGAGACAGCTGCATCTCCTGGCTGTGCACAGCAAAAATAAAGACTTGAATGAGAAGCATATGAGGGAAACTCAGCTTCTGTAGGAAGGAATATCAGGGTGCCAGGGTAAACTTGCAAGAATGGGGTGCAAGGGGATATTTATCGTCTCAAACCAGACACTTTTGTCAGCAAAATTACTAAAGTTAGTAAGTTGAACACCTTGTTGAATCTCAGCCACTTATTTCTGGAATCAGCTTATTGGGCTACAAATGTCCTGGCCCTAAAGACTAGGGGCTGGGACTTTATTTTTGCCCCTTATCTTTGGCTATGAAGCTGGAATCTATTCTCCATACACTTACCATTCTTCTCTCGTCTTCCACTTCCAGATAGAATCATTGAGGTGAACTTAGTTTAGGGCTAACAGTGAGACTGGTTAGGAACATGAGCATGATATAGCTATTCCTAATTAAGGTTATTTAGTAAAAATTCCAGATTGTGCACTGTCTTTGAGTTTAGTTGTGGAAGAATTACATGATACTAGTGTTTCTTTATGACATCTTTAATCATTTAGACTAGAAGTATCCTACAGGTCACCTTTTTTACATCTCTTTGTCTTGACAGTTTGAGAATAAATGATTTGCCCAGGGTCGTAGTTCCCACACATATTTTCCTGGGATTGAAGCAGAGAATACCGGTAAAAAGATCCTTTATTTCTAGAAGCACTCCTTTTTATTTTCTAGCAGCCCACACATTTGTTGACCTTCAGAACAGAGCTGTATGTATCACTGATTTTTTTTGGTTCAGTGGTTCAAGCAACAAAAAAAGTCATTTTGGGTCAATCTGAAATGAAAATTTCTTTGGTTGCTTCTCTCCCAGCTCTTGAGAATCAAAACTGAAAATCATTTTGGATTGAAGGAAGTATCTTGTTTGACCCCAAATAACATCAGATAAATTTTATGTTGCTTTAGTAATGCAGAGGAAATTTGGGAGCCAAGTACTGAATTCACAAGGGAAATTCATTCAAAAAAAGTGAATGTATCATGCTAAGTTCTTCTGTTTACCTCCTTTTTCTTGCCCCTTGAATCCTCATGTTTGCAGCAGCTTTTGGGGAAGTGAGAGATGCAAGTTCAGATCCCCCCTCTCTCTCATTTTAAATATAGATTTTCTATCTCTGTAGCATGCCTATTGGTGCATTTCAGTCTCGCTTGCTGAAGCTGTTCCACTTTTTGTAAATAATTGAGTATTCATTTTGACAGACAGGGAAATAAATGTGAAAGCCTGGTTCTTTAGCTTGCTGGTTATGACATTTTAACTTAGAGGTGTGAAAGTCAGTTCAAGTCCTTGCTTCAGTGATAATTTAACCATTTCAGCTGGCTACATGGGCTTTGAAAAGAGAGCTCATTCCTAGAAATATTGGAATGCCTAATGGTAAAAGTACTTTTTGCTAATAAGGGAGACTCCGAGTTCAAGTTTTAATGCACGCATGGTAGAGAAGAGGAAGAAAAGAGCCTCCTGGCCTCCAGCTGCATGTGCCTTTATGAGGGGCAGTACCACTCTGCCCTACGTAGTTCTCGTGGGGCTGCTGTAGTGTTTTTTGTAAAGTTTGTGAAATGTTGTTTTGCTTTGTTTGACCAACGATGTTTGTCTAAGCTGAGCTGAACCCACAGATAGTTTCAGCTGCTCCAAAATTCACCTTTTGGTGAAAAGAGACATCAAAGCAATGTCTACCAGGATAGTTAGGATTTTTTTTCTTTTTTTTGAGGTACTAGTGGAGGCTATATAAGGAAATTATCAGTGTGTGCAGCTTGAGGAGGCTTTCTGTATAAATGAATAACTGTGAATTAAAAATATTCCAGTTTCAGTCTTGTTAGTCTTCATGACAGTCGTATTTTATAAATAGAAATAATAAATGTGATCAGAAAATGCTTATAAGCACTTTGAAGATGTAAAGTGCTAAAAAACAAAGAAAAAATAGAAGGAGAAGTTCTAAGTCAATGTCAAAGGAAAAGCCTCCAAAATTTTGACAGTTTGACAGGCATTTTCCATTCTGGGTGCTCCTGCAAGTGATATTCCAGACTTTCTTTCAAAGGCATACCAAGCAAATGCTGAGTATGTATACCAGTGATTTTGTTTAAAATAAGGAAATGATTTTAAAGATGACAGATAGCAACCTCCTGAACAATTATTTTTCAATAAATAACTGAATGCAAAGTATTTTCAGAAGAACACATGTTCAATACCCAGAGGACTGAGAAAAACTATATGGGTCACTGAGTCCACTTGTGTACTTTAAAAAGGTAAAAGTTACTTTTAAAAGGTAGAATGTATGTTAGAAGGTAGAATTTCTCATTAAGCAGGAGCAAAAAGCTGTAAAAAGGTTGCAAGGCCTTGTGAAACAGGACACTTTGTATAAACAATACATGCCCTGCTAATGAAAGTACCTGTGAAGAAGAACAGAAGATTGATAACAAGGGAACATCCCTACGCAGAAAGCGCTGAAACCAGCTGAGAACCAGACAGCTGCTGGAAGAGGCCCAAAGTCAACAAAGATCGGCAGTAACTGGGGAAAAGGTAAAGGCAGCGGTGGGAGATCACAACCACTGACTCAATTAGAGACTGAAGAGAAGTCACCCCCCACCATACTGGAGCACCCGCACACCAATTAAAGGACATTGTCACTTTAAATGAAAGCGAGAGACTGTACTAACCGATATAAATTGTTAAGATAAGGTACTAATGAATAATTATAATGAAGGGTGTGTATTTCTGTGTTTTGAACTGTATAAATATTCCAAAGATTTTGTAGGCCGGTGTGCTAGCTTTGTGGACTACCACCTAGCACCTATCTCTGCGCAGAAATGATTTAAATAAATACCTCTGCTCTGTGTGTACATTGGTGTCTCGCATACCAGGTAAACGACCCCACTTTGGGACAACACACTCACTAGCAGTTATATCATATAATGAAATTATGCTACGGAGGCCAGGTCCAGAGAACATCTACTTCACACATCCTTGTGCATGTTATCCAAAAATGCCTCCCAACACCCTTATATTAATTAAAGACCCGGGTTATAGATATAATATTCCAGTGTTTTGCTTTTTAGGGACATCAGGACAGCTATATCTTGGCATTACGGACCATGCTCCAGAGGAAGGCAGAAACACCAGTGGCTCCTATCAATTTAACCTGAGGAGAAAAAATACCCTGAAATTTGATGGTTAATTTATGCCTGAGAATGTGAATGAGACTACTGATCTAGAAAGCACTACAAACCACTCATCTACCTGGACCTTGTTTTATCACACCTTATTTTAGACACCTACTTTGTAGAAGCCTACATTTGAACTAGTCATAGCGACTACCTTAACAGGAACTGTACAAAAATAAACATTTCTGGAAGACTCCTGGTGTTTTAGTATCTAACATAGACTGACATGGAGTGTGCACTAGAACTGGCTGTAAAGGAAACATTTGCTCTTATCTCAAATGTAGGCACCAGTACCACTGGTGTCCAGGTTTGGATGGATGTACTCCACCCATTTTAATTAAACTTCATTTATTATGTAAGAATGGCAGGACACCCACCTAAGATGTTTTTTGCTAGCACAACTGAGCCATTGTTCTTAAAATTTCTTTGTAAGTGTCCTGCCTTCATCAATTTTGCTTCTTTTATTTTTGTCAGGTCATGGCATAGCAAGCTAGCAAGTCAATGGAAGGGTTTGTTTTACAGGGCATTGATTCTGAGAAACTCTAAGGTAATGCAAAAAGAAAAAATGAAGAAAAAGGGAAGAAAATAGAAAGGGCAATAAACAGTCAGCTGTGTAAAATGTCCTATTATATGATTTAAGATTATAGAGAAATAATAATCTTGAAGCACAAAATGTACCATTTTGCTTTATTGCTGAGAACCCCCAAATTTGTCTGCTCGAGAGTTTAAAGAGTCAATTCTTTAATGAACAAGAATCCCTGCTGGTGTTATATTGTCTCCCTTGTTTCTGTAGAGTTATATGCCAAGCTATTTTATTAAACAGAGAATGTAATACAACACTAGTTAAAATTTTGGAACCTTACTTTATTAAAGCTAATATTCAGAGGTTACTGGGAGAATGAGAAGGCAATTGTTTCAATTGCATTAAAGCAACGGTAATGTTCATTTCAACTTCCTTTTTAATTCTTGCCTTACCAGAACCCTATGCCAATCAAGGAAAACTCATTAATCCAGTTAACAAGCATAACAACAGTTTTTCTTGTGGAATCAAGTAGGCAGAACCCTGTTCACATTGTCCATTAGCCCAATGTCTTCTGCCTTTTCTTCTGCAGAGCTTATAGCTCTGCTTGGTATAATATTTTCTGGAACTGATTTCATAAGGATCTGTTCCTGCCCCATTGTGCAACGGTGAAGAAAAGGACTTTTGGAGTATTTGACATAGCGTCTCTGCATTCTGTGGGCACAGACAGTATTCCTTCAACGTGTCTTTCGGGAAAAGAAGAAACAACAAAACCTGTCAAAGGAACAAAGGATGCAGAGAGGAGAAGCAATTATTCTGTCTCCTCAAATATCAGCCAGCTACTCTGGCCAGCAGGGTATGGCTGAGGATGATGCATTTGTTGCAGGGGTGATATTTTCTACATACCCTACAGGTACGTGAGAGATGGGTCGCTACCACTGTGAAGACTCATCATCATCCAGGTAAGGAGTTTCACCTTGAAACCATAACTGAAAAATAAGAATGAAGATTTTCACGTACCTAAAGATAGAGGACTTCAAGTCTCGCTGGCTTTCAGTCAGGTATAGGTTGCTTTATGTAGAAGTCACCTCTTAAAATTTTTCCTATGTGCTTATTTCTGGCAAAATTGTATCCGATTCCTCCAACTTATGCAGAAAATCTTCACAGATTTTCTTTTACTGTGACAAGCAAGAACTTCTCAGACACACAAAGTAAGTGTTCTCTAACATCCATCGTAACATGAAAACACTCTTCATTTTAACTAGAGAGGCCAGAAAATATGGCTGCAGAGGTCGATACTAGTGATTTCCTCCTTCAATAACATAATAATTGCTTAAAACTAAGTGCAAACTATAAGTAAATTGTTGAAAATATTGGCTCAGCATTTGGTAGATTCACATGTTCACCCTTTAGTGGGCTTTTTCCTCAGAGACATTTGAATAATTGAGTTCTACTGGCAGGAAAACAAATTCTGAACTTGCAAAAACAATATTGAAATTCACATACAGATGTACTCATGCCCAGAGTATACAAACACTCACCAAATTGTGAAAATTAAATAAAGTCACATGCTTTACCAGACCAATTACAATGTACCGACACAAATCATGTAGCAAGCACTGCATATCAAAGGCTCACAGGGAACTCTTCAGGCTCAATCCATAGTTAAAAATATTCATCAAAAGTGGTCAAATGATTTTGCTTAACAAATAAACCAGAAAGTAGATTCTCTAGCAGATATTCAGCAAGCAGAAAATGAGGTTACATTCAGCAGATGAATTATTCATTGTGAATTATTTGCTCAGTTCTAATAATTACAGCAGGGAAAAATTAATTAATGTTACAGCAAATACTTTAATTTTTATAATAAAAAGATTGATCATTAAAATGAGTCTCAAAAAGAGATTTCTAAATGGGAGAAAGAATGAGACATGATCAAGAATAATATGAAGCTTCAACCTGAATAAAATTTACACCTGTGAGTAATTTTACACAGATATAATCTCAAACAGATAAAGTTTCGGTAAAGCACTTGGACATTTAAGTAGTTTCTTACTTACTTTCCTTTGCATTGCCTTTATGAGAAATGTCCTTTTCTTAACCACAGTTTACAGACGTACTCACAGGATAATATCCTAATTGTATTAAGCACAGGTTTAGTTCTGATTATTTTACTGATAACTTTATTGCCATTTCTTTGCTTCTTGCAGTCACAGTCCTGGAAGCTTTACTGAATGGAGGGATTCTCAGCAATGAAGCAACCATGAAATTAGGGTTGAAACCACTAAACTGACAGTATGGATCTCAATGGAGACTATCAAGAACCTGGTGATGGGAAATCTTTGCGCTGGTATGGAAGGAACACGCTTATTCCATCTTAAAGGGAAATAATGGAAAACAATGACAGAAAAAGCTGCTTTATATCAGCTACCATCTTTACTGTTGAATCAATAATCAATTTTAAAATCAATTTTAAAACAATAAATAGATTGCACTAGAGAAAAGAATGTTCATGTGGGAACAGTTTATAATAGGACAAACCATATTTAAGGGAAAGACATTTTAATTATTATATCAAAAGCCTTGCAGAAGGTTTGTTCAGTTATAGAGATTAATTTATCAGAAAACTAATGTGTTGAGTCATTCACAACATTTATTGAATCAAAAGATGCTGTTCTATCAAAGTGAAAATTTCCACAGAAAAGCACAGCAATGAAATTTTTCATGTTTTCATGAAAATAAAAGATGGTTTTTTTCAATTTTGGCATGAAAAGGGGTTAAAAAACATATGTTTTAAAAGAAGAACTGTAATAATAATAAAATCTGTTTAGTTTGGTTTTGCTGACTTTTTTATCAAGTGTAAAAGCTTTTCCTGGCCAAGCGTAATAGAAACCCCTGATAATTTCTGTAGGTTATTTAAAACTTGAATATAAAATGCTTTTTGCTGGTGTAGGGCTGATTGAAAGGGATACATTTCATTCCTCTACTGTGTTGTTTAGCTAACAGTTCTGTGCCGTAATATGTTATTAAACTCATAATTTAAACTTGTGTTCCAAAAACGCTTTGTGAAAACATGGGTTACCATCAGCATCCAGCTGTTTTAGAGCTGAGTAACTATTTTGTGGTTATGACTCAATAGGGTGAAAGGCAAGAGCAGCACCTGTCAAAGCGTATGCCGAAAGCCGTCACAGCAAGACAGTGGTAACGGTGGGATTAGAGAGCCACTGTGCTGAGATGCCCAGCAATATACAGCAAGGATGTCCCTGCCCCAGAGGGTTTTCCACTGTGGTATAATCCAAAACCACAGCGTCACCACGAAATGGAGAGGCTGTGCAGTGGAAGGCAGGCATAATAAGACCTTACAGGTGTAACCACACAAAATACTTACATGCCTAGTTTCATAGGCTTATGTTTAAAAAGTGAAAAACACATAAGAAGCAAGGGACATTAAATATGTCAGTATCCCTACTGGCTACCTGCCTAAATGTTAGTCAAAGTGCTTATTAATGCAGCCTGAATTCAAAGAAAGGTAAAAAGCTTCTTGAAATCAGAGTTCAAACAAATGCAAGGCAAAAGGGCTTACTGCAGACTCCCTTTCCTTCTTCCCAGGGAAGCTCTGGCCCTTGGGTCTGTCCAAATTTAGAATATGAGAAAAACATAAAATTCTTTTTTTTTTACTTTTTTTTTTTTTTAAAATGTGTGTGTATTTCCTGGTTTCTGTCCCTCGTGGAGCAATTAGCCTCATCTGAGCCCTGGTAGAGTTTCCCATGGCAGGTCTCCACAGCAATCTCTGCGGTAGGTCAGACATCTGCTGAAGTCGCTCGCTTCTACGGTTTTCGTTTAACCCTTTTCTTTGCTACATGAGGCAGTCGTACAGCAAGGCACCAAGAGGAATCAGAAGCACGGGTGTTAATTCCACCCATCACAGTTCTTCACAGAGCTTCAGATGTGATGCTTTAATCCTCTGAGCCTCATTTACTGGCTACGAAACCTGGCAATTCACGTTTTCAGTTTGAAGGTAGCGTTTGGGCTCAGCAGCTCTTTTAGTCGTTTGCCTTCCCCCCTCTGCCAGCCCCCTCTGTCAGCAGCATGTGCCCTGCTGGATCCCTTCCATGCTCTTGTGAAGCACGTTGAAAGTATCTCTGCCTGTCTACTACATTTTTCCTTTTCACATCTTTTTTTTTTTTTTTTCTTAGCGCAATTTTGCCTAGCCAGTGGCAGCTGTTAGATCCCTAATTGGCAGTGGAATACCTCTCAAATTACAAGACTGCACCACGTATGAAATATCAGTGTTACTGTAATATTGTGGCGTGGCAACCAATGCATTAACTCGGGAGGCTTTATGACATCAGCTGCTACCATTCATCCTTTTAATTCTCCTGAAAAAATACAGCTTGAGGGGGAGAGTTTTCAATCACAAAGCTACACATTTCATTAGTATTCTCATTACAGTTCATACTATTTATTTATGGAGCGCTCAGAAGTGTGATAGATGCTATATGGCTCTGCAGACCTTAGGAGCAAGCTTTAGCTATGACAAGGCAAGCGAGACCTGAACAATGGGTGAATCAGTCAATTTCTTTTTGTATTAATTGGATCTGGGAGGAAAACTGAAGGAGGGAAAAAACCCCTCCGCTACTCAAGTATCTCTAAAACTTCCACTGACTTTAATGGCATTAGTATCGAGGCCTTAACTACAGCCTCGTTCTCTTTGAGGAGCGATGACAATAATTTCTCATTTAGACTCTGTAAAACCTCCTGCTTATTTGTCCTTTCTACACCTTTTCCAGTAAGATTTCTGTGTCAGCTTCCCAAGCGTGCCCAGTGGGGAAAGCCTGATTTTCACTTTCGGCAGATTGCTGATGCCTGCCTAGCAATAATAAAAGCAGTTTGTGTCCCTGAACCCTCCCAGGAACGTTGCAGCCTGAATTGGGTGTTATGCATTGCAGCTCGGCCTTTCGGAAGCGCCTATGGAAACAGAGCACACCGACTTGTCAGCCGCTGCTCAATTCTTCAATTAAAATGTGAGCTGTCTCTTTTATAGTTCTGTGTTTTGTCTCCATTTCTTATTGCAGCACTTCTACCTGATGCAGGTTATTTTAACGCTTGCTTTCTGGCAGTTGGTTATATATTGAGGATTTTTTGTCCTCTGGGAGGTGTGCTCTGTTGTTTTGATTGATTTTCACTCTTTTTATTACCTGCAAAATACTAGATTCTGAAAGTAATAGCAACCATCGTTAAATAGTATAGGAAATAAAAGATACTTCGGTTGTCTTAAGGCTGTTTCAATCTCCTTTTCCCTTTCTACAGAGACATGTAAGTTTGTCTATGGCTTAGCAAAAAAAAAGCTTCTTTTCAATGTAGAGATTTTTTTGTCCTTTAAAGGCAAGCTTGAAAGGCTGTACATTGTTTGAAGAGAATAAGAAAAATAAGTTAAGCTCCGAGAGTCTGCTTTATTCTGCCCACTACATTTATTCCTGCTGTTAGCAGGATTAAAATTTACTGCTAGAGAGAGGCATAAATAAAGACATGTTCTTGGAAAATATATGCAAATGCGAACACACCTTTCAAAACCTCATTTGGCAGTTCAGATGCCTAAGTGCCTGAGCTAGAAGCTACTGTAAAATTGAGTGCAGGGTAAAGAAAATGCATACAAAGTAAGCCAGAGGCAGAACAAGGCTGCAATCCAGGTCTGTGGAGCACCAGTCCAGGGCAGCATCCTCTAGGCTACGTTACCATATATTTGCCTTGGTTACATTTGTGAGAGGACACATTTTGAGCAGCTGGATCTGGATTTTAGGACGTAGTCCCCCTCTTAGGATTTGCTCCCTGCTGTCCTTCCAACAGCGGTAAATAACCTTGCAGGATGTGCTAGGGAAAAGTCAGGTTGCTGCGGGGAGAGGAGGGAGACAAAGGGCTAAAGCTGCTTCTGGGAGGGATGGGCAGCAGGTTGACAGCATCATTTTCCATGTCTGGTCCCAGGGGAGGGGGCTAACTGAGGGCGGGCTGTAGAGATTGAGTTTGGAGTCCTCCGAAATCAATAATGTACGTCTGTATTCAGCACCAGGATTTTCAGGGCAGGTAATTTAATATGGCTCTGAAATCTTCCTGTACAAATATCCCAGCTGTGATCGTTTGAAAATTGCCTGACCTGTCAGGCCTTGACACGCAGCATTGTTGGGAGCAGATTCTCCAGTGATCACTTTAAATCACACCGGGATAATTAGCCCCCGGAGGGCTGTGCGTGCCTTTGTCACACAGGAATGGTACAGACACTGCAAAGGGCTCCTGAGCCCTACTGCTGGCCTGGCTGGTAAACAGGGATAAGAGCGAGGGAATGGTGTGGTGGCTGATGCGCCCTGTTAAACAGGTGCTTGATCTCTTTTCTGGGCACCTTGCGATATTAAAGGCTGGCGTAATTTAAAACAGCCTGTGGACTGCTCAAACACAGGCCAAGGGAATGCCTTTCACAGAGCGACAGACCTTTTGCACAACAGCCTCAACCTGTGCAATTTGATTGCACCTGAGGAACCGACCCTTTGAATGACAAGGGCAATGACCTGAACCTGGCTTAAAATAGACTGAAAGCCGGTTTTAATCCTTCCATTATTTCCTCCCAGAATGATTTCTAATCAGAGGGGCCAACCTGTGAAAAGTGTAGCTAGTTAGCATATATTTCATTCTTCCTTATGTGTTTATTTGCATTGTTTTCCAGGCATGTGAATGAATGATGTGAATAATGTGGTTTGAATGCTTCAGTGACTGGGTCTTTTAAATAAAACCGAGAGGGGATTGATCAGTGTCACGAAAGAGCCAAAGAATCCCTTAAGCAGCAGCTCACATAGCTGTGGATTGCATAATTCAAAGCTGTCCTGGGGCATCTTTAAATGATGCATAGATTTTGTTTTCTTACTTTACATTTTTGAGAGAGGAAAGTTAGATGAAAGTTTTGCATTGGCCACAGTGTCACTGACAGATGTGAAGCGTTTTCCTTGAAAGAGAAGACGCCTTGCCTGCCTGCTTGCTTAGAGTGAGGGGGGGAAATTAGCTCAGCTACGTTCAATACGAGACACTGTCTGAGCGAGGCTTTCTCCCTGGTTAATTAAGATACGTGTTGAAAAGGTAATACAGGGAGACAAGTTCAAGCCTTTTAAAGTCACTATTAGACATTGTTAGTGAGGACTGTGTGAGCAGTCCCGGTTTGCTGGGGAGGGGATTTGCAAACCAAATTGTGGTCTGGTGCAGGAGGGCTGCCAGAGTCTCGCTGAACTCACTGAACGCTGCTCCGTGCAAGGAAAGCTGCAGCGCTGGGCATCAGATGGTGCGAGGCAGAAGGTACGGTGAGGAAATCCAAGATAATGATTTTATTTGTTCAGGACATTTAAGTTTTTTAAGTCGGCAAATTAAGACAATGTAATTAGTTAACAACAAACCGTATTTGCTTAGCCCGTGAGTCTGAAGAACTGGCATCATTAAAATAGCACCTGTGGGTTACATTTAATTACCACATTTTTGAGACAGAGTTATACATTTTAATTTTCTACCTTTTTAAAACTGAAGTCAGAGTTTAACAAGTTGATATTTATGAGAGACGAGATTTTAATTTATAGCACCAGCCCTCCTGGCGAGCGGCGGCGGGTGTTTTTTTTGCCCGAAAGCCACTAGGTGGCACAGCCCACTCACGATTCGCTCCGAGCGGCGGCGCCGGGGCTGGGGCTGCGGCAGCCACAGCCCAGAGAGGTGCAAAAACAAGCAGGGGAAAAGGCCAGCATGAAAAATCGTGATGGAGGCAAGAAGACCCTTCAGGTATGGAGCCGCATTCTTGACTCCCGCTGGCAAACGGAGCTGGTGGCCTTGGTGTAGAAGAGAAATAAACGGTTCTTGTAGGTGGCGGGGTTCAGTGAAGGGATGGAGGCAGAAGGTGTCCGCGTGATCTCGCACCACTGTCCTAAGATGTCTCTTGTGTGACTGGCAGTGCCGTGTTTGGTCACTGACTTGCTCTCAGTCTGCCGCTCCCTTTGCAGTTGGCTTAGAGCTGTTGGAGGGATTGATAAATCTCTGAGTAAGAAAAGTGGGGGGAAACCCCCCCACCCCAAGCTATGGTGCATAACACACATCTTTTTTGGCATGTTACAGGATTGCAGCAAAGCGATACTGGTCATATAGTGATCAGGTCTTGAATGTGCTTTCTGTAATCACTTTGGGGCAGAGATTGGCTTTGGTTATGTTCAGGGCAGTGGTAAGTCTGCTGGCAGCGCCTGAACAGCACATGGCATTTCATAGCAGAGCCTAATTTTAAGTACACTTCAGTGATACGCTGCCAATAGATTAACATGGGGGATCCCTCAAAATTATACCCTGTCGCTTGTAATGAAATCCATTTTCCAAAGCAACATGCATTTGAAGAGAGGAGGGGATGGCAAATACACTTGTTTGTTTACCCATTTAAACAAAAAATATCCTTTCAAAGCACAGAAAGGAACTTGGCAAGCGAGCTGATGGGAAAGGCCAGATTCCCTGATGTGTAAGGGGATTGCTGCCCTGTGAGTGGGGCTACGGGTCCCCTGTAGAGCATCCCTTGGATGCAAGGAATCTCCTGTATCTCCTTGGATACAGGGGATTTCTAGACACCTCTGCATCTCTGTGCTGCCTCACGACAGTAGAGAGGGTAGTCTGGGAGAAGGGAAGGATTGAGGCAAATCTCTGGTCTCTTGTAACAGTTGTGGTGTCCCTGAGGGGAGCTCGCAGCAGAAGCAAGGTGAAGGGGCTGTCAGGCAGCAGCTCTCAGAGTTTCTGCATAGCAAATTGGGAGGGTGATCGAGGCACTGATAAGCTGGTTGTCTTCCCGGGGGTTTGAGGTTTCCTGCCATACTGAACAGCCTGCAGTGTGCATATCTGTCTTTCCCAAAACAAGTAATAGGGTAGCACGCTCACACTGTTGCTTAGTTCTTGTCAGTATAGGATTTCACCCTGTATTTTCTGATCCTGAAGGCTGTATTGCAGGTGGGTTAGGTCATTTGGGTGCAGACAGCAAGACGGGATCCTGAAACCGTGCCTTTTCCTCTTCTTCCTCAGAGACTCGGGGAAAAGATGAGCTCAGAGCTTGTGTGCATCTGACGTGCAGCTGCTGGCACAATCCCAACATCCCTACAGCTATCAAATATTGGGCTGACTGGAGCGCAAGGACTGTGCCTGGCACATGTGCATCTACACCCTACACAAACCTCCCATTGCCAGGGTATGAAGTAGGAAGTATGCGTATTTCCAGGGTATGAGGTATGAAGTGAGTTCAGTCTTCACTGTTGAAGCTGTGTTATCGGGCAGCCGAAGATGACAAGATCCCATGGGCCAGCAAACACAAAAAAGATCACTGTGGGTTAGTGTACACACATGGGAGAGGTTGTTTCTGGACTGCAGACCTTCTTCAGGTTTTTGGTGTTTTGTTTTTTTGTTTTTTTTTTTTTTTTTTTTTTTTATGCAGCACCTGTTTCACATAGAGTATGTGCTAAATTTTTCATACTGTATCATGGACACTTATGGCAACACGCCAGGAGCTCATCAGGCCATCCCTAGCAGGAATGGCGCAGCAATGTTCAGATGGGGAATGAATGACATCAGAAGCTGAAAACCATCCCGTTGGTGTGGGAGCAGGACCATAGCTCAGAGCTTCTGGCAAAGCGAAGACCGCCATCATAAAATACCATTTGTAGCTTATTGTACTTGGTTTGCGCTCTCTCCTGAATGCTGAAACTTTAAACACTAAGACCTACTTAATCAAAATGCATGTGATCAAAACCTGGGTTTTAAACAACTTTTGGAATTTGCACAGTAAAATCAAAATCACATAAAGATTTTTGAACAGGAAGACTGGAGGCTAAAAAATGACTGAAACAAAGCAGAAAGAAAGCCAAACATCAGACTGTATTACAATCAATCATTTCAGTATAGCTGAACTCAGAAAATACACATTCTCTCCCTTGTACGTTGGAATTTTGTTTATAAGGATATCAAATTCACTAAGAAATTGTTGCATTTTACCGTGTATAGCTCCATGGTTTCACAGCGCATCTTACTGCATTGTAATTAAGGTGGGTTTTTTTGTTATTTTTTTTTTTTTTTAACAGCCACACTAGTATTTTGTTCCTACGAGTATAGGATTTCAGTCTGTATTTCTGGATCCTGAAGACAAACCGTCCTGGGCAGTGTGAAGGGGTTAGGCATAGATCAGTCAGGAATTAACAGGTTAGTTAATTTCAAGTGATTGAGCTTTAAACAGCATTTGGATTATCCCATGGAAAAGCACCTCAAGCTGTAAATCACAGTGGTAAACCACAGTGATTCCTGAGGGTATATCAATTGCAAACCTTCCCTAATGATTTTAAAATCTCCCAAATGAATTGGTATATTGACACAACTCTGTCCACAGTGGGGAATATTTGTAGTTCAACAGCTATAAATCCTAGAACCGTTGAATAATCTTATACTAAACCCAACTCTGTAAATGTTATACACATCCACTGTACATTCTCCAACCGTATTAGCTTATTTAATAGCTCTAACAGAGAAATGCTATCTGCTACTGCTGTCTCCGCTGGCAGGCTCACAACAAGAGGACATGCATCTCGGGAAGCTGCAGCCTTCCCACCTCATTCGTGGACTGGGTACCAATTGGTTGTGCAGACACCCAGCTGCGCGCACTGGATGAAGGCACTGGGAGGGTCCTGTTCCAGCTCTGATGGGGAGAGCAGCCATCAGCTTTATATAAACATGTTGTTGATCCCCTGCCTCCTGGCAATTCACCTCTTGTGACTGTCTAATCTCTCTTGTTTTTAACCCAGAGTCCTTGCTCTAAACATAGTTTTGGAGGAAAATAAGAGAAATCCACCATACATTGGCAGCTGTTAATTTATACTATCTACAACAACTTGAGTGCAAATCGCTGCACCAGAAGCATTGCCGGCATGAAAGAGTCCTGACTTTGATGGAAAGAGGTCAGATTTATGTTGGAGGTTGAGGTTCTCGTGGTGCAGTATTCAGTTATGGTAGTGACAAGTGTTGATAGATTTAAAAGTGCCATCTTTCACAGTGTGAGTAAATGTAACATGCTGCATATGGCTGTAAAAGAACATTTCTTTTAATGAAATTACATACATAATTAATGCTATGGACCTCATTATGCATGAACTGTGGAATAGTTCTGAACTATTTGAGACACCTGTCTAAACAAATCAATGAAAACTCTTGGTGATCTTTACTAAAGAAACCTCTTACTATCCAAATGCAAGTTTTTGCTGTTACGAACATTGATCCTGTTGCTGCTTTTAACTTTAACTTTTATAGAGAGTGAATTAATGCAGTAATGACACCATCAAACTTCCCTGCATTGTAATTACAAAGATCTGGTAGGGGTATATCTTTTTTCTAAACAATGTCGCATCATTTTATGCTGATCCCTGATCCCACTTTCAATATATCTAGGATTACCGTACTGAACAGTACATAAAGCAAACATTCCCAGCAATCAATACTATAAAGGCTGGTCTGAGTCAGCTGCAGGCGCACTTTAGAAACTGCCTCTTCTTAAATCATGGCATGGCACTGGAGATCAAACAAAGCACCGAAGCTGCTAGTCCCTGAATTTACACCTCAGGGTTTCACAAAAGGGCATTTACAGTGGAAGACGCAGCAAAAAATCACATACCCTGCACTGTAAGAGAAATGACAAAGTCTGTTTATTCATCCTTGTGCTCAAATGGCCTGAAGTTAATGAAGAGACTCTGGCTTGGATTACAATGGGTTTTGGATTAGACATTTATTAAAGTAAGTGTAAATATTTCTGTTTCGCTAGTGTAAAATTTCTCTAAGCAATTACATCTACCAAGTCCTCAAGATGTTGATATTTAAGGATATAATTTAAGTTTATGAATTGTTTTATGTTCTGAGAATGTAGTGGCATTTCTTTTTTTGTTATTATAGAATCATAGAATGTTTTGGTTACCATAGAATCATAGAATGTTTTGGTTATCATAGAATCATAGAATGCCTTAGTTATCTGTGATAAAAGCCATATACACAGACACTTAGACATTCTCTACTATTTGCACATTACCATTAATAAATACAGAAGATATCTTGCTCTTTCCTTCCAGAATAATTCTTCAACATCTTTCCTTACTACACAGGTAACAGCAAGAAATAAAGTAAAATCTGATGACTGTCTTCTGGAATTAAAAGACACAAATCTCAAAAATATTGCTAAACAGAAAGTAAAAACTGGGTAAGCTTGTATTAAAAACATGTGAACAATCTCAACTGAAGTGTGCATATCCACACTGAGGACATATGTCTTATTACAGGAGACGGTTGCTTACACTAACACATTGAGGCGTGCATAAAGTTCACGCATTATCTAGCTCTGGTGAAAACACGGAGCTTCCATCTCACAGGAAACCCTTTCATTTCAAACTGTTCATTGCAAAGTTGAAAACTCAACATTATTTTTAGTGATAGGACTACCAGAAAACATTTGCTAGAGTACTATAAGTTAGTCTCCCTGGACTTCCCCCTGAGAAGGGTTAATTTGCATGCCTAATATTCAGAGCGTAATTCCCTCCCCTGGGCTAGACTTCCCAATGCACTGACAGGTCTCTGGCTGTTGCTTTGAGTGGTGTCTTCTCCACTCCCTCTGCTCCTGGGGGGATACAGCTTAGTGGAGGATCCCAGACAATAAAAGAAACAGGACATTGACACTGAAACTCTCAGGAGGAACAGCAGGAGCCCAGACAAATGCAGCTTTGTATGTATCACTCAGAGAGAAATATCTCATTTAGGCATGGTAAGTTGAAATATTTTTAGCCTTCTTTCTCAAGAAAACACATCTTTTGTGACTGTCCTCATTGTCTGTCTACCCATTCATGTTTCAGTCACTTCCCCCAGAGTGATAACCTTTGAACTTTTTTGGCAATGTTGATCTTAACACTAAAAACAACAACAAAAAAAGAAAGAATAAAAATTAAGTCTGTACCTGTTTCTTGAACATAGGCAGCTATGTAGGGAAAGGTGACGCATGTCAGTGACCCACAGAGGGAGTATGTTGCTGCGAGACAAACGGTTGTCTGCTCTGTTACACCATGAGGATGCCCATTACCAAACTCATCAGTGAGAGCATACCATAAATAGGGACAGAACTCTTCAGGCGGTTAAAGGTACTGTAAGGAGAAAGGGGGTGAAACTCAAAGGGAAAGGTAGGGTTATTACGGGAAAACACTTGGGGTATAGGATCCAGTTAAGGATTTTAAAAGAACATGTGGATATGATATGAGGATGACTGGGAATGTAAGAAATCTATGCAAAAACATTTTAGTAATCTGTTCACTCACTTCTCATTGAATATTGCACTTGTTTATCGTATCCAAAGCAGTGTATTTAAATCTGAATCTAGGTATGGCTGTATTTGTTCTTTTGGATCAGATTCACCCAAAACATGTTTTTATTGACCCAAATGGAAACATCACCATAGAAGAGCCTAGTCTGACCAAGTACAAACACCTACCATACAGAATTCACTATCAGCCTCAGCCCTCTGCACTCCCTTTTTAATCAGTGGAAGCTGTAGATCCTTCTAAGGAGTGATTCATGTCTCAGACATTCATTTTCCTAATGGAAAATTGGAAAGCTTCAGCACTCTTGAAACTCTCTGTCAGGCATTTAGAAAACTCTCAATAAACTCCAGTTATTTCTGTGTCCAAGGTAATGGTTCTCTATATACTTCATTCTGAACGTGGGGTTTGTTAGAAAATGCTGAATGTCTAATGGCAACCACTTTGTGTTCTGAGTGACATCCTTTAAAGTTCAGAGGAGGAAGATCTCCATTTTGCATAGCAAAGGAATAGTCATAATTGATTGGTGTCAGCAGAAACAGTTAGACAGGCAGCACAAATGTGGAAAATAACTGAATAATAGGAACAAAGTCCAGAATTCCAGGAGAGACAATATCTCATCAAAATTGATGTAAGATGTATGAGGAGATGCACTCACTGAGCTCAGACATGAATCTACACAGACACTGCTGCTGTGTACCACTTTTACAAGAGCTGCAGTACGTTATCACTTCTGACCTATACCTGAAGAAGAAATAACACGTACCCCATAAATGATAGTTCCACATGAGAAGAACATAAGTTATCTTGGCATTTATTTCTACGTTTGTTGCTGGACCAGCTCAATTTGTTACCGGTTACAGATCCAGACAGCCTGGATTTTAGTACCAGTCCAGCCACTGCAAAAGCACTGGTCCCTCCCTAAAACAGCCTTGCAGAAATCCTCTTTCTGGAGAAAATGCGTTTATATAAGCCAATAAAAATAAATAAAACAAAAGAAGGGCAGCATACTCAACTAAAACTTTCTTATGAATTCCCTTCTTATGAGTTTTCCTTAAAAGAGAGTACAGAGAGTAAGAGAGATGATTGCTCAAAACATAATACATACTAATACGTAAGTTTTCATTAACACCAAGACAATCCCTAACAACATACTTGTTTTTCTCTACTTTTTTTTTAGCTGAAAGTAATTGAACATTAAGAAAAGTGGGAAATACAGTAGTTGCAACCAGAGTGAAGGTTTTCTTTTTCTTTAAAAGATAAATTATTTTCCATGCATTTCAAATATTATTTTATTAGGAAAAAGTATCCTTTGGATTCTTTTTATTCCTTCAGTAATTATAGTAAATTCTATTAAGGTGTTATGAGCTGCTTTTCTGATGTGATTCAACATAATTGCACCAACTTGGTAGCGTTTTCAGATTTCAGTCTCTAATTCCCATTTAAATGGCTAAGATTTCAGTGCTTAGCTACTCATTGACTTTGGTTTTGTTTTGTGGGAGTCATCTCTTGGCTATCTGCAGAGAAATATTCTTATGCTCCATGAGCATTTATAGTGTGGCTAGCATATGCTTTCGTGCATCAGATGAAACAAGTCTCCCCACGCGGCTAACTGAAGATGCTGGCCACATTTTCATTGCCTATCATAACTAATGCCAGCACTAAAGCTCTTTATTGTCAGCAACCACGGGGGAAAGTCTTAATAAATAATGGAGTCAAAGGTTTCAATTACTTGCTCTGGATTTATCTGCATGCACACTCAATCTTCCTTCCTGTTTGCAGGGTCTTAATGCAGGTATAAGCTACGCTTGGTCCAAGACACCTGCTGTCGTCAGAGGATGTGGAGAAAAACACTTCCCACATGTGCTTTATTAGTATTTCCAGAGATTTAATTCCCATTTAGTCTTCCTGCTACTCCCTGCTGTAACCACCTCAGAGAGAAGGCACTGCATTCTTGACAGTCTTCACAGTCTTTTCTGTGGAGGACTTAAGCTTAATACAGATGTTTCACCTACCCTTCACTCTGACCTTAAACTTCCATCCAATCTGAATAGGTTAGGGCTGCAGAATCAAAAGCATTTTGAAGGTTTACAGTTTTGTGTGGACTTAGAAATGAAGACTGCAAAAGATACTGAGACTTCACCACATCTCCCATCCAGAACATGTCAACGGTTTCCAGGATTACTGTGATTTTACTGCTGGTCTAGAGCTGGAAGAGAACCAGAGTCCAGATTTCATATCAATCACCTGTTGCTTCTGCTGATGATACACTGACAGTGCAGAAACATCCTAAATCCAAACATGTGAGGTAGCTACCAGCTCTGAATGTGTCAATATTGTCACAGAGTCCATGATACCAGAATTTTTCCCTGCTTTCCTCCATCCTGTGAGTACCAGCCCAGCCCAGCTCTGCTCTGTGCCACCTCACCATGCATTTGTGCCCTCATCCCAGCACCTTTTGTCATGACTCTAAAGAATGAGACAGATTACCATTGGAAACAGGTCTTCCCCCCACCTCCCGTTTCACAAGTTACCCCACCCCAGTGAAATGCTGGACCAGACCTGCTGTGCGTGTTAGGTCAGTTGATCCCAGCAGAAGAACATGTGGGGAAGGGAAGAATCTGGGCAATAGCAGGAGAAAAACATGGGCTGGGAGGTAGTCCTTGTGTTGTAACTTTCACACTAGTGTACATTTCCTTCAGGACAAGTCTCGAGTGCCTGATCCACACAGATTTACTGTGGGGCAGAAGACCCTCATCCTGTTCAGAGCCCTCCAACACCCTACAGATCCCTTTGCCTAAAGGTTTACTGTGATCCCCGACATTGTCAAGAGTCTTTTCAGGTGACATTACGCGGAAAGACTTGAGTAATATTGCCCATCACTTACAATTGTTTCATAATTATCAGACTGCACATTTGGTGTTACCTCGGCCCCCTGACTACTACGCTTATTATGCCAAATGGCTCCTTTTTGAAAACTTTGCTGTGGCATTCAGCTGCACTACCTATTGTGGTCTGAAAGAATCTGGACTGTGTTACTTGTCATCAGAAATGCATCCAGGATTTTCTAGGATTTGAGAGAGTTCAGATTTGAGAATCAGGTTTTTCCGTTAGAGTGATCCCCAGGTGCCAAAGGGAAAGTCTGAGTTTAGAGCTGCTGCTCTTCAAAGTTTGGCAGTATTTAAAGTGGATGTTTCAGGCCTAACTCTGCTTGTTATATTTCCCAAAGCTTTCCTGCCATTGTACATTCTGTGCTGTAATAACCAATGCTCTAGCACTCGACTGCGCTACTTATAATGCTCCCAGTGCTACTTGACTCTGCTACTAAAAATGCACCTGATGATAATGCCACTTGCCCACTACTTCCTAATGCACCACCGGTTGGCTCATTACTGGATGCCTGGAGGCAAAGTGAACTGTCCCAGTCTTTCCTCCACGTTGGCAAGGATAAGGGTAGCATAATAAATACCACTCAGCCATTCGATTTCCCGGTTCCACTGAGTTCGCGCATTTGGAATGGGTTGTAAATTCTCCTGAACACAATCTCCCATAGATTATCAGTGATGCACATCCACTGAACTTTGTGCTCTTTATTTCAAAACAAGCACTGTCTTCAACAAAGCAGCTCAGCTCAGCTGCTTTCTAGTCTTCATGTGCAATAGATTGTATCTTTAACAAATTATTAATGTTCCTATTACAAACCGATTTGATTTATGTTTTTGCTGCTAGCAATGGTCTAATTATTTTTGTATTACTGTGTGGTCATAATGATAATTGTCCTCAATTTACACACTGACTAAGCATTTACTTTCACAGATTTGGAGATCGTGAGATTACTGATGAGAAAAAGCAGAGAACGTAGAAATTTAATATAATTACTTGTAAGGGGAGTCTCTAATAAGGAACCATAAAAACTCAATTTTCATTGAAAGGATCATTTTACATCGTATGGTTTTTGTGTTGATTTGTATTTTGTTTTTGTTTTTTGTTTTTTGTTTTTTTTTTACCCAGGAGCAGAACAAGCTGATCTTACTGTCACAGATATTTTATTAGATTAGTCTATTTATATGTCCTTTGTGTTTTGGGTTTTTTAACTTCTTATGGAGGACTATGACATGAGAGATAATAAGTAGAGGTTAATGCATTATATTAAGGGCTGGGACCTAACTGTTCTGTACATTTTATGATATTTAGGGGAGGACAAGAAATCTTGGCCCTGCCATCCTCAACAGAGCCAGGATTTTGCCTTTGGATTGGCAAGATACACATATGTGTACAAAGCACCCACCAGAGAGAAAAGGAGGGATAAGATAACAACAAAATAAACAAATTATCGCACAAGAAGCCTGAGCTCACTAACAGCTTGTCCATTGTCTGTAAGCCCTGTAGGTTTCACAGGGGAGGCACGTTGTAAATAGTGATTTGACAGTAATTACGTGGATTTGTGAAGGAATGTTTGCCATGCATATTGAAGGTGGCAAGTTAAAGCCTGAGCTCATCACCCTAAGGTCTTTTTATAGTTAATAGAGAGACACAAACATCTGCAAAGAGGAATTCATCTGGTCTTTGCTAGTTTTCTGTCTGAGGTTGAGTACCAGCCAGGAGCTGTCTGCTGCGCTCCGTTAACTCTACAGGAAGCACAAGAGAGTTAAAGTGTATTTAGACAACTACATTTTAGATGCCTAATTTAGGCAAGATCAATCCCACCCATTGAGGGATCATATTACACACCTTCACTCATAAAATAGGGTAAAAGACAATGAAAGGAAGTGCTTTTTTGAATAGTTTCCAGACAAAACACAATCATACTACTGGAACATTGAAAGTTTCAGCTCACTGTTCTGTCCCCATTACAAAGGGAAAAAAAAATTGCTTTTATGGAAATGATTATTCAGTTCATACAAAAAAAGTGTTATTTCTACTACATTATACCTACAGAAGAACCTGAAATCATGAATGGTTATGAACACTGTGCAGAAAAATATTGAAAATATTTATGTGGTAAATCCAGCATTTTGTGCTTATTCTAACAGGTTTTGAACATTTTTAATAGATTGTCTTATGTTCACCTGTAAATTCATAGTTTTCAAAACTGCAGATTTTCATCATGTGACATCAGAACCACAGTATTTAGGAAAACAGCGGAGTCTGTGAAGGAGAAAGTAGTTGTTGTAACACAAGTAACTCCATTAATTAGAAACCTAGTTTGACAAGTTATAACCCTTCTTCCTAATTTTAATTCTACCTGGTGGATCTGTAGGAATGAGTTATTAATGCTGATACTCTGAAACGCCACTTAGGTCTTGTGTAATCAAAGAACTATATTCTCTCAGAACACAAAGGAACCCCTAGTGTGAATTTGTAATTAACATGCTGAAGGGGATATTTCCACCCATGTACTGCACGCAGTTGTTGGGGCTAATAAACAAGCACAATGGATTCATCCTTTCAACATAATCAAAGAATACATAAAGATACAGGCACATGTAATTTTGGGAAGTGTGCAGACATTGCTTAGCATAAGCTTATATCAGAAGAAGGATGTTAGATTTGTGTTTTTGGATGTGAATAATTTCCAGAAGAGATACAAAAACATCTTCCCTAGACTAGCAGCAAGACGCACTGCGTAGCACTAGACAAGATAAGGCAGCACCTTTGGTACAAGTGAAACCCGGCACCACTCTATAGCCATGCCTGTCTTGGAAAGATTGGGAAGACTCCTGAACTAACAGGATTATTTATAGCTACCGCAAAGCTTTTAGGAAGAGAGAATATCTTTTATCAGACTAACAAAACAGACAGCTTTCCAGGCACAATAGTCTTTCTTCAGGTCACTTCAGACTCGTGAGTCTATCTGTTGTTTGGCTTTTTTTTTTTT
>VYXH01011613.1:36705-86351 GCA_013397275.1 Burhinus bistriatus | reverse complement strand
TTTTTTTTTTTTTAAGTGTATCAGTTGGGAATAAAAGATATTACCTCCATACAAAAATTGCTTTGTTTGTACCCTTAGCGCATCACGGTTACTCTATACACCACCCTAATGGCTGCCTTAAGCAAACTGACCAAAGGCATAACTTGCTGTGTCTTAGTTAGGTTCCGGTAAAGCACAAAAATCACTGAAGTTTTTATCAGGAGGTGAACCACGGCCAGGGGGTGGCCTCATTTAGCTATGTCACAGTAAGAATACTGTAAAGAGATAAGAGATTCATCTTGTCTGCTAGATTTGAGAGTAGGGTGGCTACTCTAGTTAGCAGATATCCTGCTGACAGAAGTACCCACCATTTTTCAGTGAAGATGCAGTCCAAAAGTGCTGACATGAAGCAACACCTATTCATAACAGCCTGTTGCATTACCATAATCTCTACGAGAGGAAAAAAGGCTTCTATTTATAGGTAGGTTAGATTACTGCTTAATAATCAGTGTTTAAGATTCAGTCTAGGAACAAAATCATATTGAGGCATATTTAGACATGTATGAGTAACCATACCATTGAGCTCTCTTGTTATTTTTAATCTTTGTCCTATGGATACTTGGTTACCACCAACATGTGTAGAAAAAGAATTTCCAGTGAAAAAATGCATTTTCTCCCCTTACAATAGCAAGCCAAAAATATTCCAGAAGTCATATTCAGTACTTTAACTATTGACCCTTATGCCAGGGTCTAAGGGTATGACCTCTCTTCAAAATATCTACTAGTTATCAAAATAAGAAATCTGTGACATAACACATACTGGAAAAAGGGAAGGCTGATAAATTCTGCTCTTAGCTGAACATTCAGCAAAGGCCTGAAAAGTAGAAAAGTATTTGAAAACCTAAATAAACAGAAGCCTTATCTGTCTGTCTGTCTGTCTATCTATCTATCTCCCAGCAAGCTAGCTAGCTAGTGTCTTAGGGTTGGTTTTTTTTTTAATGTAGAGTCTATTATCACAGAATCTAAACACCTAACTCTAAACAATATGCAAACTGAAGAAGCTGACAAAATACTTGCCTGGAACATTGCAAATCTTGCTATTTTGTGCTATGTTTGCACAGCTCATGCATGAATGCTCTTCCCATATTACTGAGGTTTTGTTTGTTAAGATAGTGAGGATAAATGAGGAAATATATATTTTGTGACTTGAACTGAAAGTGCAGAAATATTTCCAGTGTTGCACACTGCAATTTATTTTTTATTTTTTAACATCAAGGTTTATGGTAATGAAGAGGAGTTCACGGACATTGCTTTCTCTGTTTTCCAAATCTTATTTTATTTATTAATGATTTTAAAATGTCACAAAGCCTCAGTTTGCTACATGTGACGTTACTTCTTCTGAAAAGAAAATAATGTGGATTGTTAAATTATCAATTCAATTGGTTTATCTTTGAAACTAAAGAGACCAGAAAGCAAAGAGGAGCCTTGGGGAATTCATAGTAAATCTAATCAGATACAAGAGCATTTGTAAATCTCTGTGCATGTTCATGTTATTTTCCTTTGTGGTAACTGTGTTTTCAGGAAAACATTTTTGGTACACTGTAGCAAAACTAAGAACAGTCATTCCTTATTCTCTAATAGGGAATACTATATATGTATATATACTCTCTCTATATATATATACTGTTCTCACTTTTTGAACATTGTTTGTTTTGAAGAATCCCACAACGGCCTTTCTTAAGCGGAACTCACTGGAAGTTGTATTCAACTCCTGAAATCAAATGCAAAAGATGGAGCACAATACTATAAAGGTCACTAATCTAACTTTGAACACCTCCAAATTCTGTATGCTTTCAGTTTGGAAATCTATACCTACTGCATAAACTCTGGCTGGTGGGTGCTGCATTCTGCCAGCAGTGCCGTGGTACTCAGTTCCTCCATACTCAGGCTGTGAGGCTCAAATGCCCAACACCTTTTTTGTGGTTTTTTTTTTTTATTATTTTAAATAACTGCTCCCTAGCCCTCTCTCAGGCTTCAGCAGTTGCGTACCTCAGAGTCAACTTCACACCAGTGGAGAAGAGGAATCTTCTTTGAACAGTTTTACCATCTGTGAGATCCATTTATAAGTCATTTGCCTCTGCTGTTCTAAACCCATCAGCAGTTATGCACACGGATAATTTTATGGGCCGGGCTAGATCCTTGAATGGGTAAAGACACACTCTGACAGTTAGGCTACGTAAATGCCAAGCTGTTTGCAGCAAGAAGGCTTTAGCCTTTAAGATTTTCTGGCAGGGACTATGTATTATGAATATTTTTTACAGCTCCTAGCACGTCCTCCGTTTTATGGAACACCCTTCTTGCCCCACTTCATAGGTGTTCACCTGGCACAGAGATGGATATGCCTCTCTCAGGAGCCAAACGAGTTTGGTACTAGGAGTGTTTGGATTATGGACCACCTAATGAGCAGAGGTGCAATTAGAACAAATTCAGAAATTGTGGGTGAACACACAGAAAGTGAAAGAGTTGAAGAATTCACGTTTGGTCCTGTTGTTATTCATGGGCAGAGAGTAAAGATTTGTGTCTGTGACAATTGCATTGGTGTTTATCAGCACGGCAAGTGTTTTTAAAATGAAGATTAGAAAATGGCGTTGCCTGTTCATAATATCATATCATTTCTATCTATTTTTTTTATGGTATATGTAAATTATGTTTTGGATTTGATGTAATCTACAAAAATATGATTAAAAAGCTTTTTTCTGTTTATTTCATTCTATCTTCCATGATAAGATGACATCCCTGAATTGAAAAGCCATATTCATTAATAAATAGTCCCATATTTTCAATAACTGCTTTGGAAAAGATGGGTTTTACCCAAACAGCACAGTAAAAGCTTCAGCAGAGTTTCATTTCTCTGCAAATGGGAAAGAAACCTTTGGAGTTTGCACTCTCCACTCATTGCCCACTATTTCCACAGAGCTGTGTTACCTCCTACGGAGCATCGCTCTCAGGACCTGCCTTTCCTCAGTTATTCTCCACTCTGCATGTATCTCCCCTGTCTGTGCTGACAGCACAGGGCTAGATCACCCCCTCCAGAGGCAAACCCCGCATCTATAGGTTGAGTCTCTAGCTGGGGTCCCCCTACACGGTGCTCCCAGCAACTCTTCGGGCAGCACGGTGCATGCAAAGGTCTGTATTATTGTGGCTGCCTGTTTGTGCCTGTGCTTGTAGGACTGGAGGTAGGGTAGGCTCCAGGGAAAAGATAATGCAGCTTCAGTTTGCTGTTTCCTAGGAGATTCAGTCAAGAGCAACAAGGGTGGCTGAAGCCTGTTTGGAAATCCTGACCCCTTGCTGATCCAGCAAGACCTGCTCACACACAGCTCCCCCTTGGAGAGCCCAGCACTGCTGGGGCTCCTTTTGTGGGAAATCTTGCTGCTTGGGCCAGAGGACCGCTCAGAAGACAGGATGGCACACAAAGTCTGGAAGAATCTGGAAGCAGTGACTGTAGCTTTTGATAGAGCTACAATGCACAGCTAGAGCAAAACTGTACTTGGTGTGTCTAAGAAAGGGATTAGAAATGGCCCGGTAAAACCCAGTAATCTTACATAAGTTGTATATGAAGCTTAAGTACAACTTTTGAATGATATTTAAGTACGTAGAGATGAATGAAAAAGAGGATACAATGAAAGAGGAAGTGGATTGTGTCTGACTGAACTTTGGTAACTGAGCTTGTCTGAAGAGATTAATTCAGCATTTAATCTACTTGGATTCAATGCACATGGTAAATTATTACATACTTGGAATAAAAGGTGGATTAGCACAAGATCCAAGTGTGGGAACTACAAAAATTTCTGTTAAAATAAAAATGAATTGTTGGCTGTAATTCCTCAAGAATCAGTGTCAGAACCAATGGTATGGAAAATATCAGCAATATCTTGAGTACAAAAAATAGGAATGTGTTAATAATTTTTTTCAAAAAATACAAGTGTAGCAGACATTAACAATATGGAAGATGATCAGAAAATCACATGGGAAGAAATGGATAGGCCTGAGAACTGGGACAATGTATGTGATTTAATTAGTTTGAAATGCAAGGTAATGAACATAGGGAGCAATGAGAATTTCTTCAATCAGAACTTCTGCAATCATCCTAAGGCCCACCAGTTGAAACAGGAAGACTTAGGGGTATTAGTCAGTCAAAGAATTATTATGCACCGCCTAGGTGCATGTAGCAGTAAAAAATGGAAATATAATTCTCAGATGTATCCAGTGAGGCTTTTACAAAACGAAAGCATTAAGTATTAATTATAAGTTGCACTGGTGAGACATTATCTGGTACAGAGTTTAGAATTCCAGTTATAAAAACTCAACAAGTTAAACTCCTAATGGAGCAAGTTGAGAGAGGAAAAGAGTTAATAGTACTGCTATAGGAACAGAAAGCCTATTTTGTGGCCAAAGCTTATAAATTTGTTTAAAGTAACAAAATAAAACCCCAAAGTACTTTCGGTCTATTTGTATAAAGATATGATAAAAGTAGATGGAAAAGAAAAAGAAGGCCCATTAAAGCTAAGGGACAATTTTGACATAAATAGGACATAATAAATGTGGAATAGAAACTGGAAAAAAAGATGTTCTAGAAAAATCTTATAATAGAAGTAGTGGTGGCAAGAAACTGAATTGGTTTTAATGTATAACATTTTTGGTGAAAGGGATTTGATAATGTGATTGATTATGATAAAGGAGAGCTGGAGTCAGTGATGCAGAACTGTCCCAAAGCAAAGGGCCTCATGTTAGAGCTGGGAAAAAGCTAAAAAAGACGAAGACCTTGATTTTAAAAAGACCTACATTGTCCTTATGCATATAGACCTAATGTGTTGAAATCAAAGACGTATTTCACTGAACGAACCAGCAAACAATGTGCAACAACGAAACTGAAAACAGCAAAAAACCAAGCAACTGAAAGTAAAAAAAATGTTAAAGAAATTATTCAATGGAAAAAAGCCACTAGTTTGCTATGTGCGCCAGGACACAGTGATAGGTACGAATGTATACCTATATATAGATATCTATCTATATTGATCTATCTACTTACATTAATTGTTAGGGTCCCATGGGCATCACTCCCCATCCTGGGGGATGTCTGCCTGGGCTGAGGGCCAGCTAGTAGTGTGACTGTCTATCCATGTCCCTGATTTGCTGGTGTGGCTGGGGCATTGCAGGACTGTGTCCTTGCTGAGGACGACATTGCCCCTGTCTGCCGTGCCACCACCCAGCTCCCTGGATCTCCTTCCCTGTGGAGCAGCCCTGACTTTCACAACCCTGACACTAAACTTCTTTCATGATCTGGTATTACTTCTTTGAGAGGAAAGATTTTTCTGCTCTGGGGACCTGCAAAGAGTTTGCTGTTGTTCCTTTCTAATCCGTAAATCCAGTTTTGCTCACAGGGTTGAGGAGCAGCAGGAGAATAGTTGAGCAAGGAGTCTGGGTGGGATGCGCAGAGAAGCCTGGCAGCTGGGAAGCACTCTGGAGCTCTCTCTTTGGCAGCTGCCTGAAAACACAATACTTGATTTCTTCTGTCAATATCAACCTGGAAAATATCTGAGCAAATGAAATCCAGATGGTTTCTTCTCAGCATGCGACTGAACCAGTTAGGAACACTGAATACACAAGTGCTTCACAACACAAGATGCTAAAGCTCCCCCTGACATCCAGAAGTGCTGAAACCCTAGTCCTAGTGCTGATGAAGGGTTGGTGGATATAGCAGGGTTAGCAGAAAACACTGCAATTCTTCTACAGTCTCAGGAGCTGCAATGGCGTGTGTCCTGGGTGTTTGAAATTTTGTTCTGGATATTCCACATAGCTCTATTTGGTATGGACTCCCCTACAGTAGCGCTCTCATTTCAACAAAAGCAGTACAGAAATGATTCGCATTCCTAGGTAATTTCCCTCTGTGCTGCTGCACAGAGGAAGGAAAGGGAGTTCATTTTCCTTGGCAGTTACCAACACTTGAGAGCAACCAACTTAAAAAAAAGATTTTTCTTTTTTCTTCTTTTCTCTCTTTTCCCTCCTGGAGTGTAAAAAAGAAGTTGTATTTGTGAAAATAAACAGCGTGTTGCTATAACACTTCCACAGTCCCAAGCATTTTCTCAGACTGCTTTTTTTCCCCCTGAAGATGTACAGCACTGTTCTGGTGTATTAGAGACCTCCCCAGGATTCCTGTATGTGGACTAAATTAATGAGTTCCATGTAGACCATAGGATATTCTAAGTGTGCAGGAAATGTTTTAATGCATTCTCCACCAGCAAAGTTTCTTCTAAACAGAAAGTGACTGAGTTCTCAGAAAAGTAACTCTTACCACTCAACATATTTCATTTTTCTGAATTCACAGTTGTTAGCATCTGTGTGTATTTTGCTGTTTTTACTTGACTGCACTCATCATATATTAGTATTTGATTTACGTTAATGAAGACAGTAATTGGGTGATAATGAAAAAGGGAAAGAGGAACCAACATAAAAAGAAAAATGCTGCTGGGGAAGCAAAAGACCAAGAGGGTTGGACCCATTTCCTGTTAAGGTCTTCAGGCCTGTTTCTACTATTTTACTGAGCTTTAGCTCTTGTCCTTGTTGAAAAAGAGTGAAGTTCATTAGCAGCTGTTATTAAATAAAAATTATTACAAAAAAAGTACAACTCCCACCTTGTAGAGCTGTGTGGAAAGAGAAAATAGGAATCACTTGAAGGTTGTTGTTTTGTTTGTTGTTTCTTTAAAAAATGCAAATACTTTGAAACTGAAATTCCTCAGAATTGCAGAAATACCTGTGTTGGAGAGGGTTTCTCTGTTTCTTTACCTGGGTCAGAATAGGACAGGACCCCATGAACTGAGGGAAGGACACAAAGTCTTTTCTGTGCCTTGTGCACCTGATTTCATAGTTAGCATGTTCCCTGACACGTTGCTTAGTTGAGAACATGGGCCCAGGCATGATCTGGAGCACACTCGAACGCACAGCACAGATGAGGCATTGCCTTTGGAGAAAGAGAGGTCAGCTGCGGGGACACCAGCTTTGCCTTGCCACTTGTCCTTACGGCCAGAGCACAGACACTTTGACTCCTTTTATACACTAACATAGACATGCCCTGTGAGTCCTGAAAACTAAATGCTTTACCCTTGTGACGATTTTTCTGCATTCTTACTACCAAAACTCCTCCCTGTTTTTAAATTGGCAGAACACTAATGATGCCAATACAGCAAACGCTTTGCCAGGGCTGCTCAGAGTAGTCTCCCCTGACATACCACTGATTATGTATTTTGAAACATTTTCAACATCACTTCTTCTGTCTTCTGTTATGTCAGCACTTACAGAGTGTCATTTTCCTAACAAATTAATTTGTTATTTTGTATTCACAGAAGTAAAATATGAATGGGGTAGAATGAAGCAGGCAAACAGACAAACAAAGACAAGAAATGTAGAAAACTGGGAATACATACTGAAGTCAATGGATTTTAAAATACCCTCTTGCCTGCAAGGTTACTTGAAAAGCAGAGTCAGCCGTAGCCTCTCAACAAATACAGGGCAATTCATGCTTGTTTTCTTCTAGATCCATGGTTAGACAGGGGCATCTGCATGATGTGAAGTTTCAGGAGTGTGGAAAGAGGGACTCTGATCTCATATAACATGATGATACATGCTGATGTACAGAGGGTAGCTCCTTGGTTTTGGTTTGAGACGTACAATGTGAAGACCTCAGAGCTAAGGATTCCTTCTGGCTTCACAGTAATTTTCCCTCTGCCTTGCTATACAGTATCCACACACACCTTTGATTAAGTTAGAAGTGGGCATCAAGTGCAGGGCAGAAAAAAGCATGCATTATCACACAGCTTTGGGAGGTAAGTTGAAATTCACCGTGCAAGGGCCTCTGCAACTCTTAAGCCCAGCAGCTGTTCTATTTTGAGAATGTGGGTACACACTGATCCAATTTTGGCCGTTACCCTTAGTTTAGACTGTAGATGTCAAGACAATATGTTTGTAGTTGGAGTAAGAATGTAAGAAAAAGGTGCGTAGGTTACCAGACAGGTGATACCTGATTTATTTAATCAAATGCAGAAATAATGAATACTGTTGCTTCTATGTTATGGTTGTTGAGGAAGAAGTCTGGATTTTTTGGGGTCTCCCAGAGGTAATGAGACTAATTCCAGTGTCTCATTGCTCTGTTGTACACTCTGTATTTTAAAATTAAGCTGTAAGGATAGGGTACCTTAATATCATAGCCAACTAGGTAGCAAATTTTGTAGGACTTCTGAATGATGCTCACTAAGTCCACATTTTAGCAGTCCGCTCCTGTTCAACAGAGCTCTTAAGAAGTTGAAAGGTGCCAAGCATCTACTTTGGCCTCATTGACTTCACCCCTATTTCTCAAAGCCTTAGCCTTAGGTGTGTATGCTCTGCAGTTTTGTAAGGCAATAATGCAGTGCGCTGCTGGATGATCTTGGCTCCCACTGGAGAAAGGGCTCCTGTACATACAACAAGGCACTAATGCCCATGAGTAATTTGATTACAGAGAAGTACATGCACTATGGCTTTAGCCAGATCGAGCCCCTTGACTCCACAGGGGTAGAGAGTACCAGGTCCCCTGGAGGACTCAGCCCTGAAGTCTTTAAGTTGTTGATATTCATGCTGACTTGCACTGGCCATGCTGGGGAAGGAAGGAAGGCTAAGGGTTTCAGTGCATCATGCTGCTCGAAGAAAGAACTGTCTATCGTCTATTCCCAGCAAAGGGAATAACGTTGCAGAAAGGCTATAAAGCTGCCCTCCTCTTGCAGAAGTTAAAGTGACAGCCGTTCAATCCAGCTCAGCCAAGTGTTCTCAGGTCCCATTTAAAGGGAAGCAGACAATGATAAATTGAACAAAGCAGGTGGGCTGGTGAGAGAGAACAATGGAAGAAACAACACGCAACAGGACAGAGTGGTCCTGCAGCTGTCTCTGCTTTGTCTCTTTGTTCCAGCGGTCCCACTTGAGGAAGAACATGACTTAGCACTCAGGAGAGGTGGTAAAGGCTGAGCATTATTTTGCAGAAATGTTTTTAAACTCTATTCTCTTTCTTTTTTAATGACCCCAACCTCAAATTCTCAATGATCTTTTAATATATGAGGAAAATAAGCAAAGTATTTGCACTCATGTCAATCTAAATGAAAGCCAATCCTTTGGATTTTTTTTTTAAGCTTTTTGCAAGTATTATTTTATCATTTCGTTTCTCTTTTAATCCCCCTTTGTTTCATTTGGCAGCTGCAACAACAGTTTCTAGCCCCTGGCAAGGAAAACAGATGAGCAAATATTCTCTGTCTTGGAAGTTAAACGCATCGCCCCAGCGACAGGCCTCTCCAGCTTTCCAGCTACCATGAATCCTGAGCCTACTCTTAAATTGGTAAGTCAGCAGCCATGCCAGCACAACGCGTTGCCAGAATTGCTCAATCAGGCCAGTCTATATTGATTTATTTTTAAATGTATTCAGCATCAGTTCCTCTGTTTTCTGTCAGTTAGCTATACTGTCACAGGCTTTGATTCACCACCCCTTCTACTGCAGATCCTATGAACACATTATCAAACAGCCAGTGCACCTCAGATTTGAAGCTGACAATATAGGATCAATGTCCCAAGGGTTCAACCCTGAATTTCAATAATTCAATTAAATTCCTTGAATACTGGATTCAGCCAGAACATCGATTCCACATTGCTTGCACGTTCACGTACGAGGCATCCTCCACAGAGAGCCTGCACATAGTTCCCTTGTCGGTGTATAACGAAAGGAAAAGAGAAGATATTGAACTGGAGGAAAGATAATCAAGTGTTGAACCTGCTGAGCCTATTATGTGAAAAACTGTTCAGGAGGATGCTGCAGCAGCTGAAGCCACTGGAGGATATTGTATGTAAAATTGGGGTTCTATTAAAAATGTATAAACATATCCAGGATTTGGTTTTAAAGCTATTTCTACAGGTATGAAATAAGCTTAACTGAGAACTCCTGGGTTCCCTCTAGACTCATTTACAACTAACCGAGGGAAAAAATAAACTCTTTTATTGCTTGAATAATTCTATGCTACCTATAACAGTAGTTAATAGTTAATAAGGATTTATGCCTCTCATAACTGAAAGGTGTATCTAGTTTCGGCTAGTGGGAAGGCTTATATTACAGATACTAGTAATTCATCGCTTGTTACTTTGTTCACAAACAATATAGGAAGAAAGAAGGAGAAAGAAAGAGTCTCTGCAAGCAAGCGTATGTGAAACTGCAGTTTATTTCCACACAGAAAGATTCTTTAAAGAATGCCCCAGCTTCCAGACCCAACCCCGAACGTCTCTGGAGCTGTTTCTTTGGATACAGGAGTCTACAACTGCATGGTGCCCTCAGTGAATAGTTATTCATGCCAGGTGTAAATGTAACAGCCTCCCTCCCATCCAAGAGCAGCTGCAAATCTATAACTGCAGGATGCGCCGAGTCGTGATAAACACTCCTCCTTAGTCTGCAGCTGGAAGCTCCTTGGGACCCTCATTACCTCTTGGTGGGTGTTTGCACAATGCCCAAAATGAGAAGTTACGGTTTTATTTCAAGAAATAGCTTCTGCCCTTGCTGTAAGAGAAGAAAGTAAAATACCAGTAATTGATAGTAATAACAACTGTGAAATAACCACCTAGACAACAGAAAGATTGCCATGGCTAGAGCGCTTACGTGTTTAGAAGAGGACGTTTGTCCATGTGGTCTAATTCACAGGCCATTTTTCACTGATCGCTAAGAGACAAGTCATTCCCCTTTTAACAATTTTACTGGGACTTCAATTAAGATAAATTCCAATTGTTTCCAATTAAGCATTGTGGTTCTTGAATATTTGAGCAAAACATCAAATAAGGTTCTGTGGCAAATGGTCCATATAGGACATAGCATAATAATACCCTGGAAAGTAAGCATTTATAGGTCTCTCAATACCAATACTTGTCCTAGTAAAGCCAGCAACAGTGAAACAAAAAAAGCACTGTAATTTTAAAAGGACACAACTTTTTTTTGTAAACTACAGCCATTTAAATTCCATAGGTTAGATTCCTGTATGACTATCCTGGTTCTTATTCCTTTATCTGTTATAGTAGCAGCCAGAGACCCATTCTGAATTGAGGTATTGTACAAACGCTCAGAAAAATACAAAAATTATTTTTACAAAACATGAATGAGGATTAGCGTAAGTTGAAAAGGATAGAGCTTAGAGTAAATACCATTATGAGATGGGTAAAACCATTTGCATATACAACAGATGAACATGTTGGATAAGAACTGACTGGGCAATAGTCTCAGCTTAAAATTTTGTTATTAACAAGGTGAAGGGGAGCAGGATAACTAGGGCTGTTGTGCTCTTTTCAAAAGAAAAAGAATTGTGTATTTATTTTTCAAAAATGCAGTCTGCTTTCTACCTAGGAAAAGTAGTCACATTTCTCTTTAAAAAGCTTTATTCCTTTTGTTGACATCTGCTCAAACCACAGTGAATTTTTCATTGACAATATCTCCAGGGACACCATTTTAATATCTTTTGACAGTGAGGACCTGCCCTCTGACTAGCTGTGTCATCAAGGGTAAGTCTCCCTTCTATATCATCATTCACCATACTGGTCTTTTTTATTTCAATCGTTAGTTCACTGGTGCAGGGACTTTTTAAAATTTGTGTAGGTAAAGTTAGAACATGCATCTGTCTTCTTATTTGTGTTCCACAAACTGAATTGTAATGTTAATGCTAATAATACTTGCTTGAATAAGATTTCAGGATCCGTCCCCTAGTATACAAGTGCAGTGATGGTTCATTATACAAATATGCTTGTGACACAGATTGTTGTCCTTTGTGGCTGAAGCAGAGCTAATCCAATTAATTTGTCCATGAAAGACAAGCTGGTTTTAAAACAGGGTCTAGCACAAAGAGGAAAGGACAGTTTTTTATTAACTTTCTCCCTTGTCTCAAGACATATTTATTGCTTTCTGCTCAAGCAGAAATAATAAAAGCCTAAAAGTACGACCACTTGCATGAAAAATCTTTCAGCTCTTGTGCATGTAAATAGATTGGACTTCTGATTGAAAATACTCTATGCATTTCTTAAGGCTGAAACTTTAAGCACTTTTAAAATTCCTAATTTGGAAAGATAACAGTATGTGCAAAAGAGTGACTTTCATAATACATGGCAGCAACATTATTAATTAAAGAGGAGGACACTGCAAGGATATGTCAAAGCAAAATAACCTTCAGCTAGCAGAAACAGACTGGGCTATAGGTCAATTTTACTGTGTTCTAGAGGCAGACACTGTTTTTCACATTGTGTTACCAGAGATACCAGTGAGATACTCAGGGCAGGTTTTTGCTAAAAAAAGAGACCACATAGAAAGCCTTAGTAGTGTCATATAGAAATCATGTGATGGAATGTGATGTGAGGGATATTTTCTCTTTTTCCATGTATAAATCTCTCGCCAGTTGTGGCCTTTGTGTATCTCTGAAATAAAAGTTGAACACAGCAAAATGGAGTAAATTCACCATTTAAAAGGGTTAATGTGCATTTACTCAGGTGCCAAGGGACAACCACATATTGGCAATTGTTCTGCTGGGAGACTCGCGACTTGGGCAGCAGGCTCACAGGTATGGCAGCTGCTCTCTTTTCTGGGTGCTGAGTGTGTACTCCTACCGGGCTGAAAACCTCCAGGAGGATGCGGTAAATGAAAAAGACTTTTCTCAGTCCTGAAAATAAAGACAGATTTATCTGAGTGTCTGGCAGAAAGTTCTTGCCCTCCAGATTATGACACCAATAGTCATTAGCAGGTTTAAAAAGCTTTATATATGCTAGCAAGGTAGGATGTACCAGTCACCTCAGGAAATACCGAGGCAGAAGTTGGGACGGTATCCTCAAATTTATTATTGCATTAAGAGATGGGGTCATGCTCAGAGAGTTTTATTGTCTGTCTAAAACACCTGCCTTGAGAAGTATTTGTCCAGTTATGAGCAAACTGGTTTCTATAAGACTCATGGTCCTCCTTGACCTTTATATATTGCAGCTATAAACAGAACAGATCTTCACCTGGCTTTATTTGTCATGGGTACGCTGGTGTTCAAATACTTTGAAAATTTTCACCAGGCAGCATCTGCACTTCTGCTTAGAACGTCTTTCTTTCGCACAAACAGGCTGTACTGAATTGTGCTGCAGTCCCGAAACATAATGCAGTCCAGTCTGGAATAGTGCTAATTAGCAGCTGCTGAAAACATCAATTGGTCGATACATGGCTTTCAGGGAAAGTTTATGCAAACCCACAATGCAGCCTAAGGTATGCAATGTTCTGCTGCCCAGAATATGATTTGGAGTCAGGTCACTTTCTCATTATGAGCTTTTGACCTGTATTGTGTATGTTAAGTAAATATCATCAAAGATAATCCATACTGGAATAATCTTGTAGACTATTATGTGGAATTCCACATTTTCATTTGAGACTAGTAAGCTTTCAGAAATTGGTCTTCTTGACTTGGAGGTAATAATGGAAAAAACAAAACACTAGAGCTCATTAGATTGCCTATATCTGGACGTAACACTCTGATTTAAAAAAAAAAAAAAAAAAAAAAAAAAGGAAACAAAATAACTTTCCCAGAACAAAATAATGATTTAATCTGTCTGTGGCATATGGAAGTACTTACATGTTTTCACAAGTTGGAATCAGAAACACAGCAACAATACAGAAGTTGAGAAAAGCATCAGATACACAAGCCTCTCGCTTGCCTCTTTGTGATAGTGCCGGGTTTGCTGGATGACTGTCCACTGGTTGAGAAGACCCAGTCATCAGAAGCAGCTGGTCTTTTACAGGTGGACATTTCCACACCTGTTGTGGGGGCCACCTCAGCACCCATGCACAAGTCCTCTTGCTTGGCTGAGGTCAGTGTGTTTTGGACAAAGTGCGCAAAAGTAAGTGCTGTCCTTCCTGTGCAAAATGTTTATCCAACCCCACCGGCGTGTGCTCTGCAAAATCAGTCCTGCATGTGATTCATTCCCCTTGTGTTCTGATCTGTGCCACTGTTGCTTTTTCACTTGCACTGCTGGCTGAGGGTCATCAGCCACTGGTGATTGTTGGACATTCATTTTCTCTGTGCTTTCCATAGCAGCAAAGCTTGTCCAAAGCTTTACAGCAATGCATTTTCCAGCAAATGGGTCCCCGTCTCTCCTTCTGTGGCCAGGATGCGCTTAAAAACAATCCCTCTGCTGCTAGCTTTGCTTAGTGCTGCAGAGATGAATACTAAGGTTTAAAATGTTTAGAAATGCTTAAATGGTTATCCTGGATGCACCTCATCAGTGTTAACATGGCAATCTTTCTTTATCTTATTTCAGGAAAGGTAGTTTCCTTTTTACCTTCTTGCTTGCTTTCTTGGTTCCTTTTATGCATCTTTTTTCTCTCTCTTTTTTCATCTATAACAACGTCTTAGATCCTTCATGTACAGATTTTTGTGAGCGTCTATTCTGACATACTTCATGACATACAACAAAGAATGTAAGTACTCATTCCTGCATCTACAAGCTTTGGTGGCTTGAAGAATATCTTTTACAAAATGTAGAGCCTTCAAGTAGCATGTCGCAAAATAAAGTCTTCTACCAATTCATTACTTTCATTGTTAAAAATCACTTATTACTAGTCTAAATTTGTCTAGTTTCATTTTCCTAGCCAGTGGAAGATGTTTTGTCATTGTTTGCTAGTCAGAAATCTTTCCCTGACATACACAGTGATCAAACCAACTCATAACCTTTCCTATGTACGTTAACAGGGATGAGCACTAGTCTCCTAGAAAAAGTCAGATTTCCCAGGTCTCGGGTGGCTCTTTTGGGTCTTCCTTGAACATTTGCAATTTGTAGACATCCTGTTTTGCAGACCACAGACTTTTGTTGCTGTTTTATTAACTTTATTAATGGGTATATACAGTGGAATAAATAGTTTGTACATACTCTCAGTATTATTTTTTATTTCTGAATAAGACTACTGCTTGGATTTTTATGTATTCCATCATACTGAGAGCTCATGTTTGGAACATCATCTATTTATCACTTCAGAAACAGTACTTTTTCAAATACCATTCTCCCTTCCTGTGGCTCTGACCTAAATTCCGTTTACAGAGATGCTTGTCCTTAAATTTGGTTGCTTTAAAAGGCATGATGCTCAGATGGTCTCATCTTGCTAAGTGAACTTGATTACTCTGTAGAACTGACCTGTCCTTACCCTTATTTACCACTTCACTGATTTTGTGTAATCTACAGACCTTACTAGCAATGATATTTTATTCCAGATCATTGACAACAATATTGACTCAGGAGTCTGTGACTATTGAGTGTGGAGCCAAGAACAGATCATGGTGGGATCTGACAAAGAACATTCCTATTAGTTGATGATTACCAGTTAGCAATTAGCTTTGCTATTAGCCAGTTTTAATTCATTGAATATATACCACACTGATTTTTATTTTTTTTTAATAGAGCCAATTTATTAATCAGAATGTGATGAATTACTAGGTCAAAGTATGTACTCATGGATAACTTTGTCAGCCATATTTGTAATCTCAACAGGACATAGTTCCTGTTGAGATCTGTTTCCCATTAAGCCCTGCTGATTAGCATTAATGTTATTGTGATTTCTTTTTTCATCCTGTGTGTACAGTGAACCTGAAACTCCACTCCTCTATTAATGCTCCCAAGTATCCCTTGGTGGGGGATAATGTCTCTGCTCCAAGAAGCCAATTGTAGGTTGAGATCACATCCCCCCTTGGGTCAGTTTGCAGTGATCGAGTGGTAACGTGGAATACAACTTCACAGGGGAAATAGAGTGTGAGGGGAAGTAGGAACTGGGGAAAAGGGTTACATGACAGTGTAGCCAGCACTCTGTCTTGTGATTTTATGTTCATTTTACTCCTTGGTGAGGAGTGGGGTTTTTTGGCTTTTCATTTTTTTTGTTTCTTCAGTGGCTTTGGTCGGGTTTTTTTTCCCTGTTAAAGGCTTTGTGGTTCTCAGTGTTCTAAAACAGGGACATCCATGACTTTTCAGTATTTTTTTTGTTGCTTTTTCTAATTCTTAATAGCCCACAAGAGTGAGCACAAAAGTACATGTGAATAGTAACTAACTTGTACAGGATTATCGTTTTCTTGCTTTTTCTGGAGCTATTGTCAGCTATATCATAGAGGTTTCATAGCTACTGTGCAGACTTTAGTGAAAACATTCAATACTTCTGCGTTGTTTTAACACCTCCCCACTCACCCACACCCAATTAGCACTGGATATTACAGACTCTAATAGCTTTTTTGGAGTAAACAATCTACAGGAAAACTGAATTACAGTAGTATCTTATAAATTTAGTATAGATGCTTTACAGTGGGCTCAGTACAAACATTCTATTTTAACGACTTTTCGCTTCTCCTATACTCTTAATAGTCTGGCCCCAAATACCACCTCAAAATGTCATTTCTGGCTCAGGAAATCTGAGAGTCACAGATTGCTGGAGGCTGAGAAAGTGTCATTGTATGCTTGACCTATTTTACTCCTTTCTATTGGCATCTGTTGCTGGCCATTGTTGAAGATAAACTGTTGGCTATCTGGTTTAACTCAGTTTGTTGTTCTTATGGTATCCATTTCTCTGATAATTCATATACATCCTTTAGGGGTACCAGCATATTAGCTTTCTTCGGCTTTGCTGCATAAGTTTTCAAACCCTGATCATTCAGGCTAAACACAGCAGCTCTATCACCATGTTAAATGATTGTATGATGAATATTTTCCTTTTTTCTGGTGCTACAAATGCAGTGTTCATTAAATACAGGAATATTCTGGTTATATTTTATGTTTGGGAAATCAATGTAGCCTCAAATATACTCAAATTCTCTTCATGTTTCTGTCACAAAGAATAGCTATCATTTGTTCCATATGTATATTTCCAGTGAACAGCAAAGCTTTCTTTGGGAAAAAAGAACAACATAAAAGTTAGAGGGAATAGGTAGATGATATTAATTTATATTAATGGAGGGTATTATGAACCATCAGGCTTGTTAGAATGTAACCTGGATAAAACACATGCTATGGAGTTAAAAAGGAGTAGTACTTACATTGCTTTTACTGTCCTTCTAGTCTATGATTTTGTCCAGCCTAAATTACTTGCTGATGGATGCATATATGGGTCCTGTGATACCCCTAGATCCAAGGCTTGAGGGCACTTCTACATGTTGCCTATTGAGACAATTTTTATGAAATTCAAGCCACCAAATGACAGACTTGGATAAGATTCAGATGAAGAAAGGCTTCAGTTTTCTTTTTTTTTTTGCAGTAGTAGTAGTAGACCAGTCTGGTACCCTTCCTTGTTCTTGTGCTATAGCCAGCTGAAAACTGGAGCAAATTTAGTATAAGTCAAATGGATTTATAATTGAATAAAATAAATAATCTGTCTTCTGGTTTCTATGTCACATGATTGGAGATTTACAAGACATCAAGATATAAATGCACTTAGCAGTGTAAAGCGCCAAATCAAAAGAACGCCCTTTAAAGGAAACGTAGCACAGCCACTGTCTCATGGGTCCTTTGCCATCTGTCCTACTGGCTTGCAATCATACCTTTAGTACTCCGACACACTGAGGTGAGAGTGTAACATTGCAATGGATCTGTAGCTACCCAGGTGTAGACTGGGATGCAAACAGATGCCCTAAGACAGCCACAGAAGCCAGAGTCATGACTTGAAATTGCTTTGTTAGTAATTTTGATCGTTCCCTTTAGAGAAAGGAATATGTGATACTTGTTCTTTCCACATTTTCTCAAAATATTTGTCAGCATGCTGCTTAAGAGTCAAAACTTTTCCACTTTCTACACTTTACATTCAAAAGCCAGAGTAGAGAACACAGCTGGGTGTTCAGACCTGCTCTCGTGCACACTGAAGGCAGCAGCAGACTGATTTCTCCGCAATATAAGGATGTGATTTATGTCTCTGCTCTGCTTCCTTGCACCAGTGCCCAGGCTGTGCCATGCTTTGCTCTCATGCAAACTGTAATCTATATAAAAGTCTCTGTTCTCATATTGTTAACTGATCTACCAGTCTACTTCTAGCTTGGATGGAAGCAAATTAAACAATAGAAGCAGCCCATCAATTCAAAAGATTAGACATAGGTTTATTTTCCTTCCTTAGAAGCCTCATACAGAGTTGAAAGTGTGGCAGCCTGGCAGGAGGACAAGAATTTTTAGCACTGCTTAATGAAATTAAAGCAGGTCAGACACAAACATGAGGTGGCTGTCCTACAAATTGTTACGCACATCAATAATTATGTAATTGTATACAAATAAGTGTCTCTGTGTGTATCAAACACACGAGCTGCTTCACTGAAGCCAATCTGGATCTACTTGTGTGGCTAAGGTTCAGCTCTGCAGGTCTGGGGAGAAAGAATTATGCTGTATCTTTTATCGATGGGAACTAAGACACATCTTTGTAATCCCAACATAGCCTTTGGAAGAAAAGCAGGATGAATCACTAGCCAACACAGGATTTCTCTTTTACTTTCTTTTTTTTTTTTTTTTTTTCTTCCCATTCTCCCTCATCTCCAAAGCAATAGGAGTAATATTAATTTGGTGCACTACAAGAAAGTACGTTTATAACCTCGACAGAGAGGTCCTCTCCTGCTAGTGAGAAGAAGATAGATGCTGTAAGGAGTTCCTATGCATGGTTATGAAAAGGAAGAAATATTTTATTGAAAAAAGTTAATTCTAAGTTCAATATAAAAAATCAAGAGATTCTGGTTATGCTACAAAAGGGAACGTGACTCCCTCTTACTGACAGGCCGGTGTGTGCTGCTCCCAAAAGTATAGCTTCTTATAGGCTAAGGGATAATTTGGTCAAAACCTGCAATAAATCAAAAAGTTAAAAATTAATCCTCCTCTGAGTTAAGCACTCTGGCTATAACACTGGAGTCAGAGTCTTTCTTAACATCTCTTTTTTTGTCTCTGGAGCATTGCTTCCTTGCTTTCCTAGTAGCTCAACTTTTTCTTCAAGAGAGCTAGAAACAAGTTATTTATGCAAAATACCCTATAGCGTTGGACATACACGCCATGCAGGTTTTCAACACTCTCAGGTCAAAATCTTAAATAAACTTGTCTCACTTTTAGGGCAAGTTTTGTGGTGAAAAACACTGCTCTCCTGGGGAGGTGCCGGGGTGGTTTTACTTTCCTTTTGGTTCTTAGTGTTTGTTTCCTTCTCAAAAATATGACGTTACCTTTGTTTTGCAGTCAGCTATAAAAGTACATTATTACTGAATAGAAAGAACAATTCCTGAAATGAGAATTTTAAACTGTAAGCAGTAATGTTTGCTTTGAATTACAGTAATTCACTTGTGGAAAAAATTAGCATCTGAGCTATATGCCAAACTGACATTCTCATTTCATAAACTAAATATTTGCCAGAAACAGCTGTAGAGCCACAAAAAAAGCCACAAGTTAATTCTTATATATTGTAACTCTTTGTTTATTAATCCAAAGATCGTTTTACTGTTAATATAATGTGTATCTAATACTCATTTAGGGGGGTGGTCACTGACCATGTAATGCTGAAGTGAGTCTTACACCTAATAATCAGATTTGCAATCAAATTTAGCTTGTGTTTCAAATAAGAACCCGAGTTTCTTAATGGTCAAATACAACTTTTTAATTTTTTCAGTTCAAACACTTCTTACTGAAAGAATTGAACTAATATATGAATTGAATAAAGGCTAGAAAAATGTTGCTGTCAGGTTTTCAGACAAAGAAAATCACAGACGAAAACAGAGCACCTATATTGCAAATGCTTAACTGAGAAATCCAAATAAACTTACAAAACATCTGGGTTTAGGTCGTTTTCAGAGACAATTCTAGGACTTCAATAGTTTCTTGTGTTCACTTTGTTATTCTCTTACTCTTGAAGAGTGGTATCACTAGTAAATGGTACCACTTTTTACACAAAAGGCTTCTTGGGAATCAGGATTTGTCCTTTACCAAGTAAGGATTTCAAAAAAGTAATAATACTAAAATTTCCAGTGTTTCTATAGAGCTGCAGTCACCACTGAACTTAACCGAAATCAAAGAAACAAAGCACTTCTGAAAATGTGGTTTTACAAACTGAAATTGGAAGCAAATTCTGAGGTATCCAAATGTCTTGGACATTTCTGACAGTTTTAGACCATTATTTGAACAGTGATAATACAATATAAAAGAAAGAGGAGTTTTTTTGGGTTTTGTTTCCTGGTTTTTGGTTTTTTTTTTGTTTGTTTGTTTGTTTGTTTTTTGTTTTTTGTGTTTTTTTTAATCTCCATTTATCAGCTATATTGAAAGATTTATAAACAAGGAAGCAAACAAGTAAAGTGCCTGAAGACAGACTCCAAAGTAGTTTCCATTAACTTCAATGGCATTTGGTGGAGTTCAGCACTTCTGAAAGTCAGGCTATTTCCTTAATACGATACCATGGGTTTATGTACTTATGAAAATCCGGTCACAGAAATTAAATTTGCATTTTAAGGTATTTCCGTAAGTTGAGAAAAACAAAAATTAAGAAAATTAGCCAACATAGCTCTCTTATCAGGCAGCTAGGTTAAGCAATCTTCTAAGGTAACAATGCCCTCAGAGACAATGTTTTGCCTACAGGAAAAATGTTATTTTTCCTTAACAAAGGGTCAAATATGAGAATTTAGCAAAGTGAAGATTTACCAACAATTTTAGACCTTTTTGTCTTTCCATCTTCTCAGTGCAACACATTTTAGTTAACTCAAAAGGAGAATTAGGAGGCAGTGATGTTGCAAGCTTGAGATGCAGTCTAATTTTCACCATATGGTGTTTTTGTTTTTATCACCATCTTTGGAACAAAGGGTAGAACTTCCTAACTTGTTCGTTTTTATGCTAATTTTGCTTTTTTTTTCAGAAGTTCTAAATGGTTGACTTAAATCCTATAAATTTCATTACTTTTTTTCCCTTTACTTTTTTCTTTTTTTTAAGCAGCTTTCACATATTCAACATTGCATAAAATACCCATTTGTAATTATGTTTAACCTTTGTAAAGCCTCTGGGTAAAGTCTACTCATTAATCTTTAACCTGACAAGCCTTGGGGGTGGTGGAATTGGCACAGCCATGTATTAGAGGCTCAGAGACCACAGACTAGAGGTACAAAAGGGGTAATTAAGAGGTAGTATGAAAGGAAATGGAACAAAGCTAGAGGGATAGGATCCTATTATGGTACATGTCAGACAGTAGTAAGGACAATGGAATGCAAATTCCTATACAAACAAATCAGAAAGTAAACAAAGCAGTGCATTTTTCAAAACAAAACCAATTTAATGATCTCCTTTCTTAGTCAAGCACAGATAACCTTCACTAAATTAGATCTCAAACATTGTAATAATCACACAGCACGGACACATGGTTAGTTTTTAATTGTGTGCCCCTATTTATCTTTTGTTTGTTTGTTCTTAACAAACATGCTGCCTTGCAGTAACTGTAAAAGGCACGAGTTAGTGTATCTCAATATATCTCAGCAGCAAACAACATCACCTGGACAAGTGTCATCCTGTAACCAAGGGACAAATGCTGCCCCTGGCCACCAGGCTGTGAGGAACACTTGCCTTCTGGGCAGCTGCTCTGTGCTGATCCCAGCTGTCTATGGGCTCACAGCACAGATGATCATGAAGGTGGCTTGGAGGGTCTGAGGTGTGTGACATCTGTGGGAAAGGAGTCAGGGGCAGGATTCAAAACTCTGGCTCTGATGAGGCTTTATGGCTTTTCCAACACCTCGGCAGGGAGTACTTTGAAATCATGGAAGCTACTCTCTTTGCTGTTCCTAAAGGACAAGGTCCTGTCATCTTTTTGACTGCAGACTGAGACAGGTGTCCAATTTTAAGTTCATGAATTATTCCATTGACCACAGTTAGACTCTTCATTTGATTAGATGCTTGTCTTAGCACCTTTCTCGGTCTGATCTCCTCTGACCAATCCCTAAAGTGGTGGCATTAAGTGCTGATTTACCCCCGGTCCTCTGCAGAAATCCTCATCATTCGGTTGTGATATTTAGACTTGGCTCCAGGGGCTGGGTTTCCTTTAAAGAAAATTTCATTTTATGCTTCTGTAAGCCTTCAGTGTATTACTGGCTAAAACAAGACTGCCATGCATTCATAAATGGATAACATTGTAACACACTAGGGAAGGATGCGGTAGGATACAAAACCCAGCATTACCAACTTTTGGGGTTTTATGTCCACTTTCACAACAAGTAATGATTATTTTCCTGATAGGTAAAGCTGTTTTTATCAAGAGATTACATAAGAACCTTAGTTGTCATCAGAAATAAAAATAAATTTTAAAAAGTGCTATCTCTGGCCTTTCTGTTTTCATAGAAGTGCAGCAGCTTTTCAAAAGATGCAGCATGGTCTCCTGTACCTCTGGCCCTATGCATGGAAGGAAAAGTCCCTATGACCTTTTCAGTGGTGCCCAGCAACAGAACGAGGGGCAACTGGCACAAACTGGAACACAGGAAATTCCATCTCAACATGAGGAAAAACTTCTTTGCATTGAGGGTGACAGAGCTCTGGAACAGGCTGCCCAGAGAGGTTGTGGAGTCTCCTTCTCTGGAGATACTCAAAACCTGCCTGGATGCAGTCCTGTCCAACCTACTCTGGGTGAACCTGCTGTGGCAGGGCAGTTGGACTAGATGATTTCTGAAGGTCCCTTCCAACCCCCACCATTCTGTAATTCTGTGATTCTGTGATCTTCAGCGTAGTGGAGTTGCAGTTTTGACAGTCCTTGCTCAAGGAAGGTTCTCACCTACGTTCAGTGAGGTAGAAGCCTATTAGAAACCGATCCTATACCTGAATCTGTATCTAAGTGACTTATGAACCTTTCAAAGTGAATGTATTACAAGAATTTTATTTTAAATCCCCAATGAAGATAAAATACTTGTACTTGAAAGAGGAAAAAGTCTTAAAGGGAGTATGTCCATGCTGTACCTCTAAATGTGTTTATCTGGCTAATCATGTGGATATGGGAAAGTAGAAAAAGGTTGGGGAAAAAAAAAAGAAGGAAATAATTGTAACTGTAATTGTAATAATTGTAATTGTAATAATTGTAATCTTAATTTGACTTTCTCAAGGGCAAATACAAGACTTGCAAATATAATTAAAGCTCCTTTTAAAAAATGCAATAGAAACATGAATAAGCTAGCAGAAGGAGACTTCACCAGTTTTGGAAGGGGTGGCATGACACACAATGTGGAAGTGGTCAACTTTGCACATAGAATGCATAGAAAATCTAAGAAATCAGACACTCAGTCTGAAAATAGTAGCAAAAACCCAAGATTTATTGTTTTGGACCCATATCTTCCTGCTTTACTTCTTGTAAGAAGCATGGCTAACTATAGTAAGTGGACAGAAGGCCAAATACTACCTCTTTTGTTAACAGTCAGAATCATCTCTCTGTTCCTTAAATCTAGGTATAGGCTTTTTGAAGGCCAGATCTTAATATTTGAAAGATCCAGATCTGAAATGCACATTAGTGAGGCCCTCTTATTATGGCTAAGTAATGCGAAAAAATAGAATTATAAAAAAAAATGTGAGGAGATCTTGTACATTTATTATTTTAAATTTCAAAACCTCATATACTGAGAAGTATCCAATTGTCATGGTTTGTATGAACTCCCAAGTTTGTTGAGTTTAGTTACACTTAAAGAGTTAAACCAGAATGAAACCAATTTAACAACATAGAAATCATGCCGTGGCTTTTGAAAGATCAGTGTAAATAGGAATAACCTTTCTTCTCCTTTCTTCCCTTAACCCAGCACTTTTCATTCCTTAATGAGATAGAGAATATGTGTAGGTCCTACTTGTGGGATTTGCTTATCTTTCTCAGTCCTTCAGGGCTCCCAAGATGAACTAAATCTAATCTAATCAAACAAATTCTTACTAAATTTAACAAATAACTAGGAGATACTGAAGCCAGAATAATGGATGCAACCAATACGTGGACTCAAGATATAACAGTAAGACAATTACAGGAAGGAAAAATAGGTCAGAAAAAATAAGGCAAAAAATACTGTATTTTTAATGCTGTATTTATTAGCTGTCTGGGTCAGCTACTTTATCTCTTTCTAATCATCTGTGTAAATAAGACTAGCAATGTCATATTCTTTCATTCCTGCACTACACTGACAATTTTCATCGCTTAATGAGATCGAATGTTTCTAGGTTCTACATATGTATACTCATTCTCTTCAACCCTTCAGGGCATCTTCCTTCCAATGATGAAAAAAATCCTCAAAGTATAATAAACAGTTTGTAGTGAATTCAGCAAATAAGTAGGATATGCATGCAATGCTTTAAATTTTCAGTTATAATAAAATTACACTCAAAAACCACAACATAAATCTCTGCTTGAGGTACAGTATGGCATGAATCAGTGCACTGGTCATTTCCTCTGGACTCTACAGTGTTGGCTATTGTTGGATACAGAATATTGGATTTAATACATGTCTTGATTAACACAGTGATAAATTATGTGCTACCTTAAACATGAGTAGTCTTTTTAGACATTCTCATTGTTTATATTGATAAATACTTATAGTGATGACTTTTTAAATGGATAATATGATGCATAATACATCAGTATTTTTTCCCCTCTGGCTTTTTTTCCACATTCATGCAAAGCAGTTCACACATAACTTCCTTATATTTGATTCTCTTGCCCTTCTTAAAGTAGTGACCCCAGAGATAGAACAGCTCTTCTGAAACCCAATCCAAAGAACTGCTAAAACCATAAAATATCAGCCTAAACCAAGGATCTTTTCAAGACTCTAGGATAACGTCCCCAGAATACGCTTAATGTCAAGCCAACACTACTTGCTTGGGGTGGGAGAGAAACAGAAAAGGAAAAATTAAGACCCAAAGGCAGACTAAAATAACACGGAAACCAGTAAAAAATCCAGGAGCAGCAAGACTGGGACCATTCAGAGTTGAACATTCCTTCATGGATAGGCATAACCCTTAGGAGAAAGGAGGTTTGAGCAAATTTGCAAAGAACCCACTGTCCACAAGACATGAATACCAGCATCATGGGGATGCAGGTACTGGGAGCAGAGGGAGGAGCAAATGCTGCCTATGTTGGTCTTAGTCTAGTCAATAAAATCTCTTACAAATCACAGAAATAATGAGTAATAGATTCACCTTTTCACTTCTAGATACTAATTCTTAGAAAGTCTCTGTAACACTGTTAAATGCATTTGGGTCATTTTTGCCAAGAACAAATACTTCCTACCTTTGTGTTACCTACTGTAACCACCATACTGTTACATTTTTAGGTTTCTTAAACACTGTCATCAAAGGCTGACTGGGTAATTTGAAATCTATGTAGAACATGAATGCCTTTTTGCTGTCCTTAGCCTACCTTTTTAATTTTTCTTTTCAATCATTTTTTATTCACATGGATCGGTTAAACACATTAAAAGCAAATGATTTGTCTCTGATGATCCTGATTAAGTTAATGCATATTTCATTGTCACATTTTATACCTACCTTTTAAAGTGGTTTTACCCACTCACATGCCTAATGATTGTGACTCCTAGATCTTGACCTAAATGCTTACTCTGGGTTTGCCTCCCTCTGCTCGGTTTAGCAAGGTGATGTGGAGTTCTGACGCCTCCTCATTAGATTGCTGCCAATTTCAGCTTTACATGGCTATGTGTGATCTACTGTCCTGCCCTGTCACTGCTTTCACCCCTCCTCTTTTTCTTCTGTCACTGTCAACTCCATCATCACACTCCTGATCACTCAGCTCCATAAATAACCCATTCACTCCCTTTAACCCTTCTTTCTCTGTGGATTTGTACAGGCGCACTACTTCCAAGTCTTCTGTCTTCCTCATTCATAGCATTTCCAGAATGTGGACTCCATTATGTCTACCTTTAGGAATTCAAGAGTTGGGCATCTAAGCTTGACCTAGTCACCCTAAGGTCTTTTTATAATCACGGAGAGAAAAAGGCATATGCAGAAATTGATTCACCTCATCTACCTTAAACATCTATTTTAGGTTGAGATGAATTAACTCCAGATAGTATCTATTCCTCTCCATATATTTACAGGGAGTATTAGGTGATCTGTTCAGACTTGGAAATCTCAGATGTCAAGATTTAGAGCATACGACTCCTAATCCTGTTGAGTTCCTTGCTCAGTAAATGGTTGGCCAATTTTTTCTACTACTATGCTAAATCAGAGATTGCCTTGCTACAAGTAATGGTAAATATATTTGTGCTGGGTTAGGAATACAGTTACTGTCCCATCTCAGCACAACAGTCCCCTTTCTGTAACCGTGGGATGATCTTTCTTGCCGTTAGATTTCTTTCTACAATGCTCCCTCTGATTTTGGCTCCTTGATCGTAATTGAGACAGAATTCTGTGCTGCCATGGCTGTGGGTAACAACATGAGTTCAGGTAAGTGGAACTCATAGCCAGTCAATAGAACCTTTCATTCCCTGGGCTTACTCTGGACCTTTGACATCTGGACTGCTATGGTTTGTCAGAGCAGACTCTATATGGTTGCCATCAGGCAAATCATTTTGCTGTATAGCACTGATAAACTAGCGCAAGTTAAAATGCATATTAATATTGGCATAACCTATTAAAATTATGGATAGTGGGGTGGCCAGGAACATGGACTGACTTGGGTCTTTTTAGTCTGGAGAAGAGAAGGCTGAGAGGGGATCTCATCAATGCCTATAAATAGTCGGGAGGATGGCACCAGGCTTCTTGCAGTGGTGCCCACTGATAGGACAAGAGGTAATGGGCACAAACTTGAATGTAGGAAGTTCCATCTAAACATGAGGAGGAACTTGTTTCCTTTGAGGGTGGCAGAGCACTGGAAGAGGCTGCCCAGAGAGGTGGTGGAGTNTGGAGACATTCAAAACCCGCCTGGATGCCATCCTGTGCAACCTGCTCTAGGTGTCCCTGCTGTGGCAGGGGCACTGGACTAGATGATCTCCAGAGGTTCCTTCCAACCCCTGTGATTCTGTGACTCTGTGATTCTGTGACTTTGTTTCTAGTAAAGTAGAATTTTTACTGAGTTTGCTTATCATTTATAAGGTTAGAACATCAAAGTTGGCATCATAGCATGTGCAAGTGCATGACTGGTACTGTTGATGAACATCTGCCTCAGCTGTGGCACAGGAGTGTTTTAATGGCATATTGATGGGTATGCAAACTCCTAGAATCATACTGAAGGATTGGGTTTTGATGATACTCTTGAATTTATTATTCCCCCTCCTTCTTTTTATTTGTAATACCGATATAGTTAATGAATAATGAACCAAGGATTGTCCTTTCTGTACTAATCCACAGAGGCTGTTGCTAAATCATTCAAATCTCTCATGACAGGCTTGATGTTTATGATTCATCGTGACCAAATAAAATACATGCTTAAGTACAAGGTCACGTTGAAAGTGGATCTATACACACTACTAGTCTGTGACTTAATGCTCCTGGTCCTATGACCCTCACTTTCCCTCTCTTTGCTCTCCAACTACTTGCATCATTTCACAAATTAGATCCTGACTCCTTGACTGATTCTTCCCTTGTCCTTGGACAATGTCATCGTTTGGTGCTACTGAGTACTGCTATTCTATAAATGAATAGAAATGAGAATATCAGATGTCTATGGCCTATGACGTGCAGCTCAAGAGTTCAGATTCTGTCTGGGAGAGGGTTCATGAGCTTTCTCTTTCTTTATGCTCTTTTGGTCTGGTCTATAAATCTTTATTCATGTCTGAAATAGCCTTACCTGTGCAAGAATGGGGTTGTAGCACGCAAAGTTATGAGTCAAGTGATTTAAGAGGATCTGTTGTCAATCAACAGCTTTATGTTATTTAAATGTGAAATGCAATTAAACTAAAGATGTACCTTTGAATCTCCAGTTCTCATTTTTTTCTGATGGTGGGTGGTGAGACCTAATAGGATTTCTCCTTCTCATCCATCAGATTGACCTCTTTGCTAATTAATGAGAGTGTGAGAATATACAGAACTTGTGGCTAATGAGGATGTTTCATTTATTGGTGTATGTGAAAGCATTCACAGCATTAAAGCATCATTCCAGATGAACTTAGGTGAATGTCTGGCAGAAAAATTTCTCCTAAATGAACAGACCAGAACAGTACCATTAAATCATATCCCCACTTCAACACTCGTGTAGCCTCATACCTCATTGCATTTTAAAAACTTCATGTTGCAGCACTCTTGAACTTGATCGAGGACAATACATAGGCCAGATTCATCCTATGTACTTCAGGTACGTAACCAAGGCAACTAAGTCAGGAGAACGCTGTCTGATGCTCTGTCTGTGGACAACAGACAGAGATAGGCACTTTTAGAAGTCAGCCCAGACCTTGGGTGTACTAGATCACATTCTGGCATGGTCTGTTCTCTTTATATAATAGAAATCAAGATGAGGGTGATGATGAAGGGCCTGCTTCAACTTTACATTGATGTCACAAGAGCTGCATAGCTAATAGGCCAGTGCAGCTCACCCTCAGCTCCTTTTAACACTCTAGTTGCTGTGCAGTTACAGATGTTAGAAACAGCTGTCCATTGTTCATAGCTGACAATGTTGACTTGCAAGGGGGAGCATGTCACACCATGCTAATGGAGATAATGCATCCTAATGTGACAGTGGCTAGCCATGAATGAACATCTCCCACAGCTGTTTATTCCTTCACGTGGTATTTCCCAATTCCTAGTGCAAAACTTCTTCATTTCATACAGTCCATTTATATAACAAGAAAAACAAAAGTCATAGTTCAAATTCTCACTCACAGCACTTTCTCAAGACCTTTAGTGTTTTTAGCTCTCTTGTTGGTTTGCCTTCTCCATATCTTCAACAGCTAGCTCCATTCTGCATTAGCTACATTCACCATCTACTTAAATCTATAACCTAGACAGGCAGAATTCTGACTACCACAAGGCTTTCCACTTGGCAAATTGTATTAATTGGTTTCTCTTCAGGAAGGGGTTTTCTTAAAAGCAAAACAAAAAAACACCAAAAAACCAACAGAGTCCAATATGTAAGTTATATTGGTTTGGAGATATTTCTTTTTTTTTTGTTATTATTCCCTGAGAACAATCTGTATTCCAAAGTGCAGGAGGCCTGGGTAGGTATCTAGAAATGCCTTCACCTCTTCTTTCAAATCTTCTTTTTTTCTTTTATAAAATGAGTATAGGCTTTGAGTCAAAATTTTCAAACAAATCGTGCTGATGGGAGAAAATATTAGTGCTTTAGTAGGTAAGAGCAGAAAGGGTTATATATTTTGTTGCTATCTACTACAAAAGTCATCAGAGATCAACCTTCATCATACATATAGGAACAAATTGGGTCATTTAGGGTATGCCTACACTGCTGGGTCCAGATAAGTGCAAGAAACTTTGTTCATGCTCTGAGCTGCAAGTCAAGAAGACCTTGAACTGTAGTCTTCTGGTTGAATCTGTAAATCTTGCATCTCCAAATGACTTATTATAACAAAGTTATATGGCTTCCAAAGTGGGGCTGAGGTAAGTAGAGTGACACATGGTCAGCAACTGACTGAGAAATGTCCTTAGGTACCACTAGTTATTGCCATATGCTGAGTTTTTGATACTACATACAGTAGTCGTGTATGCCTCATATGCTAGCACAATTTATCAAAGAGCTACAGAAGAAAGAAAGAGAGAAAGAGAGAAAGAGAGAAAGAGAAAAGAAGGATGAAAGGAAGGAAGGAAGGAAGGAAGGAAGGAAGAAAGAAAGAAAGAAAGAAAGAAAAGAAAGAAAGAAAGAAAGAAAGAAAGAAAGAAAGAAAGAAAGAAAGAAAGAAAGAAAGAAAAAGAAAGAAAGAAAAGAAAGGAAGGAAGGAAGGAAGGAAGGAAGGAAGGAAGGAAGGAAGGAAGGAAGGAAGGAAGGAAGGAAGGAAGGAAGGAAGTCGATCATTTAGAGGAACATTAGTACAGACTATTTAAAAGTTATGTATGAGAGGACATACGTGCCCTGTGTTTCAATCATATAAAACACTGATATTTTTGTAAGTTAGAAATAACACCATGAAAAACTATCCCATAAACTACAGGAAAGATTTTAGCACTTACCTCTGAAACAGCTGCTGCTAGAGACTATTGGAGATGATCTGCTGGTTTAAATAAACTGTTGGTCTGGTCTTTATGGAAGTGTTTAAGAACAATTACTTAAGAACAGCTACTTTATTTAGTTTTCAACTGTTGTGACAAAAATGACAAATAAAGTAAAACAAGCCTGTAGTTCCCAGAGAACCTTTTAACATTGCTAGCTTTCTCCTTGACAGTCAAACCTTAGTGGGAAAAGCCCCCATCAGCTAGCAGGTGCTTACAGAAGGATGTGGGTGCAAGAAGCAGTGTGTGGTGCTTATACTCCTTTCAGTTCATTTGAGGGAATGCAAACTGTTGAAGTTTCATAACAAGCTGCATCGACTTGGCATTTTTCCCCTCTTTCAATCATGCCTCAGTAGGGAAAAAAAGTTGGAAAAGAAATAAAAAGGAAGTAAAACATGCTAAATGATGAGATTTAGTAAGATGGGGAACACAGCTGTTTACGATGCTGTTGCCACATAATTTCCAAAGTACAGCATAAATAATGTGTTTTTATTGGAGTTAGACACAAATCATCTATTTCTGGTGCACACTTAAGTGGTAGTTCTTGTTTTAATTTTGGCTATGTGCAGTTAGTAGCTTGGCCAACATATTTGTCAGAAAAAAACCCAAACCACTTCATATTACACAGTCCTACAATTACAGAGTATGGACTTCGTTGAAGAAAGAGAAGTGAATGCTTCAAGGAAGAAAGGGAAAAGTTTAAAATAAGGGATACCAACAAATGCTTCTACCAAAAAGTACTGCCACAGTAAAGACAGGCATCAGATATTTCCTCTCTCATTCCTCTTTCTGTATAGTTTAGCACTTAAGTCTGCTCCACAACCTTTTCTACTCTCATTACCTTTAAAGGACTGCAGGAAGCAGATTATAAAAGTAGCACATACTGCCATGGATCTTGACCTACTAAATGTTGAAAAGTTAGGGTGTACTTCAGCAGTGGCCCAACAAAGGTGATAGAATCCTAAACTTTCTTGACTTCTGACTTCCCCTGGCCTTAGGAATTAGGTGATTAAATGTTAGATTCAAACTGACTTCAGATTATACCACCTAGAGTCCATGTACACAGGTTCTACACTAACAAAACATTCCCAGATGTGAAGCTGAGATGTATTACAGTTAACTGTAAATGATTTAGCAGAAGTACCTAAGTTAGAACAGCTTTCTTCATTGCATATCAACACATACCACCAAGGAATGACTGAGGTCTTAGGTAACCGCAGATCTCCAATAACTATGCAGGCAACCTGCACACTTACACTAACTGAAGCATCTGATCTGAAAGTCTAAAACTGAGTGGTTTGAATGTCCTCCATTGCCAATGGTAATATTGTTTTTCATTAAAATTTATATCCAAAAAAGAAATACAGAAAATCTAGGTTGATCCTAACTATCCACATGCTTTGTTTTCAATGACTTCTTTATTGTGCTGACAGTATATAACTAAGGCATATAACTAAATATTACAAACTAATATTTGGTAAAAGGATCAAAAACTCTAAAAAGTCAGATGAAAAAATATTGCAGTATTTCCTTAAAAATTCTGTATTGCTTGCTAAATAAAAGGAATCATTTACTTTTTGAATGATTTAAATAAATAATAAAATTCTCCTTCATGTTCAACTAAGTTCCTAAGCTGGAAGGTGCTGTTGAGCAGTTGTTAATCGAGTAGCTTATAAAAGCTTACACTGAAAGAAAATGAAAATCACATGTAATTCTTCCCAAATGTTCCTATTAATTACAGTACACCTGTGAATTTTGTAGACAGAGCTGTAAGATTTTTGTTGTTTCGCATTGGTTATGATCAATTTGAATTTTGCTTCGAATTTTCATCTCACAAAACTCATAAGAGGTAGGAAGAAATTGATGGAATTCAGTAGCAGACAAGACTGCAATATGTAAGCCAGTCAAGTACAAGCACCTGTCCCAGAGAATAACCTTCAGCAATATTTCAGGTGCCTTCTAGTCACATTGTACGCTCCCATTCAGCATGAACAACTCAAATCTAGTGGCAGGTCATGGCTAAATAACTTGTGGACATGATTGTCAATATAGTCCATCTCAGAAAATTAATGACATAAGATTCATGTTAAGAGAGAGACTCGTTAGATCATGTGCTCCTGACTGGAACTTTACTTTTCAATCGTTGGTTTGTTTTCACTAAGGACATCAGTCTTTCAAATCATCCTTGGTGTTGGGTGATAAAATGAGTATCAGAAGACATACCAGCCAAGTTTTTTATGTTAGTCCTTAATCCACATATTTTGCATATTTAAGAATGTGATTTCAAGATTGCTGATAACCTGCCAATTTACAACTAATTATCATGTCAAGGGACTCAACCAAAAAATACACTGAGGAAGAGATGGGAAAGATGGATTATGAAGAAAGAGTAAGAAATAACAGAGTAACACTGGCCAGACAAAGGCTACTAGAGGATTTGATATGTATCTACAAGTATTTGAATTGTGTAAACACCTAGGAGGCATAGGATTTGTTTACAGAGGTCCAAGGGAGCATAACTAGGAATAACGGAATGAGAATGAATGAAGAAAAATGCAGGCTTTACATCAGGAAAACTTCCTGTGAGGTATATTAATCTGTAGTAATCTCCCTGAGGAAGTATTGGAAGCCCATCACTTGAATAATTTAATACTACACTGGATAAAGCACTCAAGAATATATTGTAGGGAACAGTCTTGTACTGACTTATAATAGTTTATAAATGGATAAACTACATGCCTACATTGCACAGAGTTCCCATGGATTTGAGGGTCAGGCTGTTTAACGTATGACAGGACTATGGTCTAGGAGGCTACACCAACATCTAACCCTGCAACAAAAGACTCTCTGGGTCTCAACATGCATCCACCTGCTGTTTTCCCCTTCAGTATAGTCGGCGGCAGGAGAAATGTTACCCTTTTTGGATAAATTTGCTTCATTTTTTTCCCTTGATGCCTGCAATGTTAGATGGATGAAATATAATGTGGTGTAAGGCTATTCACGTTGTTGACATGTTAAATGTCCTACCTCAATTATGAACTACTGATCCTCCAGAGTTCAGTAAGATCCAGGAAAAGCTGTATTTAAAAGACTTTGATAAAGTCCTAAGCCTTTGATAAAGATCTGCCAGGCCAAAATTAACTCTGTAATATTGCCAACTCTGTGTGCTCATTGTGAAACTCTCGATTTCGCATGTTCTTGCCATGTGATATTTCTTTTTATCATTCTACTAAAAAGATGTAGAATAAATGTAGTCTGCAGTCAATGTCTTCTATAGGCAGTGCATATCTATAAAGTCATTTTAATTTTACTGTCCATTAGCAATGATGTGTTTGGTCCTCAATTGTTTAACTTAAACTGTAAGTACACTTATAAAATCTCAGTCCCAGTCTGGCTTTTAGCAGAATTAAGAGTGCAACATATTTGACTTTTGAATATACAGTTCCAATAAAGCAATATGGCAGTGTCAGAGAGTAACAGGTTTAAAAATCCTGTTCTTGTGGTTTTTTTGGTCTACCACAGGGTCCTGCATTTTACAGACTAACATGGTCACTGGGGGTCACATCAAGGGTGTGTTCAGTGTCTCACAATCCAGCAGTCCCTGGCTGGTGGAAAGGGCTTTGAAAGGATGATGCAGCTGATGTGACTTTATGTAGGCTTAGGAAACTTTGGCTGCTGTGATGGGGAGGTCAGGCCTTGAAGAACTTGTCAAGAGGGCAAACCAAACAAGCAAACTGAAGCACTACAAAAGCACATATGCAATTCTAGCTTTGAAATATTTTTGGGAAGCAGTTTAATCACAGTAAGAAGTATTTCTTCCACTCTGAAAAAGAAATAGCTAAATATTGATTGCAGAAGGTACATCCAGGACTCCAGATGCCAGTTGACTCTGTGGTATAGTACTATCTGTGAGGAGACTGACCTATATCTGTCTCAGTTCTCGAGGAAAATTGTATTGTTTTTGTATGGCTGTTTTGTCTGGGTGTGCTTTGCAAATAAGTAGTAGAGATTACAGGAAAAATGGACAAATGGTTGTTTTCTAGCCTATGGCAAGAGAGATCTTCTGTTCCCTACAGGGTCATAGACTTGCTTGGTGGTGTTCAACAGGTCTCCTTGCTCTGTTTGCTCTATTAAATACAGTTGATAATTCACAGAGTTGTGTCGTGGTTTAATGCTGGTATGCAACTCAGCCCCGCACAGCCACTTGCTCGCTCCCCACCAGTGGGATGGGGGAGAGAATCAGAAGGGCAAAAGCATGAAAACTTGCGGGTTGGGACAAAGACAGCTTAATAAGTAAGTAAAGCTGTGCACAGAAGCAAAGCAAAATAAGGAATTAATTCAGTACTTCCCATTGGCAGGCAGGTGTTTATCCACCTCCAGGATCCACAACGTGTAATGGTTACTTGGGAAGACAAGTGCCATCACTCCGAACATCCCTTCTTCCTCCTTCTTCCCTTCATCTTTTATTTCTGAGCATGAAAATATACGGTGTGGGATATCCCTTTGGTCAGTTGGGTCAATTTTCCCCACTGCATCCCCTCCCAACTTCTTGTGCACCCCCAGCCTGCTCGCTGTCAGGGAAGGTTGAGAAACATAAAGGCCTTGATGTTGTGTAAGCACTGCTCGGCAGTAGTTAAAACATCCCTATGTTATCAGCACTGTCTTCAACAAAAATCTAAAAAGTAGCATGATCTAAGCTTCTATGAAGAAAATTAACTTTATCCCAGCCAAAATAATACATTATTATGTTAAATACATTAACTGTTGTCAAGTACTTGGGCACTGTAGTATAGTAAGAGATGAAATCTTTCTCATAGTCTATGAGAATTACAGGAGTTAATCCTTCCAGAAAGTACTCTGCAAAGATTATGATTCATTTTCTCAACCTTTATCTTGTCATACAAACCTGTGGTAGTTTTGATCAGATTTTATCATTACCTTCAGGTGAGTTTGTAGCATGTTCAGAATATTCAGTAAACCATGAAAAAGTTTCCCCAAACAGGCTGATTTCTTTGCTTTTATCAGAGCTTGGCAAAACCAGTAAATTTCAATAAGCAGTACATTTCTCCAAGTGCTGGCAAATTTGGAAGTTCAATGATATTCTCACTCAGGTTGTTTAATTTTCCATTATATAGGAAAACAGAGCACAAAGTTGAATGAAATGAACAAAACTGAAACTGCTTATGTCTTAAAAAACTCTTTTTAACAGAAACATTTCTTGGATTTATTTTCTTGGTAGATTAAAAAAGTTTTAGAAACTGAGACAGGCATTTCTTTGCCCTAGTTTCTTAAGTGTACTCTGATGGTTACAGATCTACTTGTAAAACTCCTTCCTCATATGGCAAGAATAGTCTATTTCTATAAGCAAGAGTTTGCAGGGTCAAGGCTTATAGATGTAATAGAATACTCAGACAGAACTAAATAACAAAGAATAAAGTGAAAAACACTAGTAAATTAAAATAAAGCTGGAATACACTCAATTAGCTAAATTACTATTGATATCTGTCATTATAAAGTACCCAGGGCTGTATAATTTCGTTCTAATCCCCTAAATGTGCAACTAAGCAAGTGAGAGAACATACATTTCTACAACCCCCAGTGGAGACATTGAGATTATGCATGCTCTCACTAATTTAAAGAGGGACTTTCACACTGGGATACATTTTAAAAAGAGAACATTTAAATAAAAAGCAATTTGGTCTGCCTGTAATTGTATTCCCCTTGCTGTTATTGCTAATTGTTGAAGATATTTGTGCTTGAATGGGTGAACTCCTTTTTTTTTTTTTCTTTTTAATTTTGAACAGCTCAGTTGCTACTTCCACTCAATCCTGCTGAAATCACAGGGTCAGGGTCTTTCTTTCATATTCCAGTTTACCAGTGTCAGTCAAGAGAGCAGTCAGCATGCTCAAATGGAGGGAGTCATACAAATGCTTGACTAAAATCTGAAAGTAGTCTGAAGTCAGCCATATTCACACTAGAAATAAGATTAAAAAATCAAAAGTTTGAACAATAAGGGTGATAAGCTCCTGGAATAAATTCCTCAGAGAATTTAGAGGATCCTTTCTCTGTATGTCCCCATATCAAGACTGGGTGTTTTTTGGATTTTGACCTTTTAAATCAATCTACATAGCCGCATACATGATACTGGGCTCAACAGAGAGGTGATGTGATTATTTTTAAGGTATAGGAAACTAATTATCTATTGGCCCTCTCCGGCCTTAGAACAGGCTAGTGTAAATTTTGACCTTAGTCTAAAGGAACTGAGAGGTGATGAGAAGTCCAGTAAAGATGATTAACCTTAGAAACATTCATTCTTATTTCATTCTTATTTCATTCTATGCTTCATGTCTAATAAAAAATACCATGCCTTCTTTCCATACAGAGCAGAATAGCAGAAGGAAAGCCCAGTGATGAGTGTAGCCCTGTGGTAAGAGCCTGAGTTTGTTAACATTCCCATCCAAACTACGCACAAGGTTTTTGTAGTTTTATATAATGTGGATGTGTGAATTTTGAGCATGGTAGGCAACCGGTGGCTTCTCAGCTGTTCATGCAAAATTCCTATGCTGGGGATACATCACATAAATATCACCAGGGAGGTCTTGGCTCGAAGTTTCTGGGTGAAAGAAACTCCCAGCTGTGGGAGACAGTGAGATGCTCAGAGCTGATCAGGCCAAAGTTACTAGGCTTCCCCTGTCCCCTGACATGTGCTGGTCCAGTGGTAGAACTTTATAATTCTTTGATGGTGAATCACTCACAAAGTTCCCTTATTATTATTATTCTGAAATGTGGTATGGATCTTATATTTTTCCAGCCATATGAGGGTTTTCAAATGTGGTTAATAGGATCAGAGAGACTGGCTGTCCTCCAGATTAATATGTCTGAAGGCTGAATTTCAGAAAGCATATTTTTAATAAAATGTCCCAAATATTTCCTAACTGAATTACCGGATCTAGCAATGTGCTAGCATGCTTTTAAAGACAAGCTCTGCTTTGGAGGCAATTACAATTTCCTTTAACAAATTTGTTTATCCTGATATGTTATACATATACTTAAATGCTACACATCCGAACACTTTCTCAATACATTTTTGGTAACAGTAATAATTTAGTAAATCACCCTGTTTCACTAAAGGTACCTCATCTGGTTTTAGTCTTCTGCTACATTAGCCTCAGATATGGCCATTAGATTATTGCTTAATACTGTAGCTATTTTATACTTCTGGTTATGTGGCTTAGCAATTACATGAACAAGGTAAATAAACAAGAATTAGAGAATGTGAAATGAAAAAATTTATGTCATAGATTTGAAACAGCCTGAAAAAAGTTGCTTTTAGTAAAAATCAAGAGTGAACTGTAGAATTCCTTGCTATGTTAGGATGCTCAGACTACATAAGCTAGATATAGATATACTTAGACAATAATTTTTTGGCACTGAGGCTGACTGGCAAGGAACAGCTAGTATTTACACTAAACTCTTCTAGCCTCCAAGACAGAGTAACTGCATCCAAAGTACCTATTGGGAATGGTCCTAGCTTGTGCCTAGCTCCCAAATTGTGCCTGGGAATTATTTGAAAGAGCTCTAATTGGTACAAGCCAAAACTGTGCTAGGGACTGTTATACCAACTTAACAGATGATCTAGTTCCAGTTTTGGGAATGTTTCCTGGCTCTGTTTAATTTCACAGCACTGACATAGTCTACCAATACTAAAAAAATAAAAAGTTCAAAAAAAAGATTCAACAAATAATAAAAAAGATCTATTACATGCAAAGATACATACAAAATAAGGACTACATATTATGTGCAAAACCAAGAAGGAAGTCCCTTTAAGGCACAAACAGCTGCAAACAAGAAGTATCCCTAAATGCTTACTTTATTCTTACATTTGTCCCTTGTGATCTCTTCTTGGCCATTGCCAAGAACAGAGTATTAGGATCCACTAGGAAAGGTAAATCTTTGGGTTTGTGTTCAACAAATGCACGGGGAAAAGCAAAAAGTGGTTGGACTGAAGGTGGTTCCTTGAAAGGGGATTTTCCCAGTATCAGGGCATATGTTAGGTAAGAGGACTGCATGGAGTTTAACTTTGAAAAAAAGAAATTTATCCTAGAGTCTTGGGAAGAAATTCTGCTTGTTGCTGATTTATCACATCCACAACATTAGATTGTAGGGCCAGGCAGATGTTGCCACACAATGTTGGGAAAATGTGCCCTATGCCACGGGAACAGAGCAGGAGACAACGTGTAGTAGGTGCTGTATGAGAAAGGATTAAAGGTTCATGGCAAATCTACGCCTGGAGCTCTAGAAAAGCAATTATAGAGGTGAGCTGATCACTTCCCATTACAGATGAACTGCTATAGCACATAACCCTGCCACTCTAATACTTTAAGAAGCAGCTGTACGGAAAATATGAGATAACAAGAATATCTAGTGACTAAAGATATACAAAAAATACCCAGATTTTCAAAATACTGACATTTACGACTCAGTCCTTTGAAAATGTAACAACTGTGGAAAGTGCACTCTCCCTCTGTCTGTATATACACAAACAGATGTATGTGTATATATATGTGTATATATATATGTATGTATATAGCTACCTATCTATCTCTCTATAAATAAAATGTGCAGTCAAAAGCAAAAAAAGCCAATGGATGTCACATAACATTGTGTGATGGGAAGATGGGATATTGTGCATCCTTTGGAATTGCAAAGACAACTCCAGATAGCATTCTTAAACAGAACAGTTAACCTCCATAATGTCACATTTTTCCACATTAGATATGGATTTGCTTTCAGGTACAGTACTGTTTATTTTCATACTAATGTTCTCTTCTTTGTTTAGTCATTTAGTTTTCTGATGAAAGAAAGCATCCTTGTTTTGCAGCCATGAGTACATGCATATTTTTGTGTGAAAAAGACATTGCATGTAACAAAAACAGCTTTAGCGAGCAGTTGAAACTGCAGCCTAGTCTATGCCACAGGCCTGATTCCCCTCTGCCACTGGGGTGGTTCAGGGGTGACACTCTCAAATTTATTACAACTGCACTAACCTAAAAATCTGTGCACTCATGATCAGAACTAGTCTCCCAAACAAGCGCTGCATAACTTCATGAAAACCTATAATTTCAAAGGTATCTTTATTAGCTTCCTGGGTAAACAGTCAATGTATTTACTGCTGACACAATGGAGAGGAGCAGTAACACTCATCAGAAGCAGACTTAGCAAGTGCAAATGTTTTGCAAATTCCAGTTATAACCTATGTTATATCCTAGATATCCAGCTATATTCATTACCGCACCTGATATTTAAGTTTGCTATTCCAGTTGTATCTCCCTTTTCATCAGTGACTGAAAATTGTGTCTGTGTTTGCCTTTATTTTTTAAACTGACAGGTATGAACAGATAATATGTTGTTGCTCAGGGACTGACAGGTGTGACTAGCCAACCGGAGGAAAAAAAAACCACATTGCTTTTAGACTGATCAATATTAGTCTTCATCTCAATTGCATGATCTTGGATGTTGTAAGAATGCATCTGTAACCACTTTCAAAGGGGCCACTGCACATTTATTAAATCTGAGACAGCACCATTACAATCAACTAAAACTCGAGATCTGCTGAACACTTGAAACTGTAATTTCCAAATATCTTTCTTTTCTTTAATTGAGGTTTGTTCTGCTGACAGACGAATGCACCCTCAGCTGAATTTGAATAGAACTACTGCAATAATCAGTGACTCTACTTGAATGAAATAACATGTAGCCTGGCTCTCTGCATGGTTATGTCTAGGAAAGTCTCTCAGACAGACCTGACTCCTACTTTTCCTAATTAAAAGTGGTAATAACTGTTTTATTGGATCTAAATTACACTTTTATTTGACAAACTTAATTTAAAGTGTGACCTATCAACTTAATGACATTTTGAGGCTGGGCACAACTATACATAAATTAGAAAAGAGCGAGCAGCTTTGCAATAAAGAGGTAAAGTGAAGAGAGAAAAAAAAAAAACAAAACAAAATAAAATGAAGGCTAAAAACACATCAAAACATTTTAGCTAACAAGATTTGCAATTTGGAATGGAATCAGAGCTAACTCTGCAGAATATTTCTTCCAAGGCTAATGGCTAAAATCAAATATAGGGAACTTTGAAGTTTCTGATAGGTGTGATTTGATTTCTGTAACATAAATGCAGGAAGTTCTATAATTGAATTTGCAAATAAAGAATGAAAAGCTTGCCTTAGTTGTTTGAATTCTAGCAAGAAGAGTGTCTCCCTTTTTCATGTGCTTTTCATCCATAATTCTTAAAGCACTTTAAGCAGATGGTTGAGCACCCTCATCCACATTGTCCAGATGAGGGACCTACCGAGATTGTACTACCAATGAATACCTAAGAACCTGGTAATGTTACATCCCATGAGGGATGGAGATACTTTGTAGGGAGTGGTAACCATCACAGTTTCTCAGGAGCAGAGGACAAGGCCATTGTCTGCCCTTAAGAGTTAAATCTGTGATAGGGATTCTGCTTCCTAGAGTCAAAATATTCCTGATAGCACAAAGCCCCTCCAAAGATGAAATGAAGACATGAGATGGTAACAAATGTTTGGAGAAAGGGTTCTGAAAATTTATGTTGCAGCTATGTCGAAGTCCTAGGCTGAGGTTTTTTCAGGAACAGCAGAATCATTGGAAGTAGTCACACAAACATTTCAATATCTTCTCTATTTCAAAGCAATTTTGGGAAAAAAAAAATGTTGAAAATGATCCTGCTGTGACATTTCAATGTATTTTTTAAGTCTGAAGGAAAAAATTTTTTTTCTAGTTCTTCTGCAAAATATAACCTCATGTAAGACTAAAAAAAATACGGGAAATTAAAAATGATCTAAATTAAATTTTTCAAGCACTTCAGTGGAAATTCTGGGTGTGGTTGGATTCAGTTTGTTAGAAGTTTTTAGCTTTTGATTTACTACTTCAAAATGGGAAGAGAAAAATGCTTACATTTCTAAATCACTGAGATGCAACAGCCAACGTCAAACTGTAAGGACAGGTTGATGTGATAGTAGGCAATTGAATTGCTGTGTTTCAGCAAGCAAACTTTTGTTGGAAGAGCTGTGGTCTCTGGCTGTGCATGTACTGCCACTCTTTTTATTTGAAGTGATTCCAACAAGCATATTGTGCATTGCCTTCGCCCTAAACAATGAGACCTTGACTGTGCAAAAGGTACCTTTGGAAGTATAGAGGCACATCTTGAGGAGCATTGAAAGAGGGCATCAGGTTTTTATTTCTCCAGAGGAAGTATTTTTTCCAGTTACGCATTCATACAGTGACATGGTTAGTGAACCTCTGAACATTTTCACAGAATCACAAAACAGCTGAGGTTGGAAGGCACCTCTGGAAATCGTCTAGTCCAATCCCCCAGCTCAGGCAGGGTCACCTAGAGCAGGCTGCTCCGGACAGTTTCCAGTAGGGTTTGGAATGTCTCCAAGGAGACTCCACAACTTCTCTGTGCCAGTTCTCAGTCACCCTCACAGTAAAAGGATATTTTCGTGTGTTCAGCTGGAATTTAATGTGTTTCAGTTTGTGCTCATTGCCTCTTGTCTTGAAGCAATGGTCTTTTAGTGGCCTTTTAATAGTACAGTGATAAGAGTTTGATGCAATGCATATATCCCCCTGGGAAGAATAAACTTTCTATAGTTTCTGTCAATGGTTGTTTGCCATATGTTTCTGATAGGTTGAAACTGTACAGTCACCAACAGTACCTGAAGGAAAATATTCTGGAAAGTATTTGTCAACAGACAAGAGAAAAGTTTCATATCACCTAATTGTTATCTTAAACTTTAGGCCTAGGTGGGAAGAATTTGTAAATTCAGACAAGAAAAAGAATTGTATTCCTGCTGTGACCTGGGAGCAGTGACTAAGTTTTTCAGAAAACAACAAAAAAAGTAGTCACTAAAAGCGACACATGGAGCTTTGCAAAAGTTGTCACCCCTTACAGGTCTTTTTCTCCTTTAGTCAGAACATGTGTTCTCAGCCAATTGTATAAAAACAGTAAGCAAATAAAAAGAGAAAATACATGATGTATTTATCATGTACTTATGGTGTGTTTATGGTGTGCACTGTATGACTTGTCTATTTAATCTATAGTATCTTTTTCTGAAACGTGGAAAAGACTTTTTTGGTACTCTCTTTAGCCCGGGATGCACACAAATACACATGTTCCCATTCAATGAATATACAAGGAATCATCTTCCAGAAGAAGACATACGTGTATTTCTTTCCTCTTAATATTACCACACATTGAACTCCTGATGACCAACTGAGCTTATCTGGAGGGTACAGCTGTAAACTCTGGGATCGATGATTACTTATATGAATGAAATCCTAAAACCTGCAATGAATCACGACTATGGCAGCCTCACAGCTCAGTCCACACACATTGCCTGAAATATCTCACCCGTGAGCTCTGTTTTTGCCTGTCTTGAACAAGTTCCTCATGAAAACATCATCCAGTTCAAGTTCTTTAGGCTTGTTTCCAAAACTCTGCCATCTAAATCCCTTTTTAATATCAACAGTCTGAAGCAGCTGTCTTGGTTTGACTTAGGGTGAAACATAGTGAGAGATTTAAGAAGTTATTACTATTATTACTAGTATCCAAATTCAACATGAGAAGAAAGTCATTAGAGGCTTTCAAAGGACATCTGAGAGGTGGGAAGTAAAAGAAAGGTGACTTTACAAGAGAAACAGAATAGGTGAGATAAGGAGAGGGACTATAATGGATTAAATTTGTAGTTAGTAGTATGTTGCCACTTCCTGTTTTAGTTCTCTTAATGCAAGGTCTAGTTGTCTCACAATCTTAAATCTGTACCTCCAAGATTCCCTTATGAAGAAAATAAATATTCTTCCTTTTATTTTATAACGGACAACTAAAGCGCAAAAGTTGTATATATACTGCTGACATGAACAACACCTAACCTGGGCTTGAAGGCAAATGTGCTGGTTCCTGGGGTTCTCTGCAGGGAAATTCTACGGAGAGTAGGCTGCTGGCTATTATGGAGGGAAAACATCCCAAGTGTGTTTTCTAGTTTAAAACACACCCTCTTTACCTAGATTCCTGGGTTCCTTTCAAAAAAATGTAGAATGCTAACTACTTCAGAAAAGCAATTAAAAAAGCTAAAACTACAAAGGAAAGCCGAGACTTCAGGATTTAGGACTTCTAAACTAGGAGGGCAGTGCCTACAGCACTAATGTGGATTGATTCAAAGGTCTTCCAAATCAATGAAAAACACTTCCCTTAGACCAGAAGGAATTCACTAGTTGAAATAGCACTAAGTTTTTGATGTTTCTGCAGTCATTGTCGTATAAATATTTGTTTATTACATATATTTCAGTGGTTGTCTGTTTTGTTTTATTATTTGTTCTATTTTTTTTCATTTTGAAAAGCAAAAAAACCTCACAATATTGCATGGAAAAGATACACATTTTCACCACATTCACCATCCTGCAGAAATAACAAATTGTGACTAATCTGGATTGTGTGGATTAGTGGGGTTCCACCGTTATTGCCCATGATATTTGAAGATTTCTTTGGGGAATTTTAGGTTTATTTTTATTTTTACTGGCTGCAGTAGCCTTTTGACCGTCTTTTATGCAAGTATAGGAAAGCAGGTAAATCTTTGCATGTTAAAATTAATTTATCCATGGTTCCAATAAACCAACAAATGAACATGTTCAAACGTCACCAAATGATTGTACAATGCTGGGAAATGAGAGATCAATTCCTCCTATGCATAATAAGACAGCCTTAACAGTAGGATGTTTGAACGCACCAGTAAATCAGGAAACAAGGAAGTTTTACCATAGGAAGAGCATTAGTATAAAGTGGGATTTATATTACTGTTCATTACATGAGCAGGAATCCCAGCTACCCAGCTGAGGAAAAGATTGAAAATAAAATAAAATGTAATAGAGATATTTTTTTCCTGGAAAGCTTTGAAGACAAAAAAATGGAAACTAAATATGTATCTCTGTCTCTTTCTTTATATCCTTCTTGATATGTTTGCATGTGTAGGATAGAATAGAATAGAATCGTTTAGGTTGGAAAAGACCTTTAAGATCATCCAGTCCAACCATTGACCCTACTCTACCAGGTCTGACACTAAACCATGTCTCTAAGCACCACATCTACACGACTTTTAAACACATCTAGGGATGGTGACTCAACCACCTCCCTGGGCAGCCTCTTCCAATGTTTGATAACTCTTTCAGTGAAAAATTTTTTCCTAATGTCCAACCTAAACCTCCCCTGGCACAACTTGAACCCATTTCCTCTTGTCCTATCACTAGTTACTTGGGAGAAGAGATCAGCTCCCATCTCACTACAACCTCTTTTCAGGTAGTTGCAGAGGGCAATAAGGTCTCCCCTCAGCCTTCTCGTCTCCAGACTAAACAATCCTAATTCCTTCAGTCACTCCTCGTAAGACAGGTTCTCCAGCCCAATTTCTATAAAATTTGTGGCTGGAGTTACCGCATGTATGCGTGTGTGTGTGTGTGTGTGTGTGTGTGTACATACACATTTTAGGTATTTAATGGGGCTAATAGGTACACAGTAGAACTGGTTAGATCAATGAGCATTAGTTTCCAGTAGAAACCATGTTTCCTGTTTACCTTCTTAAGTACTTTGTAGTATCTGTCCTGCAGAGCTTTGCAGTAATTCATTCAGTCGTATATTCTTTGCTCTTTCTCTCACCATCGCAGAAATATGAAAATTTCTACTGTGATGCAATACTTGCTCTGAAGATGCAAGTAGAGTTTTGCTATCACAGACAGATTTGTTTTGTGGTAATTTTTTCACTCTCGTCCATTGTTAAGTATGGTCTTGCCATTGCTGTTCTTCTGCAAGCTGGGACGGAGGCTCTGGTGTTTCTTAGCTGCTTCTAGTTTAAGAGCACTGAGCCAGAAACAGATATTCATGCTGTTAGTACTGAAGCATGTGACCTTGTATTTGGTAAAACCTTGCTTAAAGCTTTTTGAGATTCAGGGCTTAAAGTCTTGGCATCTCCCCAAACCAACAGACGAAATGCTTATTTTGCATTTCTTTATCAAGAAGTTGCTTCAACACATTTGTTGAGAGTTTTTTCTTAACCTTCTTACACTTCTTTGCTCATTTCTCCTGCAAATTCAAGCTGTCTTGGTGTCATGCATCCTTTTGTAGATGTAGACCTCAAGGAAAGAAAAATGACAACTACCATATTTTTAATCATATAACATCTGCAAGTTATATATGCAAAAAAACAGGTGAAAAAAAACAACCTTAGCAAACTGAGGATTCAACAGCGGGGTACCTTATGCAGCTACAGGTAATACAAATTAAACTATCTTCCAGAGCTCACTGTCTCACAGTCTTTCACAGAATCATGGAATGTTTGAGGTTGGAAGGGACCTCTGGAGGCCTCCTGATCCAACCCCCCTGCTCTAGCTGGACCATCTTGAGCCAGGTGCCCAGGACCATAGAATCATAGAATCACCTTGGTTGGAAGAGACCTTTAAGACCATCGAGCCCAACCATCAGCGTAACACTGCCAAAACCACCACTAAGTATGTCCCTCAGCACCACATCTACCCATGTTTTAAATACCTCTAGGGATGACGATTCCACCATTTCCCTGGGCAGCCTGGTTCAATGCCTTACAGCCCTTTCAGTGAAGAAATTTTTCCTAATACCCAATCTAAACCTCCCCTGGTGCAACTTGAGGCCATTTCGTCTCGTCCGATCGCTTGTTATTTGGTAGAAGAGATCATCCTCCACCTCTCTACAACCCCCTTTCAGGTAGTTGTAGAGAGTGATAAGGTCTCCCCTCAGCCTCCTTTTCTCCAGGTTAAACAACAACCATGTCCAAACAGCTTTTGAATCTCCAAGGATGAAGACTTGTGCTGGTTTGTGCTGGGATAAAGTTAACTTTCTTCATAGTAGCTTGTATGGGGCTATGTTTTGAATTTTTGCTGGAAACAGTGTTGGTAATACAGGGATGTTTTAGTTACTGCTAAGCAGTGCTTACACAGAGTCAAGGCCTTTTCTGCTTCTCACCCTGCCCTGTCAGCGAGTAGGCTAGGGGTGCACAAGGAGCTGGGAGGAGACACAGCTGGGACAGCTGAATCCAACTGACCAAAGGGATATTCCATACCATACAACATCATGCTCAGCAATATAAAGCTGCAGGAAGAAGAAGGAAGGGGAGGATGTTTGGAGCGATGATGTTTATCTTCCCAAATAACTGTTATGCATGATGAAGCCCTGCTTTCCTGGAGATGGATAAACACCTGCCTGCTGATGGGAAGCAGTGAAAGAATTCCTGATTTGATTTTCCTCATGTGTGTGGCTTTTAGTTTACCTATTAAACTGTCTTCATCTCAACCCATGATTTTTCTCACTTTTACCCTTCTGATTCTCTCCCCCTGTCTCACTGAGGGGGAGTGAGCAAGTAGCTGCGTGGCGTTTAGTTGCCAGCTGAGGTTAAACCACAACAAGACTCCACAACCCCTCTGAGCAACCTATGCTAGTGCTCAGTCACCCTCACAGTATAAAAGTGTTTCCTGATGTTCAGACAGAGTCTCTTGTGTTTCAGTTTGTGCCCATTGACTCTGGTCCTGTCACTGGGCACCACAGAAAAGAGCCTGGCTCCATGTTCTTTGCATCATCCCTTCAGGTTTATATATACATTGATAATATCCCCCCTGAGCCTTTCTTCTCCAGGCTAACAAGTCCCATGTCCAGCCGTCTCAGCCTGTCTTCATAGGAGAGATGCTCCAGTCCCTTCATCATATTTGTGGCCCTTTGCATTTAACTGTCTCCAACATGTCCATGTCTCTCTTGTACTGAGGAACCCAGAACTGGACACAACACTCCAGGTGTGGTCTCACCAGTGCTGAGAAGAGGGGAAGGATCACCTCTCTCAACCTGCTGGCAATGCTTTCCCTAATGCAGCCCAGGATACCAAATGCAGCCCAGGATACCAAATGCAGCCTAGGATACCATAACCTGTTCTTTATCCTCCAGTAGTTCTAACATCTGCTTCCCTTATGGTTTCCTACTTCTTCTTAATATCTGGGATCTCCCACAAAACCTCAGAAAACTGTTGGGTCAACAGTTACTTCAGCAGGCAGAAAAGTTTATTACTTCAACCTAATTCACTGATTATCAAGAAATAGTATTTACAGTGAGATGGGGAGATAAGTCCATGAAAGTACTGTCATCCTTTCCTATGTTTTGTTGTGAGTAGTGCTGCTGGGAGTGGAGAAGTAAGGAAAATACAGTTTTTTAGTTATTTTGTGAGGTTTTTACTGAGTTTTATACAAGGGAGAAAGTTGTCGGGGTCATGAAAATGAAAGCAACTGGTTATATAGAGACATATAAATAATTCCAGTGACAGGTTACAAAAGATCCTAATGCTTGTCTAAAATAGACTTATGTAAGGCATTGACAAGTGCAGAATTTCTTATTAGTAGGAAGGTGTTCACAAGACCTTGCTTAGGGCAGTATACATACCTAATGCATGGCTGTCACTCATAAAAGGGTCACAACTTTTCCATGTAGTATTATTTCAGGACTTGAAGGAGGTCACACCTGAGGAGTCACACCTGAAAGATCAGCTGGAAATCTGTCTTTTCCTTAGACTAAATCTTTTTGCAGGATTTTGGAGGAACAAATTTTTAAAATAGGATTTTTTTTTCCTGTACAGAAATGGTTGTCAGACTAAGTAGGACTTATGATTTACAGAATCATACAATTAGAGAATAATTGAGGTTGGAAAGGACCTCCAGAGTTTGTCTAGACTGACCCCTGATTCAAAGCAGGTACAACTAGTCTTGGTTGATCAGGACCTTTTCTGGTTGAGTTCTGTGTGAGTCTGAGGAAAGAGCTCCTACAAATAGCCTCTCTGGGCATCTTGTTCCAGTGTTTGATCGCCTTTACAGTGATATTTTTTTCCCATCTATATCTAGTCCTTGAGTTTCAAATGATCAAAATGTATAGATTGATGTTTGTGTGTGTGTGGTGCATGAGTGTGTGTCCACAAGGGAGTAGTAAATTATAAAGAATATTAATTCTTCTTCTGTCTACTCTCAAACATCAGCTTAATGACAGCCACCAAAGCAAAACAGTAAGATTTCATACTTACCTTGCATAAGGTACTTGCTTCTATAAAATGCTAACTGAAACTCCATAAAAAGCTGTTTCTACATTAAGACTGGGGGTCAATAGTGAGGTGGCGCATTTGACTTTCATTGTGAGAAACTATGTGTGTGCAATTTAAGGGTTTCTTTCACGAACTTGAAAGTTATTTTCCCCTGAAGTTGAGTTCATTTAGAATTGGTGGAAATGAGGTGAAACTTCACACAAATTGAGATCAGCACGAGTGTTCATGTTGTCTTCTCTGGTGGTGTGCTGCTTTTTAAATAGCCGACCCATAGAGACTGACTGCAGCTAAAGATTAAACAGTTATATGATGATATTAAAACCATTTTCAAATATCCTCTTCAGACAAGTAAATACCCACTGAAAGCTGAAGGTGGCTTCTAAGGTACTCTTCAATCCCCTAGGGTGAAAAATAATTATACACATATACAAATGTAAGTTATTATAACATGATAGAGGAAGTGTCTTGTAATTTCACTGTGGCATTTGAAACGTTCTGTGATAAGCATGCAGTGAAACTATGTTTATAGACTTGCGGCATGTATTGCAGATGTACTTTTCAGGTTAAACTATTTGACTTGTATTATAATAGAGGCAGTATAACTATATATATGTTACTGTGTTGTGTTTTACTTCAGGAGTCCCTTCCAACCAAAACCATTCTATGACTCTGTGAACCCCAAACCTACCTATATCAATTTATGTAAACCAATATTCTTTAAAATAGGTTTTCAGAAGACCTGAGAAGACTTTTGCAGCATGATGAAATTACCTTCTGTGTATAGTGTCTCTAAACAGCTTGCTTACCACCTCCACCGAGTCTCCACCTCAGTCAGAAATGCCTGCCAGTCCCTTTTGAGATTCATGAGAGTTTATTAAAGCTTGCTACAAGTTACTTCTAGCGAAAATGTCAGTGGTTAGTATATAACTATGTTAGGATAACTTACAGCAAGCTTGAAGCAATTTATGGCTTCTGTGTGAGGGGTTGATATAGAATCTTATTATGTAAATTTGTTAAACCATATTTCACTTGAAAGTTTTTCCTCCTCCCATGACCAGCAGACTGAGCTATAGAAAGCAGTACGCCCCTTCCTGACACACTTGAACGTGACAATCATACTGAACATTCCGTTATTTCAACATGCTCTTTTAATTTCCACCAATAAGTGAAGTATTAAATCCAAGAAGTGCAATGTGTGGAGACAGAAAACATTTGAACGTGCAAGGCACAGAAAAAAGACCTTTAGCATATCTCACTTTCTTGGTTCTTTTTTACTTTTTTTTT
>VYXH01011613.1:23196-36692 GCA_013397275.1 Burhinus bistriatus | reverse complement strand
TTTTTTTTTTGCCTGTGCTCGATTATTTAAGAGTTTTATGCTTGCCATAACTCATCTGTAATATTTAATTGATTCCTCCAGTTGTCTCTTACTGCTGTGGGCATTCTAATCAATTAAGGATCTTCATTGAACTGTGGCCTCTTATTTTCCCTCCTCCACCTTTCTTCCATTAAGTCTCTTGAGCGTGACCACATGCCTCCTTGTGTTTATGTATGGATGTGCTTGTTTGTTCTTTGAATTTAAATCAAGTTCTTTCATTTTCTTTATCTTAATGTTGCTTATCTTTGCCTGAATTTCCTCAAGATCCTGTATTCTGTGGGGCTCACTTTAATTTCCAGCTATCCAAAAAGCTGCTTGCACAGCATCCAAAACATAAACAGTATTTCTGCAGCGTTTATCAGGCAATCTTGTGATATTATTGCATCAATATATCTATAATGATTCAGTGTCATAACCAATGTTATCATCAGGCAGCAAGCACCCAAATAATCCTCTAAGATCCCATAAAGCCTTTCAGTTTATTTAATTCTTTCTACAGCTCTAAAATTCGATTGGATAGCCAAATACAGGTTTTCTTCCTTCCTTGCAGACTGCTGTTTCTTTTTGTCACCCCATATATTTGAGAAACTATCTTTTGATTTAATCTCTGTGTAATCCAGAGCTGTAAAATTCTAATTGTTGATGCCTTTACTGCTGGATTATTGCTGTCCTTGACATCCCGTGTGCTGAACATTTAAAGTTGAAGAGTCAAATTCCTAGACATGCCTAACCTCTGGCCTCCACATTTGAAAAGTGTTGCAGTAATTATGGAGCAGAATATGCTGCTTTTTGTAACTAAGGAAGAGAAACAGCCTTTAAGGATTAAGTAATCTGATCTTCTGCTGTGAGGTAATACAGTTTTTTGTCTACCATAAAAATCTCTCTGGCAATAATCTTAGCATTTTTCCTTGCATGAGGGAAATATATATAGCATAATTGTTCCTCAGTATCTTCATTATATATGTACCATGTATTAAGGAGCAGTTTGCACACAGATCAGTCTCCTTTGGCCCTGAAAATTGCATACATTTTTTCAAAGGCAGCATACAGTGCTGGCCAGCACATACCTGAAAGCATGTTGCACTCTCCTAAAAATCTGCTCACGCTGTTTCCTTACTCCTTTAACACCTAGAGTCAGATGAGAGGCCCAGCTTCTGGGAACAAGGGCTTCCTGGTAGGGCAACATTTTTGTGTGTCATGTATTGTTCTACGTTTTAATCTTGCACATCTGGATTCAGGAAATTCCCAGGCTGAAAATATCTGAGGGAGTTTAGCTAGTTAATTTGGACTGGAATTTGCATTGGATCAAAGTCTAGGCATTCCTCACCACCATCATTACATCCATTTTCTCTTCTTCAGCATCCCCAGGGAAAAAAAGTATTGTAACACCAACCTGCTGACTCGGGCTTTTTTCCTCTTGGAGGGATGGCATTAAAATCCTTTCCCCAGGGATTTCTGCAACTGTTAGCAATAAGAAAATTTATCTGATACTCTCTTTTTACTTCCTTTTCTTTATAATTGCTAAACTGGTAAGCAATGATTCTTTCCTTCCTGTCCTCTGAGTTATTTTTTTCCCTCTGTTCTTTCTTTTGCTCATGTTACAGAGAACTCATGGGAGACAAGAAGAGACCTAAAAGACTTAAATTATTTGACTGGAAAATGTGCTGTCTTTTATTACTTCAGTGTCTCAAGGAAAACGTATTCATTTTACTTTTATGGGAGATAGCACGACATACTGGATTAGGTTACTTTTCAGTTAAGTACACTTGTGTCATTAATTGAATGAAGATCATATTTATTTGGCAAGGGTAGATAAAATGCTCCTTTAAAATTGCGGAATTTATACAATAGTTGTTTTCTTCAGAGTTAACCCGCTGTAGAATCCAAGTTGTCTGCACATACATGGCAACTGAGAACAGATTTTGGCTACACACGGCTTCAGTGGATGGTTATGGTGATTGTAAACACTGTGCTTATGGACAGTTTCAGTGCTTCTCCTGTCCTGGTTTGAGGTAAAACGGGACCAATTTTGTTCAGTAACTTTACTTTTTAGCTAGGCCTCTTCTAACTGCTGAAATTAACTGCATGTTGTGCAGAAAACTGTTCCCTCTCAGAGTCATAAGCCCCATTTTTACAGTTGATGCCAAGGAACGGTATGCAGAGAGGCTCTTGCTTATACTTATTGCTATAACAACCAAGGCCAGCCAACTTTGCTACTTGCCCCGTTGGAGGGTCGGAAACGGAAAAGCGTAGAGGGGTCACACCTGCTCCCCAGGAGCGGACAGGACAGGTGACCCAAAACTGACCCACAGGGTATTCCATCCCATCTGCCTCATGCTCAGTATAAAAGCTGAGGGATCAAAGGGTCAGCCTCTCTCTTTCTCTCTTTCTTTCTTTGCCTCTGCATCTGCCTTTGATCCTGATCTGGAATCCAGTTCCCGTCCATCACTGAGTCTAGTCTGGGACTTCCCCAGCGCCTGCTGGTGACGTGATTGTCATCCTGGGAGCTTGATACGGTTTTGTATATATTTCATTATTTTCTTTTCGTTATCTTATTATTAATATTTCATTGAAGTAGTTTAGTTCCCTCCAAACTCTTAAGTCTCTCTTTTCCTCTCTCTCTCTTGCCTCCCTTCGGGAGTGGAGCAAGAGAGAGCGAGCATCTGTCGTTCCACCGGATTGGGCCAATCTGGCCCAAACCACGACATCTCCATTTCTATTTTGTAGAGACTGGGGACGATGAGAGAGACTTCATGACAGCTGTGTATGTCCTGATAATCTTCCTGTATGAAGGCACTGCCTCAGTGTTTGGTGTGAACTAGTTATAAGAGTGTTTTGGTGCCAACTCAGCCCTGATACAGCCCAATATCTAGCCTCGTGTTTCTTGAATTTTCCAGTGTTTGCTTTGTCCTTCAAATGGCTTCAGAAACAGTCACTCACATGTAAATCTCACACATATACCCATACAAGTAGGATTTATGTTTACTCCACCAATGATTTTAAACCAGGATCCAAAAACAAAAGCAAGCCCCAAAAAACTCATCTAGGGCACCTGAACATTTTTAACACTTTCTGCCTGGAAACAAGGGAGAGAAAATACCTCCTGTCTTTAGATATGTATCATCTGTTATAAAAGGAAAGATAAAGAACAATTTCCTGTTTATATTAGTTTAAGATGGGAGTTAACTCACCTAAATTTTTCTGCCTAAAATTTAGGCAGCCACTTATAAACTAGCCATCCAGAATCACTCCGTAGGCAAAGATTGCCATTTCCAAGAGTCCTGCATACCCAATCTAAATGATGGCATGACTAATTATCCTATGGAGGCACTTGTCTCTTCCATTAACATTAAAAGAAATCTTGAAAATTAACTTGGGCTTGATGCCCAACTTTTAGGCAGACAAATTTCGATGAGATGAATCTTAGTCTTAGTCATTATTTTAAGTCAAAGCCAACTCTAGGTATGCCGTATCTAATCCCAAATTGTCATTTAAATGGACTTTATGCACAGAAGATGCTGTGCTGTTGATATTAAAAAAAAAAAAAAAATAAATTCTTTGGCCATACCAATTCTTTTAAGACAGCTGAGTCACCTCAGAGAATTTTACTCTAAATGGGCAAATTAAGTTCTTCTGTTCCTCTTTGCCTCTGAGAAAGGAGTAAACTCCAGAAATCTTAGACCTAAATCAGAAAATAGGAGACCATGAAAAGTCTGCTTAAACCAAACATAGTGACTATAGCAAATTAAAAAATGATACATCTTTATTGCATCATGTATCAGCCCTACTGTGCATATCCAGCACGGCTAAGACATTAGTCTTACTGCATATGTGATGTGCCATTGGTCTGTGCAGTCATTCCAGGAAAAAAACCCTCAGAGTGACAGAATAGTATGTACAAAAACACAGAGGTGAGAGATTTGTAATTTTACCGGTCACCAACAATCCTCCAGTTACAGAAGAAAAAGCATTTACAGGTTTTGTGCTAAATTTAGGATTGTCTCCGATAAGGAATACAGTTGTGCATACCTTATGCTGGCTTGACAGAAACCACAAGCCTGCCTTTCGAAAGTCGCTATAGTGTGAGATCTAAAACTAGGAAAGTAATAGAATATGTTTTCAGTGTTCACAATTAGATGTTGAAAAGCAAACAAATTGCTTTCATTGTAAAAAAAAAAAAAAACCTCAAATAATTTTTTATAATATTTTTTGATAGCATGAGTAAGACTTGTGTTTAAATACTGGCCCTTTATGCAGAAATACATATATAAGCATAAGTGAGAAAAGGTGATGGGGAGTACTAAAATCTTTTCACTGAACAATTCAAATTTTCACAAAAAAAATACAAAGTTCAAAGTACACAAAAATTTTGACACCTTCCACATTGACAAAATCTCTTATTTTGCTCTCTTTATTAAGATCTGTTGTGAAAAGAACGATTTTTCCAACACATGGCCAAATGGCACAATTTCAGTTGAGCATAGTTTACCTACCTAGAGATTTTAAAGGATTGTGATTGATCTAAATGAAAGTACAAACAGCCTTATTTTAACAGAAACTCCTTGAAATTTAGTCTGGCTTCTGAAAACAAAATTGTATTTTCATTTTTGTTGTTTATCAAATAATTTTGAGGAGGGGGTGAGTGAAATACCTTGATTGATTTAACCTAAAATAGAAATTGTTGGCTTTGGATATTTAAAAGCCCCCAAACCCAAAGATAGCAGGGCTGCCCTCAAACAAAACAGGAAGTTTAGAAATCTAGGGCTTAAAAATCCTGAACAGGTGTTTGCACTGTTATCCTCACAGGACAGGAGAAAGAGAGCCTGTGCATGACTTCTTCTTCTCCTTCTTCTTCTTCCTCTTCTTCTTATTCTTCTTTGCCACCTCCTCTCCTCTCCTCTCCTCTCCTCTCCTCTCCTCTCCTCTCCTCTCCTCTCCTCTCCTCTCCTCTCCTCTCCTCTCCTCTCCTCTCCTCTCCTCTCCTCTCCTCTCCTCTCCTCTCCTCTCCTCTCCTCTCCTCCTCTCCCGTAATTTCTTTTATTTGAATGGCATTTGTGCCACTTCGGTTTGTTGGAAGATTTCTTTCAGCTGGTAACAAACTTCTGGTCCCTTAAATTACATCTCTGTTTGGCTAAAAATAAGCAATTTCCAAAAGGGTATTTTCTAAAAGATGGTATGTATGCATAGGAGACTTGATTGCAGTGTTTTGATATACAAACTGTTCTGAACTTCTTAGATTGGTATATAATTTCGCTTTGTAGGAATGGAGAGCAAACGGTTGGTGAGATCAAGGCAGTATGCTACTGTTTTTGAGAAGCTGGAAATGTCAGCAACCATTACAATTTACTATTTGATATATAACTTTTTTATTGTAATATAGCAGCATGCCACAGTTCCCTTTATGATTTGTCAGACTGCAGACAGTTGGCTCTCTACATTTATATAAATACATTGGTTAGCTTGCAAATCTAGTTAGTTATTTGGAGTTGCTGTGTGAGGAATTGATGCTGCTGTAAAAGAAGAGCCTCAGCTATAAATATGTAAGATTAGAAATAACATTGCTGCAACTTGCAGAAATCAACAGACCTGGAGTTTTTGTTTAAGCCCAGGAATACAGCAAATCTGGGACATTCATACAGAAAGGAAATTCCTTTGATATAGCTAAAAAAAAAAAGATTTTTGAACTGTTTAATTAACAACCTATAAAAAATATATACCTGAGACTGAACTGGTAATAAGATGTCACATTTGTTCTATAAAAATACTTTGCTACTAGGAAAATGATTTAAAAAGTCTAGTCAGCATCTGAACCAAACCATCTGCTGAAGACTTGCACTCCTGATCTTCTGACGTTAATAGCTGGGAAGGGCAAAACTTACCCACCTTACATCCATCAAAAATATAGTGGGTTTTATTTGTTATTGATTCTTAAGGTACAGTGAAGTGCTGCCTCTGGAGTGTGCTTGCTGACGTGGCAGATGGTCTTTATTACTCCTAAAGGCCTGTTTGGTTAATGGCACTCTAATTCTTTAGTATCTCCATCTATCTACCCTTCCCTTCCAATTAAACACAGTGACACATTTTTATGGTCTCTAAAGCAGCATAAATTAGCATCAACTGTGGACACTATAGAATAATCCACTAATTTCAATCTGATGACTAACTTGAAGATACATGGAAGACATACTGAAGTTTTAAGATTGGAGAGCTCCTGTGAAAGTTATTCTGACATGAAGAATAATTTAAGTCTAAACATTTTCTATATTTTAAATCCTTCCATACGGGTAGTTAAAAGAAATACGGGAACACTAGTCGAACATACATCTATTGTTCAAATTTTACCAGAAATCTCTTTGTTGGTGGTCACACTGTGGAGGTCCGTTATAAACAGGCATGTGCAGAAAAACTCTCTTCATATGCTGCAGAAGCTAAAATACACCTCATGGCCATCCAAGCAGGGCCTGATCCTAAGTATATTTAAGTTATTGCGGGAATCCACTGTCTTCAGGAGGGTTAGGTCGTAACTGTAATGATTGTTTTAAGTCACTGCATAGAGTTCCATAAAAGTTTCACATCCAAGCACTTCTCATCAGAACAGGTTACACTTGAATTAAATTAACTTAATTAAATCAAACTGTAATGAACTACAGCCATTTTATTATATTGATAGCTCTTTAGTTGTATTTAAATGTCATATTTTCCCAAAGTTGAATTATGCCTTCCTACTTCCCAGAAAAAACCACTGAATTTAAGACTGTTATCCCCCTTTCTTCAGGTGAAAAAATGGTGAGGAAGTGGAATTTTTTTATGTTGGCTAATACGGAGTGCTTTTATTCTTGGCAGCCTTTGAAGTGAGCATTAAAAAACAGAGGGCACTTTCAAAAGACTTAAGCCAAAAAGCACTGGATGCTAAGCCAAATCTAGGACTCACTTGCACTATTGTCTCTCTTGTGCCTCATCCATCAGACGATACTTTTAATGCTACCTGAGCACGATGCTCTCTCTGCCTCATGGCATTACTGAGATTATAGATCACTGGGAGACAGCATATACTTGCCCTGTATGTTTGCCCTGTTTTACGCTTTTGCCTAAGCTTTCAAGATTGCCCATTATTGAGGACAGGATACTTGTCTAGAAGGAATTTTGATCTGACTGAGAACATCATGTTCCCAGATGTGCTGGTCACAGTAAAGTGAACTGACGTGTGGAAGATGGCTTGCTTCCTCTCTTTTTACATATTCGTCTGGTCTTTGGCCACAAATTTTTTATGACAATTAATTTTCCTTCTGGATTATCAAGAAAACACTTAGGCAAAAAAATAACAAATACATTGATAGGTGCATAATTCTGTCACTGACAGTGTTCAACTAAAAAGTTTTAAGGTCTATCAGAGAAATGAATAAGGTCAGTTCTTTGCTTTTGCTTTTAAAAAAGTTATCCTCTGACGTTCTATTAATACATTGCAGGGGTGGTAGCATAACTCTAGCTATAAACCACATAATATTTTTCTGGACATGGAAAATAATCTACTTGTCAATATGTTCATTCTTGAGCAGTATTCTTTAGATGAATCTCTAAATTATTGGGGAAAATACCACACCATTTTTTACTAACATAAAGTAAAGAAATAATAATTTCAAAGCCTTACATCAGTCTCTATGTATGCTTATGTATAAGGTGCTTATAATCATACAGGAAACATTAGCGTTCATAATTTTTATTGCTTTGTACTGTTCAAGTTTTCTTAGTCTAGTTTCATGTGTCACTTTAAAAATGGCTATCTTTTCGTTTACAGCTGCTGATAATTTTGCTGTTCTTAAGTTTTTTAATAAAATACTCATAGTCCCATGCTTACCTGCAACAGCAGCAAGAATTATCAGTTTCCTATGATTTTCTGATTCTTTCTTTAGATATTGCATATTAAAATTTACCACAGTTAGAATTTGTAGAGTAAAAAATTGGCTTGTCTAGATGGTATATGAGCTAGCTGTGGATGTCACTTATTATAACAGCATTTCTAACAAATGACAGGTCAAAGTCTTGGGTTTCAAAGTATTTATGCAGAGTGTCAATCATTTACTCTTTGTCAGTTCACATGCATAGCCATCTAGGCATACCTTTAAGGGATGTCCGTGACTTTTTATCAAAAATTCCTTCTTTCCCTATCTCATCTAGTGGGTCTTAATGATTGGAACTCCAAAAGAGGGAAAGAACAACATATTTGAAAGGAAGACCTGAACAGCTACACTGTTTTTGTTACTATTACTCACCACCTCCTAAATTTATAGTGCAATTTGACTCCTTCCGCCCTCTCTACTTTTTAAATAAACAGAATTTCCTTGATTTTTCAACCTTAGTCTTTTAAGCTCAAAATAAAGAACATCATTAAAGAGCTAACAGAAGCTGCAGCATAAGGGAGGGTCATGGCAAGACATTCATTTAATAGCATCCTACAGAAAACATGTAATCAACAGGAAGGATGAAACTAACTTTATGGGTAGTCTTTAAGATGATATTTAGAAAGTAACTTGGAATGAAAAATCAGTTTCTTACTTTGTTTCATCAATATCTATGACTAGTCCAAATAGTCAAATGATGTTTATCTTTTCAAGTGTGTTTTTTCCTGATGGCATTCTCATGTCTGTTCGAAGCGTGAAATGCATAATGAAGATTCCAGAAAATCATGCAATATGTTTCATTGCAGAAACTTACCACTCCTTCGTGAATATCTGCGTCTTTGAAAGAGGTTTTTCCAGGAAAATTTAATTCCTTGAGTATTTAATTTGTAAGTAGCACAAAAGGCAAAGAAACATGTTTATTTTTAATTCATTACCACATTCAAATGAGTACTTATAGTACATCTTGTGATTAGTGAACCATCTGTATTAGTTAAGGAATGAACAGCAAGGTTTGCAAAAGTCTGCATTTAGTCAAAAAATAATTCAGAAGTCTTCACCACGTTACATAAGCTTCTGATGAACTTACACCTTTTTGTACGATAGTTTCTTAGCGTGCCTGCAAATTCTTTATGTCGTTAGTTTTTGTTCATCTTTAGCAGGTGGGATCCACCAGCAAAGATCTGACACAGTAATTCTGGATAGCGGTTTTCTAAAGTGTTTAGTGTTTACCCTACTTTGCTTCCACTGAAAGCACTGGAACTTACAGAACAATGAATTTTCTGGAACTGGTGTTGTATGCTCTAGAAAATCCCATGACAATAGAGACTGATCACTTAATGTTTTGTTGCACTTGAAGGAAGCTTCCATTATAATTTCAGTTTACATGGAATGGAGCAAAAATAGTATTTCAAGATTAAATAGAGGTTCCAGAGGTCTCAAAATGAAAAGTATTTCTCCATTAGTTCTGTATGTCTTTACTTGTGTTAAAGTTGGCATGGTTGACACTTTATATCTCTCCATCATGCCTTTGTGCATTTACCCTGTAAAAGTCTTATTTCTGGCCAAGAATTTAGAATTAACTTTCACATTAAGTGTCATGAACAGTATCTAGAATTTATTATTACAAACTGACATTATTGCATGTCATTAAATATGAATTTAAATCTACTTGGAGAAAGGCAAGTCTCTTTTTCCGTTGCATTCACACACTACATTTAGTGCCTTTATGGAAATTAGGGTGTTCCTAGAATCATTCTACTGTGCTGGTCTTATTACACAGACACTGATGCTCACAAGGAATGTTATTTACGTGAGTATTTCTGCTGAAGTCTGTGGGAGATCTCCCTGTTGTAAAGTTGTATACAAAGGGGAAGGTGGTATTGGGCCTACAGACTTTAATGATTACCAAGCACCCTAACTTAGAAAGCAGGTAACTTAATTATATAAATCAACAGGAGATTGACCCTGCAGTGAATTTTTAATAATACACTAATTGTCTGATAGAGAAATCAAATTAGACACTAGTGGCAAATCTTCATCTCAGCATGCAGAGAGTTACATCCCCAAATCTTGTTACTAATAGAAGAACTGCACATAACTCTTGAGGCAGTACGAGAACAATCTAGGTTGGATTTTTTCTTTCTTTCCTCCACTATGAAAAGAGTTAATATTGAGCTTAAGTCTGTCTCAGCTCTTCTATATTGATCTTGAGAGTGACTCTCAGCTGCCCTTAAGTATTATCTATTGTAGTCTCCTACAGCTTGTAAATTGGTTGAGGAACGAAATAATCAAAACCTTTTTCACAATAGTTTTCCAGTGGAAGAAAAAGCTGTTTTCACAGAGGAGAAATTTTGTGAAACCAGTGGAGAAAATTCATGTTGAGAATAAATAATTATTCTAAAATTCCATAAAAAAATATCCTGAAAGTTTCAAAATTACATTTTATATTCTCATTTTACAATTTGTCTTTACTTATAACAGACATCTAAAATAATTCTGCTGCTGCTATGTCACAATAATGAAATGTGCTATTTGTATAATCATTTTTTGTAGCTACTACTGATAGAAGCATCATCTGGAGATCAAAGTGTCTTTTGTTCTCTTCTGAAAAAAGCTTCAAACTACTGCTTGAAACTTTTAAAAAATAACTTTTTGAAGATACTTGCTTTCATATACAATCTCAAAAGTATCTGTCTCTTTATCTGAAACCCTGAAATTTTTAATGTCATAGATATTCTGATTTTCAGCCTTCTGGTTGCTAATATCAGCAGATGGTAATTTATGATTGAAATAATAATATTAGCAAACATAATATTCTTAAAATAATGAATTGGATGCAAAAAGATCTTAAGATATATTTATTATCACAAAGTGTTTAAAGAAAAATTTTGGAAACCAATTGCCCTGCAGACCTTTAGGGTTTTTTTGAGTTTTCAGTGTCGTTTTCACAAATACAAAGATTAGAAATGTCTTTTCTTATCACCCGAAAGCTGAATTTTTATGTGACTCCAGGAGGTGGAGTTTTAATAAATTTAAAAAATCAAACACCATGAGAACTATGCTAAGATTATTAATGGTAGTTACACTGAAGCTGGGAAAAATAAGTTACCTTAAGTTAGTTTTTATTCACTGGTTATCTCTGTTTAATACTACGTAGTATGTAATATATGTAGTATTTGATTTCATAAACTTCTCTATTTGTGTTCTGGTTTGGCTTGTTTTTACAAAAAATATGGTAAGATCTATTATGATCAGTGTTAATTTACCTGTACCCTCCATTCTCAAAAGAAATATCAATTACTCTGCAGCAGAAACATCAGTTATAAATGTCCTTTCCTTATAGAAATATTTAAATTACACTTTCTTTCCGTCCACTGGCTTAAAATATTTTGTTTATAACCATTATCCTGAAGTAGTTTTACAATTTAAACAATTAATTAGTAAATTGTCTCCCTATCACAGAATTTGGTTTAACCAACCTGGATTATTTATGAAATGGTGGCTGCAATATTTAGCTGTATTGAACTGTAAACATTAATATCTATTCCAAAATCAGATCCACTTGATAATTCTCCTGTTTTCACTGAGCAATCATACTCTCACTCAGAGTTCATACAAAACAATCAGTGAGGACTTCTGGCAGTTTCTGCTGCCTTTAATACAAGAAGTGGAACAAGATTCTTTTCCTGGGAGAATCAGCAATGAGGACTTTCACTCCTCTTTCTTGCATTTGTCGTATGATCTTGAGCTTTAGGCAATCTCCAAGCAGTGTAGGAGTGGTGACTTACAAATTGAACAATTATTTTGACTTGTAACGTCCTTTGACAAATATTCAGATGGCAGTTATGGATCAGCTGGGAAATGAAGTCTTAGCTATGTTTTAAGTGCACAGGATGATAGGCCTGAACTATGCTTGTCTCCATTGGTTTCTCATGTATTGGTGTCCAAAAATGTGTCTCTCCTCAGACTCTGAGTGGTAGCTGACAGCATTACTGAAAGGCTCTCTTAAAGCAGCTCTGCATGGGCTCCAGTACTGTCCTGCTTTATCCTGTTGTCTCTTTCTCATTCTCACAATTTTGGGGTTTTTGACACTCTTAGGTGATGCTTCTCAGTAAGACTCCATCTCTTATTTCATGTGCACAGAACGCCTCCATCAGTTACATCTAATCAGTTACCTTGGTCGATCCTCTTCTGAATTTCCTTTCCTTTACCTGTAAAGGTTGGAATTTTTCTTTAAAAAAACCCCTTATTAGTTTGAGAGCTGAGTTATTCAGTTGTGTTTTTATTTGTTTCACTTTTTGTTGTTGTTTTTATTCAGGACTTTAGAAAGAATCTTTTCTTGCAGTAGAATTGAAATATCCTGTGGTTCAGCTTTGTACTGGAATACGAATGACACTGTGCAATGTTCTACATCACTATTCATTTTGTTTACATTTTTGACATCTTTTCTTCTCAAACTCCTTTGTTAGCATAGAACTTTCCAGCATGACTTTATTGCTGCAATATACACATTGTTTGCTCCACTGTAGTTTTTTCCTCTTCTTTGCATAGAAATGGTTCTTATTTAAAGCCAACAGTTTTTGTTTGGTTGGTTGGTTGGTTGTTTTTTTTTAATTTAAATAGAGATTGGATCATTGCTGCTCAAAATCTTAGACCAAATTATATTCTTGTGTATAATAAGGAAAACTGCTGCATTTCTCCCATACCTTATTTAGTCAGAGCCAAAATTCTTTCCTGCTTTTCTTCTGTTTGAAATGAACATGTTGAAAGCATCTTCATGAAAGCATGGGCTAGTCACTGAGGAAACTTCTCAAATCTGCAAAGGGCCTGCCCCTGCAGAATGCTAAAAAATTCCAAAACCTTTCACAGGACTTCCTCACGGGATAGATTTAGTCATGGGTTCATATTCACAAAATCTTAGGAACTCTGCTTGTACACCTAAATGTGAAGTGTTCTTGACCAAACTTGATTTAACCTAATCTGACTTCATAGTTGGTCCTGTTTTCAGCAGAAGTCTGGTGCTTCTGCAAATACCCTCCAGAGGTCCCGGTCCCTTCCAGCTGTAAATTATTCTGTGATTCTATGACTGGTGCTCAAGCATGTAGGTAGCTAGGGTAACAAACAAGGATAACATTTTCAGTATTTCCCCTCTGACATTTGCCTTGGCAGTTTACTCTTACTATAAATGAAAACTGGAGTTTTTGTAATATTAGTTGTATTTAAAAGACTGGCCTCTGAGAAGAAAAGAAGAGGCTTTTAAAGACAAAACAACAGAAATTTCCCAAGAAATCACAAGGTGGCTATTTGGTAATACACAGAATAAAATTTGGTGACCTACTTTTACATTTCAAGGTAACGTTTTGCACTTGTTTGAGTCTTAGGACAGAACTTCATCTAATGGCATACATACTCTCGGATTTGTATCTCTTCCTAGGTTGTAGGAGCCAGACCGGAGGATCTGTTAACTTGCAACAAGTTCGAAGTTTCCTTACATGCAGTAAGTTGTGTTTAGAGATATTGTGCTGCCTCCATCAGGTTTTTGATGTGCTTTTTTTTTTT
>VYXH01011613.1:190-23167 GCA_013397275.1 Burhinus bistriatus | reverse complement strand
TTTTTTGGTTTATTTTTAATGAGGAACACTTATTTTCTAATATCATAGAATGATAGAATACCAGGTTGGAAGGGACGTCAAGGATCATCTGGTCCAACCTTTTCTGGCAAAAGCAGAGTCTAGACAGGATGGTCCAGCACACCCGGTCCAGCCAAATCTTAAAAGTGTCCAATGTGGGGGTATCTACCACTTCCCTGGGGAGATTATTCCAGTAGCAGATTGTGAAAAATGTTCCTCTTGTGTCCAATTGGAATCTCCCAAGGAGTAACTTCTACCCATTACCCCTCATCTTTTCCATGTGACTCCTTTTCAAAAGGGAGTCTCCATCTTCTTTCTAGCCACCCTTTAAATACTGGAACATGGTGATAAGGTCTCCCCTACACCTTCTTTTCTCAAGGCTGAACAAACCCAATTCTCTCAGCCTTTCCTCATATGACAGGCTTCCCAGTCCTTTGATCACCTTTGTGGCCTTTCTCTGGACCATCTCCAGCCTGTCCACATCTTTTTTGTATTGCAGGGATGAAAACTGCACATAGTATTCCAGGCGTGGCCTAACAAGTGCTGAGTAGAGTGGGGTAATGGCTTCTTTGTGTCTGCTGCTGATCCCCTTGTTGATGCAACCCAGCATCCTGTTGGCTTTCTTTGCCACAGCAGCACACTGTTCGCTCATACTGAACTTTTTGAACTTCTGTTGTGCCTGGGGAGGTTCAGGTTGGACATTAGGAAAAAATTTTTCACTGAAAGAGTTATCAAACATTGGAAGAGGCTGCCCAGGGAGATGGTTGAGTCACCATCCCTAGAGGTGTTTAAAAGTCGTATAGATGTGGTGCTTAGAGACATGGTTTAGTGGCAGACCTCGTAGAGTAGGGTCAATGGTTGGACTAGATGATCTTAAAGGTCTTTTCCAACCTAAACAATTCTATGATTCTATGATTCTTGTCCACCAGGACCCCCAGGTCCCTTTCCACAGAGTTGCTCCTCAGCTGAGCAGATCCCAGCCTGTGTTGCACTCCTGGGTTATGTTTTCCCAGGTGCAAGACCCACACTTGTCCTTGTTGAATTTCAAAAGGTTCTTGTTAGCCCACTCTTCTAGCCTATCCAGGTCTTCCTGCAGCGTGGCTCTCCCTTCTGAAGTGTCTACTTCCCCCCGCGGTTTGATATCATTGGCAAACTTCATCAGGATACACTTGATCCCATCACCTAGATCACTTATGAAGATGATAAATGGTGTTGAGCCCAACATCGATCCCTAGGGGACCCCATTTGTTGACAGTTTGAAAAGGAGCTATTTACCATCATCTTCTGGGTGTGGCCTGTTAGTCAGTTCCCCACCCACCACACAGATCACTTGCCTAGACCATAATGCATCAGTTTCTCCAGGAGGAGGCTGTGGGGAACTGTATTGAAAGCCTTTGAGAAGTCCAGGTAGACAATATCCACTGCTCGCCTCTCATCAACCGAGCATGTTATTTTGTCATGGAAGGTGATCAGGTTTGTCAAGCATGATTTGCCCTTGGTGTATCCGTGCTAGCTTTTCCCAATCACATGCTTCATTTGACTTTGTGATAGCCCTCAGGAAGATTCGTTCCATAACTTTCCCAGGGACTGAAGCAAGACTATCTACATAATATGTGTATTATGTACCAAAAATAAGGAGGCCAGAGCTGGCAGGGAGTATCTACCCCCTCATAAATCAAAGGAGTAAACCTGAAGATATAAATGTATACACCTATGTATGTATGCATGTATGTATATACATGTATGTATGTAGGTGTGCATACACACAGACATGCACAAATATGTAAACATACCAGCATATACATACCTATATACAGGCCACGCATATGGCTTAACCTTAGAGGAAACAGATGAGTTATCAGAATAATGTAATAGAGTAATATAACAATTCTAACAAAAAAGCATAGACTACAGATACTTGAAGTATCTGCAAATGGCTGAAGTTGCATTCCCTTTTTATTATATTTAATTTCATATATCTGAGCTTGACATAGTTCTGCAAAATTTTGCAATTCTTACATTTTGAAAGCATAGCATTCCTGCTGTACAATAACCAAACCCATAATTTCAGATTGCATTTCTCTAACACATATCCACAATCATGATAAGTCATAAGAAACAAGAGAGAATGGACTCTTCAGTGTTTTCTCTGTAGCTTCAAAATAACCTGAAGCTTCAAAATTACAAAACGAGACACCTAAGAATAGGCACATGAGAATATATAGACAACACTTGCAAATGCTTGTGTGCTTGTTTATGTTAGAACATTTGTATTTTTCAGAGAGTGCTGACTCACCAAACAACTCATCTGACAAAAAACCTAATTTTACATTCTACCCATTATACAACCAAGTTATTTCTGGACAGATATATATCAGACAGCAATAATTAACACCCCCACCATTGCCTTCACCACTATCACTAGCAAGAATACAAAACATTCATGTTACTTATAACAGTTGAAGATACATTGAATGTTTCTGAATTAATTAGCACTGCTTTGCAGTACAGATGTTGGATGTGCACGGACAAGATGAGCACTAACAACCTGTGTCTTGCTGCTATTCACAAGTATTCATTTTGCAGCTTTGCCATATGCATATTATGTGTAATGGTTCTGAAAACTCTCTTTCATAGATCTTAATGATATTGTGTGCCTCACGTAAACTGAAGTGAAAGAGGAAAGAAAAAGACAAAATGAATCAGATAAGCTTCTTTGCTATTCTTCTTGAATTCCCCCTTTAAATCTCCTTTTTGCTGTGATGCTTACAAAATACCAGCTGCAGTACTGAAATTCCATCTATCATGCTGCCACACATACTCCTTGAATTCCTTCTGTGTGTCTCTTTCTGTATACCTAATATAGATTTTCTGATTGTAAGCCATATAAAATGAGGGTCACCATTCCGTTCTGTGCTTGAACCCTGTCCACTTTTACAGTCTTCATCCACAATTAAGGATTATGGTAAAACAAATAGCAACGAATAAAATATGTGATATAATATCAAAGTAGATTTTGTGAAGTGCATAAGACATTTAAAGATATATAAGAACATGATTTCTTTAGCATCATCATATAAAGCAAGGACAGTTTGGGTGAAGGAAGCTATACAGCTAATCTAATACATGCCAATATGCCTTCTTATGGACTACTGCTTAGGGAAATCATTGGCTTCTGGTCAAAATTCTTGTTAAATAAGTATTCATTGTCTGAACTGGCAAAATTTTTTATACCTGTAGTCAAAGATATAATGAACATTTTCTTGAATGTATTTTTTATTCAAAATACTAGGGATCAGCATGGACGATATTGTTTCAGTGCAGGTCCTATGTTGTTTACATCACTGAGCAGCAGTCTAGTTGCCTCTAGCGTACAATGGAAAATGTATCATTCAGACATCATGTTAAGAACATGAGAGAAAGCACAAGCTTTTGAACTGTTTCTGTGTGGAGCCAGAAGTGTCAGTATTTTGCAGTTTCTGCCAAGGAAACAGAGATGTTTCCTTTCCCACACTTAATGACTGAACATTTTTAACTACTGCATATTACACACTATTTGTATCCAGATGCATGTTTGTACGTATACCTGTACTGCCACGGCATTGCTACTTATAGGACAAGCTAATCATTTAAACCTCTTCAGAAAAGTAATGTGAAAATGAAGATGTCCAGATTTAATGACTAACTATAAGAGGCATAATTATTTTCTTCAGTGTCATTTCTTTCCAGTACTTTTCTACCTTCTTTTCCAAACTACTTTTCCCATATTTTGCTATTCTGTATGGCATACAGAATATTTTGCTACTGTTTTTAAAGGACCTTCAGAATTTTCTGCTCCTTTTTCAGTGATTCTTTCTCCTTTGTTCTTGGGTTTGCTAAAGGCTCCAAATTGTTACAAATTGATGAGGCCAGGCTCTGGGTTCTTTAAAATATTTTTACCAGGTTCATTAGATAGGACATCTGCCTGTACCTCTTCATTTCAGCATGGTCTCTCTATAAATCATCACCCTATATACCATAGGGCTTTATTCAACCTTCAACTCAGTTCTACCAGATTCCCATTTGATAACACCTTTTTTTCTATGTTATCTTTTTCAGCTATAGAACGTTCCAGTTCACAAATCTAGGGCCTGCTTCTTTGTCTTTTACTCAATTGTGTACTTTTTACTACAGACATAATTGGGAATATTATTTGCACAAGCAACACCAATAAAACAACCTGATTAAGAGACTGGGAAAAAAAGAAAAAAAAAAGGACTTCTGTTGTGCTGCATGCAGGACTGCACCAAACATAAGAGATATCAGTATTTGCTAATGATAAAACATATGACCTCTTTGTCCCTACTCTCCCAGATAATGCACTGAAATAATCTCCATAAAAGCAAGATTTATTTTTGCAATAATTTTTGTATTGATTATGGCTACTAGTAACTGATCCATATGTGGAGAAATTATTAGAAACCCAGTTAACTCAAAGAGGTGTTCCATATTTTGAAGTACTTGTAGGGCTGCATTAGAGAAACCTGTGGCTATTCCTTCAGCTTGCCTATTTCAAAATCAATACCTTTTCTGATTATAAAGTAAATGCCTTTTTTTTTTTTTAATGTAGTACTTCAGACAGTTGAATAACAACCTTCTTTTAAAAAATATTTATCTCAAGGACATTTATAGATCCTCAGTCTGAATTACTGCACCAACACAAAGATTTGTTTAAGAAGAAATTACTTGTATTCACACATTTAAAACATGGGACTTTATGGAAAGACTTCACAGAATTTACTCTGTGTTTCCCCAGAAATCTTCTGTTCACTCCTTGCATGCATGTTTGGCATGAGAATTACTCTTCTGGCCAACGCATGCATTTCCTGTGTGACAGGAGTGGTGATCGTAGAGCACAAAGCTGGACATGCACAGGCTATGGACTGCAGGCTTGATCCTAGCCAGGGAACACTGAATATCTCATGGATACCAATGACCAAGGCAGCAGCAGGCAAATTACATATAAACCCTCCAGGTTACACACAGTGAATCTAAAGCAGCACATGGCAGTGGCCAGCTACAAATCCTACTGTTCAGGACTTGGAACCCTGAGTGTGGCATCTGGGCCCTACAATTGCCAGCTCTACTCTCAGATAGCCTCAAAGGTTGACTCATCTGCAAAAATAGAGGAAAATAAAGGCCAAAGGGGTCCATGTACAGCCTGCTCCTGCCAGCTACATGAGTAGAGAGTGCCAAATACATTTTTGGATGTTAGTCACAATCATGTTGATGAGGTCCAAGGATTTAAAAACACATTAGTGTCAGATGAAACCTGGGTTGTATGAATCGGATTTATTAAAACTGTATTAGGGATTGCATTCTAAAACACAGTATGTTTGAAATAATTTTCAAGGCTAACTTTTCTATCTTTGGCCAACTTTGTGATCAATCACTTCACTGCTTAGAATAGATGTCAAACAAGTCAGGAGAGATTCATGTCAAAAGATCAATAAAGGACTGAAGATAGAGTCAAAGCAGTTGTGAATATAAAAAGGAAATTCACATAAATCCTGGTCCCAGCTCCACTATCCTTTTAAAAAACATATCAATTGCACTAACATGAAAGATTTTAAAAAAAAAGAAAAAAATGCCAAACCAAAACCAAAACCAATCTGCTCCCTCTGCCCAAACCACCCAAGAAAATAACCAAAAGCAGGATTCTAGAGGCATGCCCCTTGAATTATATCATATCACATAGGTTCTTCTCTCTACCAAAGTGTTAGGTCATGCAACACAGAGCACACCTGCTCACTTTATATGGGACTGCAAGAGCTGGAATTACTGACTTCCATCTTTTTGGAAGGTCTCTGATTAAAAAGTGGAGTAAAACTCAAAGTATTTGGGTCAAATTCCTCTATTTGACCTGGAGAACAGCAGTTAACCTTTTTTTCTGCCTCTTTCTAAAAACAGAATTCTCTCCTTCATGTAATTACACATTAAAAATGATCTTCAGGTCAATTATTCCCTTAATATGGACAGGTCCATCATCCAGAAAATAAAGCCATGACTTTATTTGTTCCTCTAGCTGTCACTCATATTTAAATAGCTAACTCTGAAATTTATCTGAATAAAACATCTAGATAGACACTTAAGATTTTAGTTCAATAAAGTGGGAATGCTGTTACTCAGGCTTGAGATTTAGACTACTCATCTAATCAGTGCAGAGATGGGTTCCTCTGTAGGAAGCTCGACTGTTTTATACAGATGTCTCAGAACAGAATAAAACACTTAGTCAGGGTACTTTTGCACTAAATATATAAACCTATATATTGATTTAGTCTAAAGTTCTTCCTTCCAGAGACCCAACAAGAGTTGGGATTCATTTTGGTCATATAATCTCACCATGTACAAGGATGGCCTGGAAAGTACTGCATTACTTAAAATTTCCAGCTAGAAATAATAACAGTGGAACAAGGTATCTGCCCAAAAGCATAACTGAATTCAGAGTTCTATGCTGAGCTTTGCATCTCATATGCTCAGTAGTATTCATTCAATCAATATGAAAAATCTGAGCTTTTTCCAGAAGGAAATCATGCATACAATAGGGCTGTTACCTCTAGCTATCCATCAATCTCTCTGTATAGTATGTAGTCACCAAAAAGTTTGACCTAAAAATTTCAGTTTGCCAACTGTTGATGAACTACCTAACTTAACATTAAATATTAAATAAAGCTGGTCAACAAGATTATTAGAAATTCTGATGAAAAATGACCCCTTTGTAAAACAACATTTCCCCGGAAATTTCTGCCAGTTGAAAAAGAATCTAGTCCTCAACCCTTCTTCTAATTATTCTTTATTCTTTCTCTGCCACATATTCTCAATGTCCTGTACAGAAAGGATTGTGGAAGAAGAGGAACACAAAGTATTAATATTGTAGATTTCATTTAAAAATGCAAAAATTAAACGCACAAATATTTCTAAATGCTCAGGAACAATGTTATAAATTTCTGCAAAAGTATATCGCTATGGCAAAGTGTATGCCAAGTGTCTAAACCCAGTCTAAATAGGGCTTCTGTGCTGTTCTGGTACAGAATCACAGCTCATGGCAGAGAAAGACATAAATCTAGTATCAGGGAGACCTCAGGCTCCTGAAGATGTCACTAAAACCCTTCTAGACCCTAAGGCAAATCTATGCTATTATTTGAGTTCACTTTTTGTTTTATTCACAAATAACAGGTGCCCAAGATACCAGTAACTACTATCAGCTGATAGATTTTGGCATTGTGATATTCTGATCATTTTGAGGACATGCATGAAATTAGTAGTTCTATTATCCACGTAATTTCCTGCTCAGTATAAACAGCAGTGCTGGTCCCCAGTGATTTTTCAGATCACGTGTCTCCGGGCTTAAAAATCTTTCTATCTACCCCTTTTGTACAGCAGCACAAAATTAATTAAGTACATATTGTGGTTAAAGGTTTTACCATCTCCTGAAGTATTAAGCATCAGATGCTACTGCACACAGGAAACATATAGAACTGATGTTCTGATCCCAGATGCCAGTGTCTGAACTCCCAGCTGCAAGGCTACAGCATCAGCACTCAGCCTTAAATTCTGTGTTTGCTAGAAAGTGCTCAAGATTTTAATTGTAAAACTGCATTTTGTCATGCACCATCACTTCAAATCATTCTTACTTTGAATCTGACTATCCTTCAAAAGTGTTGTCAAAGGAAGGAAATACAGTTAGAGATAGAGGAAATAGAAACACAGGGAAAACCCCGCAGAGCTCAGTATATTCCAAAGAGACTTTATAGTGATGAACAGTCACCTGCTATTAAAAAGTCAACCATTTTTGGTTTGAAAGTATTTTTTCTTAGGTGATGGTGATGCCTAGAACGATGATATCACATTGTCTCCTTTGACTGAGTCCACTCTCTAAACACTCACTTTCAGGTAATGTCTAGTTTTCGCAGATTCTTTATGCAGACCATATCTAAGATGAGGCTTTTGCTATCTAACTGCACAGCTGAAATATCTCACGTCTCAGCTACTGCAACACCCTTTTTTCTCTGACTTTGACAAATGCAATCTTGCTCAGCTGCTGCGAAGATCATTTTCCTGGTCTGTCATTTTGACCATTTCACCTCTCTCTACACCTCCCTCTGCTAGCTACTGCTTTTCTGCCACTCCAAACACAAGCTGCTTGGCTTCACCTTCAAATCCCTTTCACAACCCATCCCCACCCCACAAATGATCTTTACACTCAGTAAAGAGCAGTTGACACCTGCTACCGACTTGCACACAAAATCAGTCTCTTAACAGCCTTTTAATCAAGTGCCCTTCTGATTTCTCCTACTGTCTTTAAGACTGGGATGCACTTCCTGAAAACATTCCCCATGTTTCCTCATTTTTCTCTTTTCAATCCTGTCATTAAAATTTGCCTTGCCATGATGTCCAGAGAAACCTAAGGATAGAGAAGTGGCAGAAGTAGTGTCTTTTATTCTCCAATATCACATTATTTTCTCTTAATTTCTGTCTGTCTGTCTGTCTGAGTGCAAGTTCTTTGCAAAAGGGATTGTGTAAGGTTTATATGTTTATCCTACAATGGCATCCTAATCAATTATTGAGATTCTTATATTTGAAAGCAAAAAAAATGATAGACATCTCCTATGAGCTTCTTAAATATTTTTCTACACATTTTGCATTCAGAGTAATTTGAACAATACTTCTACATTTCCTGGACCTTCTGATCCTTGGTTGTTGCTATTGTTAGCTTCAGTCTTCATCTTCCAGACTAAATATGCATCAGATTCATTTGGGCCATCCTAAGACTTCAGTCTCATCTCAGTATAATGATAACTGCTAGAGCTGAGCCTGGCAGAATGGCTGGGTGCTTCTTAAATGTAGAATCTTAGGGATAATGATGGTAACTGAAATAGAGATTTCGTCAGAACTGATACCATATGCAGTGTAACTGTCCGGCTCCTTCTGTCTTGCATCATTGCTCAGCTAAAAATGAAGTAGTTCAGGCATTTTATGGGAAGGATATAATGCCTATAAAATTTATTTCTCTCTTCACACGGTGAGAAAACACTCCAGGGTATACCAGAGAACAAACTTGCCCAGATCATAAGGAACATTGCACATTGGATGCAGGCCATTAAATTAGTGCTTTCTAAGCTATCTAATCTGACGCAGCAGGCAGCTTTGACTGTTGCAAGTATTAGGTATTAACATGTGTTTCCCCTTCTTTCCGCCTTCCTCTTACTAGTGTTTTTAATCATAACCTTAAAGCCATTTCTAAGCACAGGTGCTGCCACATTGATGGGCCCTTTTCTATGAGTATGAGTAGAGCATACATTAGCATACTGCAGAAAAAGAACAAAGTGCTGTGGTTGACTCTCTCATCCAGTAATTATTCTCTTTTAAGGACCAGTGCTGCGGAAAATCAAATCTTTCTTTAGCTAATATCAAATAGAAGATTGAACTGAAAAAAAACCCCACCAAGAACCAAAAAACACCAAATCAAACCAAAAAAAACCCACCCAACCCACCAAAACATCCAGTTTTCATGTAATAGTCTGAAGCCACTAGATGGATACACACATACCAACATGAATTTAATCTTGGATCTGATTTTGACTTACATGATGGTTTTATGTAAATCATTGATAGTGGTATTTGAAAACTGGTGTGTACTGGTGAGTATCCATATTCATAGACTTCCATCAGTGGCTTGATTTTTTTTTTCCCCAGAGTTATTGAAGTGAATAAGAAGGTGAATGTTGACCTTTCAGCACACATAAGTGAAGATTTTCAGTTGGATGTGAAGTTCATTACGAGGAATGGACATTTTTCAAACTGCGTTAACATCTTTTGATACCTCATGCAGGATATGTTGGTGTTTTGGGTTTCTGATCCTGCAGATAAATGACCTCTTACTTTGTTCTTCAAAGTATGTCTGTCAGTGGGAAAAGGAGCAAGGCACAAAAAGGATGTTGTGTGTACATATTTATATCTATACAAAGTCAGGGCATAGCCTATGAAGAGACTTGACTCAGGAACTAGGAAGCTCTGACATCTTTAACATACGTGTAACTTGAGTTCAGTAATGATGTCTGGCCCATTCATCTAGAGTATATTGATGTAGAAGGTGAAACAAGCATTAATCGTTACAAATCAGAGTCAGATTGAAGTTTTCTGACTCTGGAAAGACAACTTTTTACTGAAAAGAAAAAAAAAATGCTTCCTATGTGCTTAAAAGCTGTACTCCTTTGCCTTTACTACAAAAAAAAAAAAAAGATTTTTCTTTTTTTAACAAGTAATATTTGGTAGCATTGCAGTGTCAATACAGCTGTGAGAAAGTGAGTTCAATTATATTTTTGTTTGTGCATCTGTTGTTTTCAGTCAACACCATGTCCAGAATTTTTTCTCCTGTTGGTGATGTGCACCCAGAGTACAGATCTACTTTAACATCTTGAGTAAATTATGCCTGGAAGTCATCTTAAGTATAAATTTCTAGACATTAAGGCACTGAAAGAAAGATGAGATTTCAAGATGAATGTGTCAATATTATCTAGTGAACATTTACAAGGGGAAAAAAAGATGAGAATGAGGTGTTCAGTTACCGGGAACTATGCTTAAAGCTGCACAGATTTTCATTCACCTCCTGTTTCAGAAGAACAGTGAAATTATATTTTAATACACAAAATTATAAGTAAATATAGGAGGTAAGGTATAGAATTCCCATCTAAGATAAGGAGTTTAGGACTGAAGTATCATTGAATTGCTGGGAAAATCAAAGAAATACGGAAAGTTCTAAGAAATGTATGAATTCACTATATATGGTATAAAACATACTTTTTTGTATAAAAAAATCTCATGAGATATAAACAAAAAGGTAAGTAGAAAGAGAATGCTTTTTCATCATCCCACTGAGATAATGTTCTCTAACACATATAGATCATCCTTCAGTTACTCCTGTTATCTACAGACACTAGCATAGTAATGAGTGTATCAGTGAGTACATCAAATTCCCACTATCCAGCTAAACCCTAAGCAAAAGATCGTGTGAAAAAGGCCATCTTTCTGCTGGAAATGCAACTGGAGTTTTGATGAAGTGAAATCCAGCCTCCGATGTAGATCCAAAGTCTGGGCTGCAGCTCAGCTTGCTCCTTCTCTATAGTCTGAACTATGTACAACACACCATAGTATGTGCCTGTGCTCGGCATAATTAGTAATGACCAGAGATGACCGGATGGATTTTTGTACATGTATGTCTTGAAGAACATTACTGTAGTTTGCCAATTTGTTCCTCAGTGATCAATTACAAACAGATTCTGGTTTTTGCTATGGGACTTGTGTTTTCATGCATGTATGAAATACTTGGGAAAAAAGTTAGCAAACTTTTCGCTTGAACTGCCTGTTGTTTGTTCTTGGTGACCAGCTTCCGATACTAAACAGTTCTGCCTTTGATCCTTGATCTGGTAACTGAAGCTTCAACAAGGAGACGCTGATTCAGACCAAAATGCAAGCAGCTCTACGCACGTTTATGCTGCAAACATGGTAGAATATCTGTTCAAGACAAACAAATAGGTGATAGTTGGCTTTTCTGCATGTTCCTAGCTATAGTAACTATCTACACATACTTTGGCAGAAATGTCTTTCACGTTTAGAATACAAATAGTTTTCCTGATTTTTTTTTTTTCCATGAGAGAAAAACATCTCTCCATATATGGTGTACAAATTAGTATGTTAGAGATGGGAATGTGTCTGGATCCCTAGAAAACAAAGGAGGATGCTTTGACATTCAGAGACAGCACAAAGTGATCTTTTGACCACCTAATTAAGCATACTCAGGTTTTTTATTTTATTTTGCTTCCTGTGCAATTTGTGAATTTGACTTTACAGCTGGCCAAGGTGGATGGCACGACACAGCTTGACAATCTGTGTCAGAACAGTAAGCATATTTCTGAATCATTGCATGGCACAAAAATGTGGACTGCTGTAGAGAAAGCAACAGTATTAGTAAAAATATTGGTATAAGTCTCCTTTTAAAGACTGTATGTGCAGGCCCCAGATAATAACAGCTATGGAATAACTAAAACCTCATCTTGAGGTTTGTACAAGGATCAAAAGTATTATACTTGTCTTTCTTAGCAAAACACAGATACAGGTCATGAGAAGTATCCTGTCTATTCTCTACTGCACTCATTCCTTCAACATATCAAAGCATATTTGTGGGATAGTCTGATTGGATGCTAAATGTATTGACAAATGTTGACATACTCCTACTCAAGGTGATTTTTCTTCTTTTTCTATAAACTGTTATACAGAAAGAAAAAAAAATAATCTTTCTGCAGTTACGCTTAAATTGAAAACCATCAATATCTGCAGCACAAATCCCAGAATTTATAAAATGGAGTTATTTAATTTTGAGATTGTTTTTATGTAACTAAAAGACACTGCACACACAAATGTATTGGTTAGAGATTGTGTAGTTTTCTTGGACAAATGTAAAACCTGGAGTATACTATAGCTGTTGGGGGACACAGTTACAGCAAAGGCTGGTTGAAGTACTTTTACTGAAAATTTGGAGGGCATTTTTTTAACCCTTTCTGATTTCCATCCATGACTGGAAAAATAAAAAAAAAAATATAAAAAGATCTAAAATCCAAACCATGTGATTTGGGGAAATGCCACTGCAGTATTTCACATGAACTGTAATAGAGGTGTCTCCATTTCCTTCCCCTTCTCTATGGTAGACTTCATGATTGGCAGAAATCTGACATGGTTCACGGCACCTTCTGTATCTTTGTGATTCTTTATATTGATGTAAAATGGTAGGAAACTGAAAGAGTCATACTTGGACTCACACTTGGAATGGGTACATCCAAAATATGTCAGAAGTCACTGTGGTGGCATTTCTGAAATAGGAACACCCTTGGTTGCTTAAAAAGTGGATTTTTTTCATGGGAACAAAGTATAACATATCCAAATAGCTCTTGTTCCATTCACTCATGTAGTCATGCCCATAGATGTTTTAACACTACCCTATTTTAAAAATGTGTTCTCCAAGAAAAAGGAAACTAAATGAGGTTTAAAGGGAAAAGCATGGACAAAAACGTGAACTTGAGTCCAGTACATATGCATACATCTCTTTGAGACTGCATCAAAGATCAGTAGCATAATCAATTTAATTGTAGAAATGGACACTGTTGTGCATTAACACTATGTACATCCCAAAAGATTTAGTTCACTAAACATTTGTATTGATATTTTTTGGCAGGGAGGAAACGAATGGGAAGGATGGGGTTTGTCTTGAGCACATTGTAGCAATTCTCTTTCCTTTACTAACTAGAGTTCCAATTTAATTGTAAAAGACTAGCTTAACAACACCCATTTTCTAAAAATCTGTTAGCTGGTGTTAATTATGCCTTCTATTAGTTATGACCTGAGTCATGCAACATCTGTTCTACTATTTTACCCACAAACTGGCATGCCCATAATTACTTGTGTTGTCCTGTTTAGTCTTTTACAATGTCATAACATTAACTTTGCTCAGTCAGTGAACATGATGAAAGACTGTGTCTCTTCAAACCGTTTTTCAAAAGCATATACAAGTCAGGCTTTTGTGGTTGTGAAGGAGAAAGCAATATGACCAGTGAACATTACATCTATTACTCTTTGAATATTCTTTTGGTGAATTTTCTTTGTTAGTATATATCTTACACTTTATAAATGGAAAACACTCTGAGTATATTCTGATGAATTCTTGAGTATCAAAACTAATCTGGTGATGAAAAATGCTGTCCTATATCCCTTTTGCACCCACTGACTTGAAAAGGAATTGACTTAATTTAAGGTGCACGAGGAAATCATGGCTGAGTCCTCAGAAGTAATTTGCTAAGCTGAAAATAAGTTGGTAGTGAAACATTAGAGAAAAGAACTAAGTGCAGAGAAACCCTACATTTCAAGCTGCTTAGAATGCATATAAATTACCTTTACACTCTGTTTTCCAGGCTTGATTATCTAGAGGCAAATATCACTGCTTTAGCATTCTTCCCAAATTCATCTCCAGGGTTAACCATCCATGTTTAATCATTGCTGATAATGAGATTTGTAAACTTTCAAAAATCCCTTAACTAGAACTCTATGAATAGGTTTGCGCATAAAGCAGACTGGGAGGAATTTGACTTTTTTTTTTTTAATCTAAAGAGTTAGAAAGAGTTGATTGACTTTTTTTTTTTTTGCATGTTGCACTTCTGAAAATTTCACTATGTAAAGAGCAAGCTTGATATGCCAGACTGAAAGCAATAGAAAAGAAATGCAAAGAAGCTATTCAGTTTCCTTCAGTATCTGAATATTCTTTACATAACACTGATTTCTGCTGTGCAGGTAGTCAGAGCATACATCTATCTGAGGTTTTGTCAGATTGGGGGTTCATGTAACACATGAAGTAAATTAAATCCTCAAACCCTGCAAACTGGCATTTCCAGATACGTCCTGGTCATCTTACCAAGAAGATCCCAACAGACTACATTTCTAAGATTTCTCCTGTTACAGTGATTCCCAAACTGCCTTAAAAGAGGGCTCCAAAGCAAGCAAACTGAAATAACAAAGGGCAGAATCTGAAACAGAATTCAAAAAGCAGGAATTCAAAAACAGCAGGAAAAAACTATAGTCATAAAAGGAAGGACTTAGGAGAGTGGCTGGAACTGCACAGGAAAAGTTTGAAATAGATATGGGAAATGGAACAAAGCACTGCAAACATCAGAATGAGGAAACGCCAAGAAATGAGCAGCTGGAAAGGAATATGAGTTAATGGAGCCCTGAATTAATAGCATTGCTTTCCTGGTGCTCTAAGAAAGATGCAATCAAAATGAATATCCCGCACCCTGTCTCGTACCTATTTGAGGTTGTACCCACATGACTCCCAGAAGAAAGAAATGAAGACAACCCTCCCCTAAACCCTCCCAAAAACCCAGCCACAAACTTTGAAAGATTACCTGGGGCAACAAAGTGAACACTTGAACTCTAACAGAAAAAATGTTTGGAGACTTCTTCAGTTTTCCTCTGCTTTTTTATGTATTCAGCTAAACCCACTTATCTTGAGTAATTTCAGAATTGTTTTCAGTAGCACTAGATCTCTATCAAATAACACAGGTTACCAGAAATAGCCCTACATTTCTGCAGGTCTTCAGTAGCATTATTCTATGGCAACGTACATGGAATAAAACCACGTGTGGAAAAATACAGCCAAATCACCGAAACATGCTCCATTTCAATCGTCGTTTCTCTTCTTCCCTTTGAATATTAAACTATGGAAAAAAACCCAAACTTTTGAATTTGAATTCACCTGGACCTTGTCAATTCAAAGTGTAAGGCTATGTGGAAGGTGAGTGTCTGCTCTTTTAAGGGCATCTGGACAAAGGAGCCATAAACAAGTACAGAGACAAACCTGACTGACACATGGTAAGGGAAGATGTGGTAAAAATGAACCTGGTCATTCACACTCATTGGTATGAATACCTGGAGTGTGAGGATGTTTATTTTTTGGGCAGAACAGGGAAAGGAAAAGGAGGAAGACAAACACAGAGAGACATAAAACCTGACCAGCTAGCGTTAACAGAGATAATAGTCAGAAACAAACCTGGTCAGTCAAGGTAACTGACGGGCTATTGAGAAGCTGCAGGCAAACCGCAACTTCACAATTGATAGGGATGCAAAACTGGGGGTCCTGGGTTTTGGAGGGGATTGGTGAGACAATGCTGAGTGCTGAGGCAATGTGCAGGGGAGGGGAGAGCAGGGAGGAACAAAGAAGGGTAGACAGAAAGGGATATAAAAGGGGCTGGTGATGTGTAAAACAGGGCTGGTCAGTACACTCGTCTGGTTGAGCCCTGTGCCTGATCAACCCAGTCTGACCTGTCCTCTTATGCCTTCATATTGAATGTTTTCTCAACTATCTACATAATCTCACTCTCTACGCCATGTATACCTGTGCTGCAAGGACTAACTGCCAGCTACTGGTGAGACCCATATGTGTGTGAGTGAAATTTTGTGCCAGCTACTGGAGTCAGACCCGGGGAGTGCTGATGAACACATGTATCTTCCCAAAACTGCATGTGTGTGTATGGGGTGTGCCTGTGTGAATGTGTCTCCGGGATATGTACACAGCTCCACTACTTGTTGAACCTGCAAACAGGAAAGTGGCAGCCTGGGCAGGAGGGACTCCTGGGCTGGGGCAGCTGGAGAAAGCAGAAACTTTTAGCATCCCTTAACACTAAGCTGCACAAGTGTATATATGTATAAAATATAACAGGCACACATCCAATCTTGTAATATATAAACAGTTGATGGGTTGAAAGTGTGGAGGTATACAGTTAATTCTGTGCTCACTTTCTGAAGAATAAAAATATCATTGTTAATCTGAATGCATTGCTCAGCTGGGGACCCTGAAAGCACGGTCCACCTCAAACACTACTTACCTAAAGGAAATACTGACAGCAAGTTAATGAAATTTTGAATCAAGTGTTAAACAATTAATTTTCTATACCTTTATTAATCATTTGTTGTCAAGGAAGAGTGACACAACGCATACCTTTCAAAAGAATGATCGTAGAAAGAAACAAATTTATAAATTTTTCAGATAAATCAGAATGGCCAATGTAGTAAGCACATACACCTATTCTCCTCATTATTCAGGAAGTCTGTTCTGACAAAGAAATTAGCTTTATTTTGTCACCTCGTTTATCACTGAGAGAGAATTAAAAAAAAAAAAAAAGAGAAATACCGTACCTTGCCCTAAGCCTTTTTCAACTAACTTCAAATTGTCATTAGAGTTCTACTTTGGTGTCGCTCAGTTTAGTGATCTGTTTCTCCTTTGCAGTTTCTAAACTTAATTACTACAGCTATATCTAAGACACAGAATTCTACCAGAACAGATTCTTCCTTGGTGCGTTTGTTGGGTAACATCATGCTGCCTGTGCAGTAAAATGCCAGTTGCTAGCAGCTTGTGGCGTGTGTGTTTTCTCGAGTCAAATTCTTTTCTTTTCCTGAGCTAAAGTTTTAGAATATAAAGGGCAATATTGAAGAATTTCTAGGCTCTGTTCTTAAGTTGTTTGATCCTTTGTCAAAATAGTTGCAAAACTCTATTACCATTGCCTCATGCTTTAGCCCGAGTTGTTAGATCTGATGCCAGTTGTATAATGTGACAAGACAGGCAAGGCTACCTTTTCTTTTACTTTGTAAAAGACCTTGGTTATCCTCTAACTTCCCATGACAATTGTCATGGCAAGCCGCAGCCATGTTCTCCCACTTACGTCTTCATCAATGACAAAAAGAGTATTTCTGACTCTGAGGAGATCTGACACTCTCCCGCTGAGGCACCCCATTGTCCCTCTCCTTGTGAAGGTCCCAGGCGAGGCAGTCAGCCCTCCTGCCACGGGAGATGCTGCTCATGGCCAGCTGCGGGCCCAGCGCTTCAAGTTACGTGTCACACGGTTTCTGAGCAAATTGGTACGCAATCAGAATGCATGCTAGGGGATGTACAGGAGGCGAGGGCTATATTTAATTCTTTTGGGTTGGTATTTATTCACTCAGGGAAGACAAAGAGGCCCTCTGCGGGCCGCAGCACGGGCTCCGGCCTGGCACCTTGCCTGGCCTCTAGGTGGCAGCACAGGCAATGCCCGGGAGGCCTGAGACACCGACCAATCCCATGTTGCGGTTCCTGCTCCCAACCAATCCCCTGCTGCCAGATGTCCCTGCAGGGCGGGACCCTGCTGGGCCTTGCGCTGCAGCAGAGCCGGGCCCCTGGCAGAGCGGTGCGGGGTCTGCCGTGCGCTGACAGGTTGCAAAGCCGTCAGCAGGCAGAGCTAAAATAGCTGTTTCTTTCATTTTTTTTTTCCCTGTTTTGAGCTCTTCTGCTTTCCTGTTTGTCCCCCTTGATACATGCCCAGTGTCTGTCCTGCCACCTCTGTCAGCAGACGGTCAGGAGAGGAGGCTGCACAGGCTGGGCGGAGGGCACGTAAACGCTGGCAGCTCTGTCTTCCCACGTCTGGGGATGCTCCTCGGAGCCCTGGTCTATTTCTCTGTGCTCTTCTTGCAAGGTGTTTTACTTCCTCCCGCTCTGTAATCCATCATTCTATGTGCATGGCCTGTGGCTGATTCATTTAAAATGTCACTGGGTAGCACTGTGGCTTGTATAACAATGTGGGTGATAAATGGGAAGTTTATCCCCAGAGCCTTTTCTTCTAGATTTATAGGCACTTTACATCTAGAAGGTAAGGGTTGACTCCCACCCCTAGTGCTTCCTCCTCCACCTTCCTCCCCAGGTCTCGTAGCTCTGGGAGCAGCAGGTGGTGGAGGGCAGGTGGGAGGGAAGGGCCTGCGTGGTGGGGATGGCTGCTGCCACCATAGAAGCTGGTGTAACTGGCTGTCTTCCCTTCAACCAGTCCACTGTCAGACCTAGGGAGGGACAGGGCCTTACTCTGTGGAGGGGATGGCTGGCCCATTCTGGTAGAGCGATGAGGAACAATGAGTCTTGGATGGAGAGTCTCAGGTGTATCAATTCAGGGCTACGAAGATGATTAGGGGGCCGGAACATCTTTCTGATGAGGAAAGGCCAAGGGACTTGGGTCTTTTTAGTCTGGAGAAGAGAAGACTGAGGGGGGATCTCATCAATGCTTATAAATACTTCAAGGGAGGGTGCTGGGAGGATGGCACCAGTCTTTTTGCAGTGGTGCCCAGTGATAGGACAAGAGGTAACGGGCACAAAATTGAATGTAGGAAGTTCCATCTAAACATGAGGAGGAACTTCTTTCCTTTGAGGGTGGCAGAGCACTGGAACAGCCTGCCCAGAGAGGTGGTGGAGTCTCTGACCCTGGAGACATTCCAAACCCGCCCGGACGCCATCCTGTGCAACCTGCTCTAGGTGTCCCTGCTGTGGCAGGGGGGTTGGACTAGATGATCTCTCGAGGTCCCTTCTAAGCCCCGTGACTCTGTGATTCTGTGAATTTCAAGATGTAGGGAACAGCACAGGGCAGGGGTGGGAGGGTGGTGAGGAGCAGGGAAGGAATCTGCTGTCGCAACATTCTGGTTGCTGCCCTGAGTGCTGTTTTCATATTCTGGGCCTGCACACCTAGATAATCCATGGGTTATGTGAATGCATTTGCAGAGACAACAGTGCTTTCACAGGTGCTGTTTAAGGGCCAAGCTATACCTATGAAAATACAGTTGCTGGGTCTACTTTAATGCAATTCATCCTTTGAAGAATGGTTCCAAAGTGATTTCTGCTTGCAATCTAACTGTTTCTACCTCTTGAATTAATCCAACTCATTTGATCATTTGCTGTTGCCTTTTTGGTCTGTTCTTGTTATCTCCACTGATTATTCGCATCTCTGTGCTTCTGTAAACTTTTGCCCAATCCCAAATTGGATTTTAAGTATACTGTTCTTCTAATTCATCATGTTAGTTTTTCTCTTAATCACATCCTTCTATTACTTCTTTAATTTCCTTCCATCTCTCTCATCCTTTTACCTGTCCTCTCTTTTTCTGCTGCTGCTAACTCTACTTGCATTTCTCTCTCCTACTTGCTTTTCTGATGCATAAAAACCTTCCTCTACTTTTTCTACTGTTGGTGGTACTTATTTGTCTTGATCTGCCCTTCTTCCTTCCCAAACTTTTCTCACCTGCCAGTTACTATCCTGTGTTTCAGAATTAAGTAACCCCTGCAACTTCCTCCTGTTCTCTTGCCCCTTAGGAATGTCTGCTCACTCTCAAAATGTCATAAACTTATGACATTTATCTTGGTGTCTTCCTCTCTTCTTTTTGCAGCCTCTCCTTTGTGCAGATCCTGCTCTTCCCCTACTCTGCTTCTTCTGGACTCTCCCGTATGTCTTTATTTTCAAATTGTAGCAGCTGAAAACTTGTATGTTTTTTTTCCACTCATTTATAATTAACTAGAAGAATGTCATATTTTCTGCTTGCCATGCAATTGCATTCAGAATCAGTAGATATAGCAGAATTGCTTAGAATTAGCACCTCTACAGGTTCCTAACAGAAATGTCATGGTCTCTGCACTGGCTTTCTAATTCAAATTTAATTGTTCCTTTATAAAGCCCTAAATAGAATGAGTCCAGGCTTCATTTCCTTTACAGTTGTTTATCGTCCCAGCAGCTAAGATTACTTAAAGCAAGATTACATCAGAATTAAAACTTATATACAGGGTGATATCAGGGGGTAAAAGTAATGTTTTTTTAGTCTGCTACAGGTAGACATCCTATGCAGGGTAAAAGGCCCATCTGTTTATCCAGAGCTTTATTTTACTAAGGATTTAGGCAGAGTATTTTGGGTCTTTTTTTTTTTTAAAACTTTTACAACTAAGATGAACTTTCTAAAATATTGTGGCATTGTACTGATATAAAATTATGTAAATTATGTTCCCCTGTATACACATGACAGTAAAAGGTGTTTTACTTTAAGAAACTGAGGATGAGGAAGGGAATTACTGGCATGACAATTAGTTTGGATATTGTATTTTATTCCTTATGGATGACATTAAATTAAAATTTAATTATAAATTACATGTGTAAACTCTTCAATATTAGTAAAATGCTTTATTAAAATGTACGCATTGAAACATGAATTTCTCACTATTTTAATTTTTATGTTTGGTAATATGTAATACAGATTTTTGTACATGATTTTTATATTTTTTATATATCTTTATGCACACATGTATAAATAGGTTAGATTTCATTATATGGGTGTATATATCTGTATTTACATATGTGTCTTTTTATACTTTTGCGTTGAATTTCTCTCACGGAGAGGACAGAAAATCAGGCCTGTGATCCTTATTTCTCTTCTTTGATATTAGTAGAATTTTGTCTTTCATTTGTTCACTCCATTTTCTCCTAGCATTATGAAATAATGACATCCATGGATCATCCTATCGGTGGANAAGGAGGTTGTAGTGAGATGGGAGCTGATCTCTTCTCCCAAGTAAGTAGCAATAGGACAAGAGGAAACAGGTGCAAGTTGTGCCAGGGGAGGTTTAGGCTGGACATTAGGAAAAAAATTTTCACTGAAAGAGTTATCAAGCATTGGAAGAGGCTGTCCAGGGAGGTGGTTGAGTCACCATCCCTAGATGTGTTTAAAAGTCGTGTAGATGTGGTGCTTGGAGACATGGTTTAGTGGCAGACCTGGTAGAGTAGGGTCAATGGTTGGGCTAGATGATTTCAAAGGTCTTTTACAACCTAAACAATTCTATGGTTCTATGATTCTAAAATTCAAAGTTCTATTTCTATGTTTGGGTATTGGAAAATAATATTTTCTAGAATAACAGGTTTTGTTTCACAGTCACCTCTTTTAATATTTTAAAATGATAGGGATAAAATATTAATATTTTCAATAATTCTGGATTTTTTTTCAGGTGACATTCATAATTATAGGGCTTCATGCACCGGAAATGCATTTTTGATGACAGATTGTTCTTCATTCTATGTAAAAGACATCCTGAGATCCAACAGTTGGATGAGGGAGCTAACCAAATGCAGACTAGAAATAAGGGACATCTTTTTTAAAAAAAACCCTACGTTAATTATTCACTGGAAGAATTCAGCTACATGTAGGGTAACTTTTCTGTCAACTGTTGTTTAAATCAAAAATAGTGTGTTGCCTCTAAAGGTTTATCTCTCTCTTTCTTTTGACTGAAGAGACAGCAAGGCTACTAAGTGTCTCTAAGTGTCCTAAGTTAAGTAAAATAAATCACAAACTATGGTTATTCACTTAAAGAATAAGATATTCCTCAAGCGTTATACTCAAGACCAAATTTAGTGCCTTATTCATCATCCAGTAGATGTAAAACAGAAAGTAATTTATGGTCTGGATTTTAGAGAGGTATCTCATGTTGAAGAACACCTATACAAATTCTCAGACATAGTTCCATGGGTCTGTTCTAGTGGTTAGCACTCCACCAATATGACTAAGAGCTTCGTGGTCTACCCTAAAGTTATTTAAAACATCTTAAAACTCCACTCCTTAACTTTTCACTGTAATCTATAAGTAGTTTTTCTTGCTGCCCCATGGTGCTCTTTTTAACCAAGATCATAATTCAAATTCTCATTGGCGAAATAGATAGCAATCTGAAGAAGAGCTTAGCAATTTTGTCTAAATTCCAAAGCATTGTATGGAGGATTTGCAGAGGCTCCAGAGAGAGCCTCTTATCTTTCTCCACTATTGTTAAACTTCAAATTTGCATGATAAAAAATATAAGTAAGGAAAAAAAAAAAGCCCCTTTGGTCTCAATGTAAAAGCAACACCGATGGAAAAACAACCCAGAAAAAAACAAATTCACACAAAAAAAGAGAAGGAAAAAAAGTACTAAGGAAAGAGATTACATATACATCAATGCATAAACCTAAGAAGCTGATGGAATATACCAACAAACAAAAACTATCCTACAATGGCACTATATCCCACAAAGGAAATAAATCATTATCTGTTTTCATTTGGTGTTCAATGAGGAAACAATTCACTTGTGGAACTATTTCTAATCAGACAACTTCTAACAAAACCTTTCATCTCCTTTCACCTATTTGGTGTACAAAGACTGATCTGTTCTGCATTCTGAAACTCCTACCAGACAGAAATTATTTTCAACACTGGCTGGCACTGGGCTATGTTGAAAATTATCTGGGAGCAAACCCTGGCTAATGAAAGGAACTTAGAAGTCATCATGACAATCCATAAGTGACTCCAAAAAAGTGGAATTAAGTTATAAAACAGAAGCAATAATGAAAAATAGGAGAAACAATGGAGACAATAGCTAACCTGTGTCATAAGTTAGTGTGCTGCACCACAGAATCACAGAATCGCAGAATCACAGAATCACAGAGTCACAGGGGTTGGAAGGGACCTCTGGAGATCATCTAGTCCACCTGCCCTGCCACAGCAGGGACACCTAGAGCAGGTTGCACA
>VYXH01011610.1:14327-28478 GCA_013397275.1 Burhinus bistriatus | reverse complement strand
CCTGCCCCCCGGCTGGCGTGTAACGAGCGGGGCAGGTCTCAGCCACCACCTCACCTCGGTCCCAGCTGAAAGCTACATCTCGGGGTGGGGACGAGGAGGTTAAAATATTATTGCTCTGAGATGTGGGAGACACCCTGTCCTGCGCTGCAAAAATAGAGCTGGGAAGAGGGCGGGCGGGGCCGGGGGGGGCCCAGCCAGGGTACAACGGGGCTCCCGGCCGAGCCCTCGGGGGAGGCAGGGTGGGAATGGAAAATCCGATTATTTGTGTCCCAGCCAGGCGCGAGAGACCTCTGCGTGGGTCAAGGACAGCCTGGGAGAGGGATGGAGGGAGCTGGGGGGAAGGTCCNNNNATGGAGGCGCGTGGGGGGAAGGTCCCAGTTGATGGGGTGGGGGGGGCTGACACCGTCGTCGTCCCCCTCTCCTCCCCCAGAAATACCACCAGCTGCGCATCAAGATCCTGGGCGACTGCTACTACTGCATCTGCGGGCTGCCTGAGTACCGGGAGGACCACGCCGTCTGCTCCATCATGATGGGGCTGGCCATGGTGGAGGCCATTTCGTAAGGGATTTCTCCTCGGGAAGGAGGGATGTTCACCCTCAGGGAGGGGTGGGCAGGGGGACCTGGTAGGCTGGGACGCACCCTGGGGGCTTTGGGGGTCCAAGCCTCTGCAAAACTCATTAGAATATGAAGGAGTGATGATTAATGATGGGGGGGTCAGGATTGGGATAGGCTGTGGGGTGGGGATGGGTTGGGAGGGGGGTCATCCCCATCCCTGGAAACATTCCAGGTCAGGTTGGACGGGGCTCTGAGCAACCTGGTCTAGTTGAAGATGTCCCTGCTCATGGCAGGGGGTTGGACTAGATGGCCTTTAAAGGTCCCTTCCCACCCAAACCGTTCTGTGATTCGATGATCTCATCCTTGTCTTCCCACCTCCAGCTACGTGCGGGAGAAGACCAAGACGGCGGTGGACATGCGGGTGGGGGTGCATAGCGGGACAGTGCTGGGGGGTGTGCTGGGCCAGAAGCGCTGGCAGTACGACGTGTGGTCCACCGATGTCACTGTGGCCAACAAGATGGAGGCGGGGGGCATCCCTGGGTGAGCATCTCCAGAGGAGAGCAGGGGGATGGGGATGGGGTGCCCTGCACCCAAGGGTGACGCTGGCGCCCGATGCTGGCAGGCGGGTACACATCTCGCAGAGCACCATGGATTGCCTGAAGGGCGAGTTCGAGGTGGAGCCAGGTGAAGGTGGCTCACGCTGCGAGTACCTGAAGGAGAAGGGCATCGTCACCTACCTCGTCGTGGTCCCCAAGCAGCCCCTGCGCAATGGCATCAACGGGGTGGTGAGTGGCAGCGGCACCGTGGGGAGACGGGGCGGGGTAGGGGGACACCCCACCATGACCTACCACCTTCCACCTTGCAGAAGCTTTCGCTGACCTTGTCTCATGGTGGTTCCCCACCACTGGTCAACACCAAGGAGCGCAACGGCAGCCTCAGCCTGGCCTGCGCCAGCCCCGAGGAGCCCGAGGAGCCCGATGCCAGGGTGAGGGGCACCCTGGAGAGCGGGGAGGAGGATGGAGAGGTACAGCCCATGCAAAGCATCCCCCTTCCAGCAGCTCACCTGCGTTTTGGCGGGGCTGTTGATAGCCACACTAGGGTAGCCGAATGCCCTGATGCCAGCATGGTCTTGCTGATGCCTCGGCTGTGCCGGTGCAGGCGGTGAACCCCTCCTTCCCCAACCCCCGGCGGCGCCTGCGGCTGCGGGACTTGGCCGAGCGGGTGATCGACGCCTCGCAGAATGAGCAGGAGCTCAACAAGCTGCTCAATGAAGCCTTGCTGGAGCGCGAGTCTATCCAGGCGTGAGTCACCCGGGCCAGTGGCACGTCCCAGCACAGCTTGGCAGGTCCCTGGTGCCACTGGGCACTGACAGGCAGTGTCACCAGCAGGCTGAAGGGGAAGAGCACCTTCCGGCTCTCCATGCGCTTCATTGACCCCGAAATGGAGACGCGCTACTCGGTAGAGAAGGAGAAGCAGAGTGGGGCCGCCTTCAGCTGCTCCTGTGTTGTCCTCTTCTTCACCGCCTTGGTGGAGGTCTTCATCGACCCCTGGTATGGCAGGGAGGTGGTGGGGATGGGTGGCCACAAGCCATGCTTATCCCAGCCGGGCCTCAAACCCATCCCCTCTTGGCCTTTTTGGCAGGTTGTTGGCCAACTATGTCACCTTCGTGGTGGGGGAGATCCTGCTGCTTATCCTCACCCTCTGCTCATTGGCTGCCATCTTCCCCCGGGTGAGATGGGATGGGCTCACCACTCATGGTGGTGGGACACTATGATGTCCCATCATCGTGTCCTGCCTGGGTGAACCCCTGCCCACCTTCCTCTCCCCACAGGTCTTCCCCAAAAAGCTCGTGGCCTTCTCCACCTGGATTGACAGGACCCGCTGGGCACGCAACACCTGGGCCATGGCTGCCATCATCATCGTCACCATGGCTGACATTGTGGACATGGTGAGCTACCAGCCTGAGTGCCAGCGGGGCTGAGCCTGCTCCAGCCTCCATCCAGGCAACCCATAATTGTGCACAGCCCCGTGCATGGCTGATCATTAAAGCAATTAGGAGGGCTGCACTGTTGGGGGGAATTTAGGTCAGACGTCCTCCTCCTGCTCTGCAAAGAACCCTGTCCTTTTGGGCGGCCGTGCAGCCCATGGAGGGGTGCATCCTGTCCCCACGTCCCCATCCTCACCCTGCCCTTGTGCCCCCAGCTCAGCTGCCGGCAGGACCACAGTGGGATGGGAAATGTTACAGTGGGGCCACCACGGCCAGGGGGCTGTGGAGAGCAGCCCAAGTACTACAGCTACATCGCCCTGCTGGCCTTGGTGGCCACCATAATGCTGGTGCAGGTCAGCCACATGGTCAAGCTGACCCTCATGGTGCTGATCACCGGGGCCACCGGCGCTGTCAACATCTATGCCTGGGAGCACATCTTTGACCAGTATGACCGCCGCCGTGGCCAGCAAAGCATGTAAGGGGTGGCAAGGGGGTGGGCATGGGGTCGAGGGGTACGGCCGTGCCCACCGCCCACCCACGCCTCGCTGCCTCTGCTGGCAGGTCCTTGCTGGTCCCCTCCAAGTACTCCATGACAGCGATGATCTTCATTGTGATGCTCAGCTTCTACTACTTCTCTCGCCACGTAAGTGACTTGTCCCCCAATGCTGGGAAGCTCGCCTCTCCTCTGCGTCTTCACCCTCAGCCCCTGACCTTATTTCTTGCAAGCTCCAAGGCAGCAGGATTTGTGCCCAGCTGTGAACAGCATCTCCAGCTCTTCTCCACAGAAGTCCTCCCAAGGAAGCCCTTTCTCTCCGTGACCATATCAGTGCAGAGAACACCTCCGTCTTGCCCCCATGGTTAGGGATGGGCAGCAACATGGTGGCCCCAAGGCCCATGCCTGCCCTGTGAGGGTCCCCTTTGCACCTCCGAGTAGGTCTCCTGTCCCCAGCTAGGGCTTCACCTTGTTCCAGAGCCTTTTTCCAGGCTGTCTCCAAGCCCAGGCTGACCCCACAGCAACCAGAACGCTCCCAGCACTGGAGGGGACCCACTGGTGGGTGGGAACAGGGAGTACAACCACCTCCTCCCACCCACAGGTGGAGAAGCTGGCCAGGACCCTCTTCCTCTGGAAGATCGATGTCCATGACCAAAAGGAGCGGGTCTATGAGATGCGGCGCTGGAATGAGGCCCTGGTCACCAACATGCTGCCCGAGCACGTGGCCCGGCACTTCCTGGGCTCCAAGAAGCGGGATGAGGTGAGGGCAACCCAGGAAGGGGTATTTGCCCCACTTTTTTTTTGGGGGGCGCTCTGGATCCAGAGGCTTTGCTGAAAGCTCTGGCTGAGCATCTTTGATGTCTTAGCCATGCAAGATGAGGTTGCAGGGCACCCTCATCTTTTCACATGTGCCAAGGGAAAATGGCTTCATGGGAGGGTTTGGGTTTGCCAGAGGTGCTGGTGTCATGTGTGGGCATGTCCTCGGCTCACAGCCACCATCCCATCCCACACCCAGGAGCTGTACAGCCAGTCCTATGACGAGATCGGTGTCATGTTCGCCTCCCTCCCCAACTTTGCTGACTTCTACACAGAGGAGAGCATCAACAACGGGGGCATTGAGTGCTTGCGGTTCCTTAACGAGATCATCTCTGACTTTGATGCGGTAAGTCAGGATGGCATGGGGCTTGGCCAGACCTCTTCCTGCCCCATCTGGGGGCAGAAGGACCTGCCCTGGCCCTGGGGTGCCTGAGGGTCTTGTCTCCACGGCTCAGCTCCTGGACGAACCCCAATTCCGGTGCATCACCAAAATCAAAACCATTGGCAGTACGTACATGGCTGCTTCTGGAGTGACCCCCGATGCCAACGCCAATGGCTACAGCACCAAGGTGAGGGGTCCCTGGGGTGGGGGGGAAGGCAGGCAAGGGGTCGGCAGGCCTGACCCACGCTGCCTTTGCAGAAGGAGACACTCTCAGATAAGGAGCGCTGGCAGCACTTGGCCGACCTGGCCGACTTCGCCTTAGCCATGAAGGTGACGCTGATGAACATCAACTACCAATCCTTCAACAACTTCATGCTCCGCATAGGCAAGTCTGGGAGCGTGGGACAAGGTCTGCCTTGGTGTCCCCCCATCCCTCCTTCCCCATCAGCGGTGGGACACTGGGCAGTAGTTGTAGTTCAGCAGTTGAAGGCAGCGGGGCCGGGTGGGCCCTCATTGCCCCGACCCATCCCCTGGGATAGACTCTCCTGCAGACTAAGGATGTCCCGTCTGTGTCATCAGGCATGGAGGTGACATCTAATCCCCGTCTTGCACAGGCATGAACAAGGGGGCTGTGCTGGCAGGTGTCATCGGCGCCCGCAAGCCACACTACGACATCTGGGGCAACACGGTGAATGTGGCCAGCAGGATGGAGTCCACCGGTGTGATGGGGAACATACAGGTGGGGTGACAAGGGCAGGGGACAAATCGGCAACCGAGGGGGAGCTGCAGCCCTCAAAACACCCCAAGCTTTGGGAGGGAGGGGGACGGCACACAGGAGGGTCAGGGCTGGCTGAGGGGCTCCTCTGAGCTGGGAATGGGGCAAGGTGTTGCTCAAAGAAGGGCGCCCTGAGACAATGGGGTGGGAGCCCAGCTGGTGGGTAGACCTGTTATCCAAGTGGCATGCGGGGGGGTCTCTGCTCCCCATGTCACATGCCAGGCAAGGACCGCCCCCAGCCTCCCACCGTGTCCACTTGTCCCCACAGGTGGTGGAGGAAACCCACCTCATCCTGAAGGAGTACGGCTTCCGCTTTGTGCGCCGGGGAGCCATCTACGTCAAGGGCAAAGGGGAGCTGCTCACCTTCTTCCTCAAGGGCCGGGAGAAGCAGGGCTCCTTCATCAACGGCTCCTCTGTCACCCTGCCCCATCAGGTGGTGGACAGCTCGTGAGGGTCCGGCACCTGCCCACCACCACAGCCACCGCTTCCCGAGCAGGGCGGCTTGGGAGGAACTCGGCACCTGCTGCCGGGGATGTCCATCCAACCGCCATCCGGATCTGCAACCAAACTCAAGAAACCAACCCCTTCGCACAACCCTTTCCAAGCCCCCGCTGGAGGTTTCTGGTGGGGAGGTTCGCTCCATCGCGCCTGTGGCTGAGCAGGAGGGAGACACGGGGCCGCCTCGGCGGGCTTCTCTGGCCGTTCACGCTCGCGTGCAAGTAGCATGCAAGCTCGCAGCCCTTGGTGGGCACGGGGCCGGGGACACACACTGCCTTTCTCCAGGTGTCCCGGGCTTCACCGGGCAGGTGACCACACCATCAGCCACACCGGGGGACAGCATGATATTAAAGTAGCATCACGGGCCCCGGCCACCATGCACTTGGCACGAGGAGATCCAAACTCAGGGCTGGATGGGAAGACACCACGTCTCTCCTGCGTGCTGGGAGCGGTAGCTACAAACCGGGAGCGTCCGGGGTTTGCTGTTAGTTCGTATCAAGTTCATCCTCGTCACAAACCGCCATAGTTAGGAGATTGGCGAGATGGAGAGCGCAGCGCTGCTATTGACTCGGGGAAGAAGAAAAAGGAACCAATATTGTGTATTTCAGATATATAAATATATATAAGAGTACAGATTGACATTTATATTTTTAACTGTGCCCATTCCCTCCCCGCAGCAGGGCTCGCGCTCGTCCGGATGCTGCCCAGTGCACGCTGCGGTTGGCTGCTGTCACTTTGCTGTCGCTGGATGGAGGAGAGGACCAGGGACCAGCCGAGGAGGGGACTGGCGTGTTGGACCCGGTGCTGCCGGGGCCGGGGGGAGAAGGCAGGCACCCGCAGAGTGTAATTACGCCGCTAGTTTCTTGAATAGAAGCAGTTGAATTTCAAAGCCTGATTCTGCGCCTGCTTTGTTCGGGGGGTTGTGGATGTGTCGAGAAGGGTTTAACCACCTTCTCGAGGGGATGCTGGTTTTGGAGGGGTCCCCCCAAAGGGGAGGCTGGTGCCATGGCTGAGCACCTCCCGTCGGTGGCATTCGCTCCTCTCCCTCCTTGGGGCTCAGCTGAGCACCCAACCACTGAGAACAGTGATACGAATGATACGGGAGTTTAATCCCCACCCTGTCAGGAGGAAGGAAACAAAATCCACAGCCACTGCCTGCACTGCTCCGTCCCTGCCACCGCAGGGCCTGGCTGTGGGTGCAGGAAGCACCCACGGGGACCTGGAGTGATGCTGGAGTGAGGGAGAAACCTGCATCTGCACCCACCCTGCCAAACGCAGCCCTCTGAGGGCGTTTGTACCCTGGGATAGAAGCCCAGAGGTGTGATAGGTCTTATGGAAGCATAGAATCGTTTTGGTTGGAAGGGACCTTTAAGACCATGGAGTCCAACCGTTAACCCAACACTGCCACGTCCACCACTAACCCGTGTCCCTCAGCACCACGTCTGCCCAGCTGTTAAACACCTCCAGGGATGGTGACTCCACCACTTCCCTGGGCAGCCTGTTCCAGTGCTTGACAACCCTTGCGGTGAAGAAATTTTGGCCTGGACCTGCCTCTCTCTGTCCCACACAAACACAGGATCCTGCCCAAGACCTGGGTTAAGCCTGGCTTTGCTACAGCTGCCTCAGTGACAAGCTGGGGCACTTTACCCTGGCAGCTTAAGTGCCCAGTTCCCACAGATTTCCCCTAAAAGCCAGACCCCACAGCAAGGTCAGGGCTCTGCCTCCCCTCGTGGGAGCGGCAGGAAGAGGGACCTCAAGAGGAAGGTGCACAGGGGTAGGGCAGGGACTTACCCAGTAAGTCTGTCCTCTGCGAACTCATGGCTGCTCTCAGGCACAGGCAAGGCACCCAGCAGCACTTTTTCCACTTTCCAAACATTCTTCACAGAAGAAAACGCAACCACAGAATTAAAAGCGACGTGGGACAATGCAAATGCCTTTTGATGATGCTCAGGTGGCATCAGGAGCAGACATGCAAAAGCCCAGGCCTCTCCAAACACGAGCAAGCGGGTGAACGCTCGCCCCGCAGGCACCCCACGAGCCCTCGGCTCTTCTAAAGCAGCTTCAGCTGGGAGGCGTCATCCTTGTGGCAGGAATCACTACCTGGAGCTACGACACTCGAAAGCCAGAGGTTACATTTAAACAGGCTGTCCAGTTCAACCTGGGCAAGGAGCAATAATGATTAGAGAAACAATTAAAAAAATTATAAAGTGCTTTCCCTGTGCCTTATCGCACGTGGGACTGGCATAAAAATGAGACAGAAGAAAATACTGTCATTTAAACATTTAAACCCCATGAGATACATATATATATTTAAACCCCATTCATTCTACTAAAACACATTATAAGGCTAAAGGAAATCAACAGATTTTTTTAAACAGCACAATTTCAGTAACGTACAACTTTTATTAACAAGTTTAAGAAATTCTGTGACAAAACAGCAAGACTTTAAAGATCTGATCCAGACTTGAAGCACAATGACAGGACACCAGCAAAGCTGCCCCACGCCTGAAGGGAAGGAAATAGCCCATGTAAAGCCACCGCTGGTGTGAAATTTTCTGGAAAGTTCAGCGTTTGTGCTTTGGGGGGGTTAATGCAGCCCACATGGGGGCACAGGTTGCTGCTGGCAGTAACTAAACCTCACCTCTGACCCTCAGCCCCTTCCAGCTTCTAACCTGAAGTCCTTTCCTGGCTGTAGTAAGCAGGACACAGAGTATTCCTCTTGCTGCCCTCTTTCTGAGGTGCACTGGATTCGTGCACGGTGCGGATCCATAGGGCACTGCCTCCAAAGCACCAAGATCTTGAAGTTTTAACATAGTTTCTGATTCCAACTGTGAGACGTTTCCTGCAGCTGTGGAGTTCTGTGGCACCAACGGCGGAGCTCAGCACTCAAACAAGCACGAAGCAGAGCGCTGAGGAAAGATTACCTGCGACAACAGACACCCGAAAGCCTCAAGGAAGCATCGCTCTCGAGATTCAAACTGGGCCAGTCGCTCCTTGGGGGGTTCCCAGCAGCAGGGCCGCAGTCCACTGAAAACATCTGCATTTTGAGAGTGCTCCCCGCTGGCAGGGGAGCCCGGGGAGGCGCATTACCGAGGAGAGCCAGGGTGGCTTACGGTGCTCCATCCATGCTTTCTTCAGGGCCTCTGAGGGATCGGAAGGCTTTGTGCAAGGCCACGCGCCGAAACAGGTCCGAGTGAGCTGCTGCCGTCTCTGCTAGAGATGCAGGAGCGTCCGCTGGCGGGCAGAAGCGGATGGATCAGTGGGGAAAGGAACACCATATCGCCGGCATAAAACTATTTGCTTTTCGTTTGTCCCTTGTCCCCAGGGAGTTTTTCACTCTCCCTCGCCATACAGTTTTCCTTCTCATAACCCTTCTCTCTCCTTCCTAACCCTTTGCGTCCTGCAGCTCCCCCATGGGATTTGAGGGCTGCAGAGAGCGCAGCGCCTTAAGAAACACCCACTGCTGAAGGGCAAGGACAGGAACGTGGGAGCCTCAGCCACCTAGTCGCTCTCTTAGCTCACGACACACCGAAATTTGTGAGCAAAGGCAGAACTTCACCTATAAAGGGATGGCTACCGCAAGGCAAGGAGAGGGCGGACTGTTGATACAGTACACGATTCCTCCTCCAGCACAACTGCAAGCCAAGCAGCTCGCAGAGCAGGCCTGAGACCACGACCGATGGCAGAGAGAAGAGATTATTAGTCGCAGCTGCTCTGTTCAGAGCTCCATCTAGCTGCACATTGGTCCACGCGGCCGCAGCCCAGCCAGCCACGAGAGCTGGACATGGCGTGGCTGGAAACGCAGAGAGACAAGACGAGCAAAAGATTCCTCAGCCCAGTTTGGCATCTGTAGTAACCAGTCAGAAAATAGCGCAGGCCCAGGACTGAGCTGTGCCACGGCGTTAGGGCTGCCCAAGACACTCAGCACTGCGGTCAGCCTTTGCCGTAGCAGGAGGGAGCGTTCCTGACACCGAGGCCGGGGAGCAGGTGGTGTCAGGGGAAGATTTTCAGGCAGAGATCTTTGTTACGAGCATCTCGCAGTACCCCTGAGCCTTTCTAAAGGGTCATAAACCTCACCGCTGCCTCGCTCTGCCATTGCACTGCGGTACGTGCCAGCGCCCCTCACGGTGCAGCGGGGGCAGCTTGGGCCTGGCTGCACAGCGCGAGACATCCCAGCGCCAGGCCTCAATTAATCATTTCTCTAATTGCATTGAGAGAGAGAGAGATTCTTGATGCTGAAAAGATTGTGTCTTATTTGCTTACAACTAGCCCCCACCCTACGGAAAGATCACGGGGCTGGGTGCCAGGTTTTCAAGGATCGGAAACAAGTCCAAGGCCCTAAGTTGACTGGAACAAACTATCGCTGCGATTGAGACTGGCAGCGTCCGAATTTCTGGCTGCACTTGCTCGCCAGGCTCTCCCACGTGCGCAGAGTGCGCTAGCACAGGCTGGGCTCTATCTGTGAAACTTGTGAAAACAGCATCCCGACCCTGCCGGGACCCTACCGGAGTCTGCACTCCAACTAACTGCAAACTGGGAACGAGCAGCCTGTCCGTCTGACGTGATCCAAGCTTGAGCTCAGCCCTTTCCTTTCTCAGCCCCATCGTATTTCCCTCCCTCCAGCCACCCCATCTTGCCAGCACTGCAAGAGATCTGTGCTCTTGCGCTACGGAGAAGTTACAGCTGCTTCCGGACCCAGCACCAACTGCACACAACCCCGTCTATCATCTTTTCTCCCTCAGAAATATGACAGCTTGCTCCCTTTTGTCCCCAAACTCAACTAGAAAGAAACCCCCTCCATCTGCAGAACCACAGTACGGTCTGCCCACCCCACACCCCCAGACAGAACCCCACACCGTCCACTTACGTGTGCAGGAAACGGTGACTTCAGTGGGCAGGCTGCAACAGAGATCTCCGTAAAGCAGCCTCACCTTGAAGGGAAAGGTCTTGCTTTCACTTGACGTGTTGTAGTTAAAGACCAGCAAGTTACACAAGGAGTTCCTCTGCAAGGTTCCTTCTATCTGGCCTGAAAAGTGTTCCTGGAGGGACGAAGACACGCAAGCGAGGAAGGGAGTCCATCAGCGTAGGACTGGGAGCTCGCCGAGCGTGGTGCCCCCACCCTCCACACCAGCCCAGCATGCCTATATGCTCTGGGGTGGCTGCACCTCGAACAAGTCTTTGTGGGAAAGACTTAAATAAACAAACGCTCATGCACACCCTTAAGCCATGTCCTCCAGCAGCTTTTTATAAGAGCACAGCTATTTCAGTAAGATCACAGCTATTTCAGCTTAGGGACCTCTGGAGGGGAGGACAGCTTTGCGTTTGGCAGTAAATTTTAAATGAGCAAGATGTTCAAATACGTGACAATCGATGAAACAGGCAATTGAGCTTATAGTCACACGATAATTTGTGAAGGTCTAAAAACCAGAACTGTGAGTGCTCCACATAAAGAAAACCACCCAGATTTTCCCCAGCACTTCAGAGACTTGTAACACTTGGTACATCAAAGGGAAAAGGACGGGTGAACAGCATTGCTGCGGCCACTGGTACCTGTAACTGGTCTGCCTGGTACCTCCTCCCCACGTAAGCGTTCAGGTGGTCGGACAGGACAGACAAGAAGCGCCTGATGTCCGTCTGCAAGTACTTCTTGGCGATCTGCTGCAGGGGGATGAAGATGGGGACGGAGTGACGGTAAATCTGCACTTCTGGCTTGGTGAGCAGGTCCAGGTAGTAGGAATCCAAGTAGGTGCCCTCGTAAGCCGTGCTGATGCAGAAACACACTCCCTGCTTGGTCAGCTTCCCACTGATCCCTTAGATCCAGAGAGAGAGGGTTTACTCAGCGCTTCTCTAACTCATCACCGCAGGGCAGCTTGGCTGCGGCAACGCAGACTGCACGAGCGGCTGCATCCTCTTACTAGGCTAGCTCAGGGAGCTCCCAAGTTTAAAGACTTGCAAGAGTTTAGGGACATAGAACACAGCAACTTTTTAATAAGCGACCTCTAATGAATTCAGCATCTTAATGGTAGCTTAAATTCGCAATAACGGATTTATGCAGCCAGTTCAGACACAGTCCTGGCTCCAGCGTGACGGGGAGAACAGGGTGCGCCCTGGGTGGAAGAAGGCAGCAGTTCACTGCCCCAAGGAGAGTGGTAGGAGCGCTCACGGGTGGGCTCAGCCCACTTGCACCAAGCAGGATTCACATCCTTGTGCTGTCCAGAACACAGAGCAAAGGTGACTCTCGTTGGAAACCAAAATTTTTTTAAAAGCTCAGGAGCGGATGAAAATAGGGTGCTGACCTCACAAGCTTGCTTGGAAGACCCAGACCACTGGATATTTAACTGTCTAATTCCCAAAGATTTCATTCATAAGGTAGTTACATGTTTTCCAGAATCTAGACCTTAGTTTAAATGACACAGTTCAGTAAATAATAGTTCCCGGAACACCTCAGGGGCCTCCTGTGAAAGGCAGGGAATTACAAGGTTACTGCTCTTCCAGCGTTTTCAGACTCTAAAGGCTCCAAGCACAACAGCAGCAACATTAACAGGGAAGTTACACTTCACATCAGGCTCATTTTCCAAAATTTAGCACCCCAGAAACGCAGCCACCAGCAGAACACACGCAAACCTAGAGACATCACCTGTGAGGTAAAAGACCTGCAGCATGGCCTCAATGCTTTTTATCTTCCACTCTATAACAGCTCGAGCAGTGGGCTGTGCCGGATTCGACACGACTCCTTCTTTCCCAAGCTGCTACAAAAGCCAGAAGAGAAGAGAGGTCAGAAAGCGCTGACACAAATGTGTCACCTGCAAGGAACACAGTCAGGCTACAGAGAAATAATAACCCAGCTCTGAGAAAAGCGAGATGGCATTTCAAGCAGAAAAGGGGAGAAATGAAGCAGAAGAGGGGAGAAATGAAGCAGAAGAGGGGAGAAATGAAGCAGAAGAGGGGAGAAAAACTCAAGAGAAGAGTTCAGAAATGGCCACATGACCTTGATCCAGCAGTTCTGGACCACATGGCACTGAAAACAGGGGACACCAGGACTATATGTCACTTAAAAGGGAAAATAAAAAAATAATAGTTGACTCTATGTGAATAAACTCAATAAACCCACCCTCTGAGAGCAGGAGCACACCAAAGCTCACTGCCAGATCTCTGCAGCAAGCCCTTTCTCACCCCCTTTTGCTGCAGGTCCACTTTAGCCTGCAGCTCATCCCTCTGGAGCCTCAGCTCCTGCACTCTCGCTTTCAGCCTGGCCAGCTTCTCTTCTTGCTGCTCCGTTTCCTCTTGCTTCACGGCTGCCTCACGAGCCCGCACCTCCAGCACTTCCAGGTGAGTGAACACCCCTGCGAGGAGAAGCACAACACGCTCAAAAATCCAGGCTGTGATTACTAGCAGACTGCATTGCGGTCCCCAAAACAAAGTAGGTCCAGTGCAGACACATAAAGAAACCACTTACAATGGCTTTTCAAAGGGGCAGAGGACAGGCAAATAGCTGGTGAAGAAGCTTTTGGGAATTTTAAACAGTGAAGCCGAGTGCTGGCAGACCCTAAACACCGCCCCACACCAGCTAGCTAAGCTCCTGGAAAGCAGAGTGAGCTAGCAAACACGGTCCCGATCCCAAGAGACCTGCAATTCCAGTTTCACTTCTAACCCAGCGCACAGAGCAATGAAGTGACTTCGCTGAAGCCCCCGTACCCAAAATTGGCTGAGAGCGACTCAAGGCACAACTTGGCAAGCCAGGGGGTCACCTCTGGCCCCAAGCATTTTAGGGTTCACTCCTGCAGGAGAACGCACTTTGCACTTGGATGCCCCACAGCCTGCACCCCAGACAGCTCACCATCTGCTGAATACGCTTTCTCTTCCTCCATCTTCCCTCACCACTCTCCTGCAAGCGGGAAGGCAGGTGTCAGCCCTCCCTGGACAGGCTCTGTCCCTTGGGAAGCGGTGATGTGGGTGCAGTGAGAGCTCTTCCTCAGGGACCTTCCTCTTCCCCCTGCTGCTGCAATGGGACTCTGAGAAGCACCAAGGGCAGGTCTAGCATCCAGGCTGGCCCCACGCAGGGACAATCTGATGGGTGAAATGACACATTATTAAGCCTCCTGAGGTCCAACAAGGCCAAGTGCAGGGTCCTGCACCTGGGTCGGGGCAACCCCTGGTACCAGCACAGGCTGGGGATGGAGGGATGGAGAGCAGCCCTGCCCAGAAGGACTTGGGGGTGCTGGGCAGGGGGAAAGCTGGCCATGAGCCGGCAACGTGCGCTGGCAGCCCAGAAAGCCCCCCGCATCCCGGGCTGCATCCCCAGCAGCGTGGGCAGCAGGGCCAGGGAGGGGATTCTGCCCCTCTGCTGCGCTCGGGGGAGACCCCCCTGCAGTGCTGCCTCCAGCGCTGGGGCCTCAGCACAGCAGAGACATGGACCTGCTGGAGCGGGGCCAGAGGAGGCCACCCAGATGATGGCAGGGCTGGAGCCCCTCTGCTGGGAGGCCAGGCTGGGAGAGGTGGGGGGGTTCAGCCTGGAGAAGAGAAGGCTGCGGGGAGACCTTGGAGCCCCTTCCAGTCCCTCCAGGGGCTCCAGGAAAGCTGAGGAGGGACTCTGGATCAGGGAGGGGAGCCAGAGGATGAGGGGGAACAGTTTTCCACTGAAAGAG
>VYXH01011609.1:0-21312 GCA_013397275.1 Burhinus bistriatus | reverse complement strand
GTCTTCTTCACAGGCACTCTGGCCTTCTTGGAAGCTGCCCACCCCGACAGCTGGCTGCACCAGTGGCACGCAAGCGTTGCCAGAGAGGATTCGGCATACAGAGAGAAGCTCGTTCACCAGGTCTTCCACTACTGTGCATATTCCTTGCCTGTTTGGCAGCGGCCACGATGTGTATTCATCCAGAAACCTGTTCATATGTAATGGCTCTTCTGCCTCTTCCTCTTCCTCCTCCTTACGCCTCCTTTTCCAGAGGTGTCAGCAGAGCCAAAAGAGCAGAGCCAGGCATCCAGCAAAGGCCAAGAACTGCCACTGCTGCAAGGCAGCGAAGAGCAGGGTTGCCCTGGCCATCCCGCTTGTCTCCTGGGAGATCTGCTCCATCTCTTCAAGTAGGTGAGCCATTTGCTGCCTGAGCTGCTGTGCACACTGCTGCATGCTCTCACGTGTGGCCTCAACCAGCTCATCACTGATCTCCAGTGGCACCTGGATGATGCGCAGTGCAGTTAAGACAAACGCTATCGCCAGAGCCATGACCTGCAGGAGGAGGGATAGAAGGGTGCTCAGTGGGGCTGAGGCAACAAGGCCTGCACCAGCCCTGGTGCTGGCAGCACCGTGCTGTGCTCACAGTGCTCCCCTCAGCACCAGGCCCCCGCCATGGGTCAGATCCCCCTCCCCAGGGGCTCGCCTTTCTGCCCTGGCCCTGGTCCAGCCCAGTCTCCCCCTGTGTCTGTACTCACTGCTGGCCCAGGCCGCGCTGGGGCAGTGCTGCCTGCTGGCGCCCTGTATAGCCACCCCTATTGTGACACATCCTCTGTGATGTCACAGGTACCAGATCACATCACAGGCATGTCCTCACCTTCCGTGGCCTCAAGAACGTATATTGGAGTACTCAGTACTCAGAGTGATTATGGGCTCCTGGCGGGGCTCTCTGTTCCCCTGAGGTTTTCCCAGTTCGGGAAACTTCACTGTACAGCATGATCCTCTGCTCCTCTGAGGATCCTGCCAGCACTTCAGCTCCTCACCTTGGTGAAATGGTTTGGCCTAAACCACTTGAGATGGGCATCCTTAAAGCTTTTCCTTGTACTGATTCTAATGGCTCACATACCACAGGTAGTCCCTCCCCCCTATTCACACTGGTGTGCATCGGCTGGCTTTCAGTTTCCCTGTGTCCTCTTCAGTGCTGCGAAGAGAAAAGAAACTAAACAAGGGCAAATATTCCACCCACCAGCATTTGCAAATTGGGGAGTTTGGAGAGAAGTCAGCTGGAAATCAGGCTGCCTCCTGGTACTGAAGTATAACAGCACGGAAGCAAGTCATGAAACACCATGACTTAGATACTGTTTTTGTCAGAGAAACTGCCACTACATGTTAAAATGCATTCACACACATACATATTGTATGTGATAACTCAATCTCTGTCTGCTCAGCATACTTAACAGCAATTGCTCTTGGTTGAGGCAAAGCAATTGGCAGATAAGTTACTTTTGCCCTTTGCATCGTCTTGCATCAAGGAGACACTAAAGCAATCTGACTTTTTGCCACAAAATCTCATGTGCACTCTTAAAAGGATGGTGCACTGATGACATGTTCCATTTCCAGGGCCCTCTGCTTACAGTTGTTTGAACGATTACATTTTTCCTACTGAAGAACTGCATAGAGCTCTCAAACTGTATTCCAGCTGGGAACATGCAATTAATCATCACATGAGATAAAAGACTGCTTCCGTATGTCTTCTGATGCATGCCGCATTTACAGGTGTCTTTGCCTTGGATCCACATGCCTTCTGTGAGATGCTAAGAGGCAAAGAGAAGCTCAACCTGATGTTGACCCTGCAAACTTGTGAATATAATTAGCCAATGCTGAACATAACCAAACTATTCCAGGCTTTGAAATCCCTCACCAGATCTTGCTGCCTGTGAAACAAAGGAAATATGCAGCTTCTTTATTAAAATAAATTCATAAAAACTGAATAATGAATATCAGTGATTAAAATCCCCAGTATCACAGCCCCATCTAATGGACTGGCTGAAAGATATTCAAAGGACCTGCAAAGAGTCTATCTATCTGCTCTCTTGCAAAATAAGTTATCATGATAAACAGGACCCCGTGGCATATTCAACTCTTAATTATGGGCACAGGAGGCGTTTTCTCTGAAAATTAAAAAGGTTGCAAAATGGCTACAGCCTCTGGGAGGCAATTCTTACAAGCAAAATATAGCTCAGTGTTAGTGACTCCTTTATCTACTGCCTTCAGTATTTTCTTGGCATTAGCGTGAAGAGGGGAGTCTCCATATTTCTTGGTCATGTTATCGTTATGCCAATGACTCTGGAATGCCATAATCCTACAGAGCAGCTCGGGCTCAAGGGAAAACACAAGGAAATCACTGAGAGAAGAGAGATATCAGTTAAGCCAGGCTTCATTTTCTATTGTAAATTAAGCCTTTTTTTTAATTTACGAAAAAATGGCAAGCAATGTGTGGCTTCCAGAGAAGTGTCTTGGGGAAGACCAGCCTCAGGGCTGCCTGTGTTACATGCTGTGGGACACATCTACGTAAGCCTGCCTGAAAGACTGTTATGCTGGTACCATCATGATCATAAGGCTAGTTACCAACCTTTGATGTGTCATAACCAAAAACCTGTGGATGAGACCACACAAAACAGTTACTAGCAACAGGATGCTGAGAGGAGTGGTGTAATGAGTTTTACATCCTGATCCAGAGCTTCTGGAGGAAAGCAGAGGGACCCTTTTAGTTGCAGTGGGTGACAGATGGAGTAACTACTGGTTTCTAAACATCTGCAAAGGTATTTTGGATCCCAGTAGTTTTTGTGACACTAGATCACTAGGAATATCTAGTGCCTCTTCCTCTGAGCTACTCTTAGCTTCTCCAGCAGTGTCAGCCAAAGAAGTGCATCTTTGCAGGTGACTCAGAGCTCTGACCCCCCCATCACATCCACTAGTGCTAATTAGGCACCTTGCTCCTGAAAAGAGGAAGAATTAGGCAGCAGAAGACCTTTATAGGTGTTCTCATCCTGAGACCCCACTTTTGTTCTCTTCTGAAGGTTTCCCAGCACTTAGCTCGTTAAGAAAAAAGCTCAATCAAGGAGATCTCTAACATTTCCCTTGTGAGACTGAGCGCCCAGACACAAACAAGGTCTTCTTACACCAAATCCATAAATCACTGCTCTATATCTTACAGGATTTCTGAGTTGGGTATCTGACCGTAATATTTACCATGCACTGTTACCTCAGGGCCTGCTGCAGAATTTGGTAAGAGAAAACGTGCTGGTGCAAGCCCCACAAAGCAAGGCCAGGGAACCACTAGTGCAGGAACATCTGCCCTCCTTAAATTAAGAGACCTTCAAATAAATCCTTGCTTAAGTCAAGATCATTTTAGGGGAGGGATCACTTCAGAAAAAGCAAATGTTGTATATGATTTTCTATCAGCTGACCATTGCTGCCTACCTCCCCTGGAAGGATGTGGTGCAAGATTTATCTTCTGGAGGCCCAACTATTTCAGCAGTCACAAAAGCTCCCCCACACTGACCAAGCACCCGATTCCCATTTGAATGGCATCAGTCTCCTTTCTGGGCCTGTACAAAACACTCACAAGGAAACACTTCAGGATTAATTAGGGAAATGTTTCTGCTTGGGTTAATTGCTTTGCGCAGAGACTGACTTTTCTGGTATGGATTGATTCAGCCCTGAGGGGCAGCGGGGGCTGAGAGCATCGCTCCGGGGGTGAGACACCACAATTGTCTGTATGGTCACAGTGACAGGGCATGCAGGTCCAGGTGGCCATGCCCAGATGCACTGCCACTAGTGACTGAGCTTTCTGTCACCTCCTCCAGAGCCACCACAAAACCGGAGCAGACAAGGCAGGCGGACAACACCATTCCCATTACTGAGCAGCACCGTCTCTCCTAGTTGCCACATGTAGAAGGACAGTCCCAGCTAATTAGAATGTCATTAGAGAGGAAGAGGCTGAAGCAATCAGGATTTCTACATAGTTTGAGCCTCAAGTTCAGGTCCTGGCTGTGGTACCCCGGCGCATGCCCCACTCTGGCGCGCTCATCAGAAAACAGAGGCATCTAGTGGCTGCATCAGAAATTTCAATAAACACCATCATTCCTTTGAAAAGATGTGAGAATTTGCCTTTTTCCTTTCTTGGCTCTAAAAATAAAAATATTTTATTCTGTAACATTGCCCAAAGTAGAAGGGAGAGGAACAAATCCTTACTAGGTTTCACACTCTTGGAGCAGCATTTCCAACCCAACTGTAATGCTCTGCAGCAGTGTAACCAGATTAAGTGAAGCTGCTGCTGATTTCTGCTGTGGCTGCTGCTCTGGAGAGCCAGACCTGCTGCCCTGGGACCTAAATCCTGTACTAATTCATTGCAGGGCAAATGTTGTGTTTCTCCATGCTGACCAAGGCACCTCAGGCAGCGTTTGCAGGCAGCAACTGTTTACAAAGGTGTCCAAGGCTGTCTGCTCCCAGCCTTTGGCCCTTGTGCAGAGATGTGCACTACAAGCACCGTCGCTGTGTGCAATATCCACACTGGCCTGGGCTCTCCAGCCGCTGGTGCTAATGAAGTATTGCGCTTGGAGATGATCAGTCCCCTCCTGAGCTGTAGCCTCGGTACAGCCAGGCCACTGGAGCTGTACATCACACCACAGTGAGTTAGGGACAGGGAGGGCAAACAAGGACTACCGTGTGTTTTGCTCCTGTGGCTCCCACTGCCCTGCTCTACCCACTCAGCTGGGGACCCTGTGACACCAGAGCAGAGTAAGGCATTGCAGCATCTCCCCCTTCCCTACTCTGGGGAGGGAGTCTGTGCTTTCCTTCTGTTCAAGCACCTTCCAGATCCCCAAGGGTTTTTTTGCCTGTGGGGAATAAGAGGAGGATGATCAAAAATGCAGGTGAGGAAATATTGTTTACTTTAATAGTAGGGTTATGTTGCAGCTCCAGGTATAGTTCGCTTATACAAGGCTCTGAGGCAACACATGCTTGAAAAGCAGTCCTTGCACACAGCAACATATTCACAACCTAGGGCTTGCAAATGTGACTATCTGGTAACTAATTGCCCCCTGGCAGTGACAGCTTTCCATCCCTCTTGCTCCATTAGGTTCCCATCAGCGTCACTGACTTAGTGTGATCTGAATTTGCCTACTTCCTAATGTATGGACAGAGCTAGCATATTGCGAAGGGACTATCACATAGATGAGTCCCATGTTTTCCTATTTAACAACTAAACAGAGCACAGCCCAGTCTCCTGAGCTGCCAGGCATCTAACAAATGCAAAATTCATTCTTTTATTAAGCAAAAGGAATAAGGGAGAAAGCACAAAGCAAAAGACTGAGTGCTGAATGCTAATATGACTGTTGCTGTTATGCAATTCTCTACAGAAAATCAAAGACAAATGATAATACTAGAAAGGCACATTATTATTTTATAGGCTTAGTCCCAAAGTGACAGGAGGTGCAAGAAAAACATGCACAGCTGTTTTTCCTTTCTCTGGCCACTTTGATGCGCTTGCAGGATACATAATTTTGCAAGGTCTGTATGTGTTCCCTGAGCGCTCCTTGACTCACAGGTAAACTCCAAAGCCTGCATTCACCAAACTGCCTTTTTGACTCATAGATGTGCATATTATGTATAAATATTATTTATTTTGGTAAATTTAGGAGGCTGGCACTCAGCTAAGAAAGGAGAGGTCTGCAGGGTGGTTACTGCTGTGACTGCCATTTGGGTGAACACAGCCAAGCTTGGCTCAGGTGAGTGCACCCAAAGTCAGCTGGCAGTGGGTCCGTGCAGGAGGAAAGCATGGTCACAAGCTGCCCAGAAAGGTGGGGAAACAAGTCAGCCATCAGCCCATGCTCAGCTGTGGGCAGTTGCAGCATGGGGTTGGAGTCAGCTCAGAAGTGTCATGCAAAGTCGGACATCCCCTCCTGTTCGTGCTCTGCAAGAAACAGATTTACAGAGTTGATACGTATTTCAAAACTTTGGTTATCTGCTGTCTTGTGGGTTTTTTTTATGTACATACCCACATGCACACAATAAAAATGCACACAGATACAATGTGCCAGGTGAGGTAACTTTGATAACAATTTTGATATCAAAGCTTTGAGCTAAATGGCTTTTAAATGGAAGGAGTTCAGCCTTGAGATCAGTTATAGCACAGTTATATGTGAACAAGGACGTTTTTATTTGCATCCCTTTTACAGTGTGGAAAATAACTACTGCGGGTCTGTGCAGTCTGCGGGGGATGGCCTCCCCTTGGTGCATGTCTGAGGCTGCCGTGTGGGCACAGACCACCCCACAGAGAAGCAGCTCTCCAGCCTGCTTCTTCCTTTCCTAGTGGCTTCAACCAGCTGCATGGATCCAGTCATCTTTTCATACCTTTATTTCAAAAAAATGAGAAAACAATGCATGAATTTAAAGGAGAAGCTGCCTTGTTCTGCTCACTCCTTTTAGGAGGAGCTGGAGGTCAGTGCAAGCCCAGTGCAAGTGGTCCCTTTCGCTGGAATTGGTGGCATGGGCAGTGCTCCCTTTCCAGACAGCTGTGACATCTGCCGAGGTGACACCAGGGACTTGCTGCTGAGCGTCCAAGTGCATCTTGGGTGGAGAAAGCACTTGGTGATTGGGTTTGCCTCCATCAGTTGTTCTGAGCTCACCTTCATCTCTGAGGTTTTTGACCTGATGTCAAGCAGCATTTTGATGGCAAAGGGTAGGAATCAGTCACAATAGGCAGGGACTGCTTCTTGCTCTCTCTTTTTTCTGTGCAGCAGTGAGCATGTTGTGTCCCTATTCAATATACAAGCACTCTCTGCAATGCCTCAACACTGAAAACATTAATATTCCAGGAAAGGCTGTATTTACTGTAGTGAGCTTAAAAAGCCCTCAAACCCACTAGGAGACTGCCCTGGCAAACAGCTCCACCTCTTCAGGGCCAAGCTGCTGACAGAGGCAGGTAATGGGCAGTCTCCAGCCATGTCACGCTGCTGTGTGGCCAGGATAGCTGCTCTCCCCAGCCAGCTCTTGAGCTTGGCCAAGAGCTTGACACTGGGGGAACGGTGGCACGCTACCACATATCACTCACAATAATTAACTTTGGGACCACGCTTTTCTCTTGGCAATCATCCACCAACACAGTCACTATGGCTTAGGTGACAACTCTGCCATGTGTTAAGCTGCAGGAGCCAACTTGCATGTCTGAACTACAGCGATATGCTAATATTTTAAACATTTTGATCTATTACTTATCCTCCAGCTAAACAAAAAGGTCCTTTTTACCTACTTTTAATTTCTTTTCCATGCTGCTGAGAGCAGTCGGCATCTGCCGTGGTGATGAACGACCTTACATGAGCGTGTGTAAAAGGAACGGCTCTTGGCAATCCAGTTCACTGGCACCTGCTCTGCTTGCCGCAGCAGGAGCCACGGGCGCTCTGTGCCTGTTCCTCATTGATCATTGTGGACACTGGAAAAAAACCCACCTCTTCCCACTGGATTCGGTCAGGAGCTGCCGTGTACTTCGTCAGGTGTGAGACTGAACCCGGAGCAGGGAAGCTTGTACTCTGCTACGAGTCTACTCCATTTGTATCATATTTCCAGCTCCTTGATAACACGCCCAAGGCTACAATCTATCAAGGTCATTGACCACTTTCCTCCTAGGAAGCTGATCCTGATCTCCCAGTGTGATCGGAGAGGCAATGGCTCTGCCAGTGTGAGGACCCGTATGAAACAGTAGCCTGTGGAGACTAAAGATTTTGTCACTCTTAGAAAAAAGATGCATCTTATGCCCACGTAACAGAGGCACAAAGAAGAGGGTTAATGGGAAGCTCACAAATCTGTGTGTCCCCGCAGCCACTTTGAGAGCTGGCTGTTTGATTTCTAAACTCTAATGAAACTGAGAGAGGAAAGGCTTCTGGTCTTCAGCAAGGAAAGGATTTTTACATCACAGATGACCAATGCACACTTAGCTCTGTTGGTTACAGGGAGGAAGAGAGGTCCCAGGGTCCAGTCGTGTGCCTGGGATGCTGGAGCTTCGCAGCCTTTAATGCTTGAAGTGATCTTCCTAATCACCCCATCTAACTTCCCACATGACAGGGATCAAAGGAGCTCTCCCAGTCCCTCTTCAGCAAGGCTGTAGCTTTGGTTTATACTGACAGCTTATTTTCCAGAAAGGTATCTATCTTTCCTGAAATGATTGAAATGTAGACCTGTGTTTGGTCCCTAACATCAGCACAGATTGCGGGCAACTCATCGATGCCCTCCAGCTGGGTCTGAACTGTGGGATTTAGGAGTACTGAGGATGGTGCAGTGTGCTATAAAGTTGGTGCCTCACTTTCCCATCTGTTCGAGTTCGGTGAGGATAATGGCCCGCAGTTTCCAGCGCATGAGTCTGCTCCAGCACCTTTACGTGTGTGGAGGCCCTTTGTTCCCCCCATGCTGCTGCTGCTGCTTCTCCCCCAGTGCTGAACAGCAAGGTCTTACTGGGGCTGCACCACTGCAGACCTCAAGCCATGGTGCTGGGGAGCTGCACTCACCTGTGGACAAAGACAATGCCTTGCTGAGGAGAGAGATGGACCTCATGACTCAGAGCCTTCAAATATGCTCCTTTCCAGGCATCCTGTCCCCTTTCTCCCACAGGAATGGCTTGCTGGTCTGCTCCCCTATACCCTATACAATGACAATTAAAGCTTTGCTTGCAACAGTGAATCATTGCCCAGTTATGAGAAGGTCCAAAACTATTTGCATGGGTTGCATAACTGAACAGGGCCCACAGGCCAAGGGGAGAAGATGGGCAAGAGTGGGTAAGAGCTTTTTTCACCTCCATCCTCCATATCTGACTACACCTGCAGAATGGTTTGCAATATTGGCCCAGAAATCTTCTCCAGCGTTAAACAGTGTTGTGCTAGAGCACTGTGTAAGTTACTGCAGGTTTCTGCTCAGACAGGACTTTGATTAGAATTTTGCTCATATTATTACACACTCCCATCCTTCACATCCTTCCAGTTCCCTTCCCTGGCTGCAGAGTTCAACCAGGGCCACCTTTGCCACATTTAATCAGCCGAGGCATAATCACTACAAATTCCTGCAACAATTTGAACACTTAGGTCTCATATACGTGCCCATAACTGATGATTACTAATTTTTTTACTTGGAAATTTATCAAGAGGATTGAATAATTGTTCATCTCCCCACTCAGGATGGCATTGGAATGAATTATATTAATTTCTAAAGTTTTGATAACAATCTGAAACATCCCCATTGGTGTTGTATAGGGATGTCAACATTTACTGTAAATGTCAGTGTGAGGTACAACAGTATGACAACTTCATTTTAATGAAGAAGAACTGAACCCTGATATTTTCAGTCTTAGGCCAGCAATTGAGCTTGCTCAGTTGCTTTCTGGACAGACTTCAGCATAGTCAAGGAGCTGAGGGGCTGCAGTGTTAATTTCTGGATCACTGTCCCTTTTGCACATCAGTGGCATCTTTCTCAACACCAGCTGGGCATGCATTTCAAAAAATAAATGTTTCAATGAAGATACAAGGGGTATGCTCCCCCCTAAATGTGACACTGTTCATGTTGGACATTTGACCTCAAAAATGCACACACAGTTACATCAAGGGAGGGCAGAGGGGTGGAGATCCCAATGGACTAAACTTGCGAAGTCGTTAGTCATGTTAAGGTGCTTTAATTTCAGAAGGTCCCTCTTGAAATACCTCCAGGGCCTTACTTAGAGAGGACAGACGTGCTCATGCCTTAACATATTTCAGGTTGGGTGACTGGTTATGGAAAGTGCAGCCCGGCACAAGACTTGCTTGTTGCAGGGAGCAGCATTACCAATAGCTACACCAAAGTTTGGCCAATGTCTCCTAGCATAACCAAGCCTGAATTTTGTCAAGGTATTTATATACTAATAACAGAAAAGAAAAAAGAAAAAAAAAAAAAAAAGGAGAATTCAGAGCATAGTAGGGGCTGGGTCTGCCTTCAACCCCTGGAATAGTTTTGCCCAGAGCTAATTTTGTAACAGAGTGATATAGGACTGTGTATAGAGGTTCTCTGGGGGAAAATAAAAACAGTCTTATTACACTACTGATAAAAATGTCTGTTTCTATGTACACAGATCTTAGAAACTCTTCTAGTACAAAATTAGCTCTGCTTTTGTGTCATCACTTACAACACTCAGCTCTGACAGCTGGCAAATAGCTGACCTGTATCTGCACAGCCTGCTTCTGTAATTATATTTAAGAGGTGAAAATGGTGGCTTTAGAGTCAGAATTTTTGAGAGTATTTTAAGAATCATCCTGGCAAATCCAGACATCCATTGCTGTAATCCCATAAACAGTGTGAGCTATCGTGCCGGATAGTCCCTAATTTCCATACCAGCCCTGCAGCAATAGGGAAGGTACTAAATATTTCTCTCTCTTCACTCAGGCTCATTTCCCTCTGATGATGTTTTTAAAATATAGTCCTGCAAATATGTCGAACTTTGAGGTTTGTCAGGACAGCTGTTAATCATAAGGCAATGATGCCTTTTCTGATGGATGTTTCTGTTATTACAATTGAAGTTTTGTCTCTTGAAATTAAGAAACCGCAATTAAAGCATTTAGCGCCATGGGCTGATAGAATTGTTTTGACATTGGCTCCTAAGAAAACTGAAGTACTCCATCTTCCTTCCCAGCACTGTGTTATACAGGGACTTCAGAAAAATAACTGAGAATTGTAAGACACCTGGGCCTATGGTCTGATTGCATGATTGGATTTGAGGTGACTTTTAAGGGTGAAGAAACATCTGGCACCTTTTAAAAAGTAATATTGGTGAAGAAAATAAAGAAGAAAGAGAATATTGACAAAATGTGGTAAACAAACAACCATCATAAAGGCAGTAAATGTACCATGGAAGATTTTTGGGTTTTGGTATCGTGAAACATACAATATCCCTAGGAAAAGCTGTAAGAAGTGGACTAATGGGGTAACTGTACAGGGGCAGGCTGGAGATAATCCTTCAGTCTCCAGTCAGTTGTGGATTCCCTTCATATTCATGACAAATGACATAACTCTGCCATACCTTTTCCTTTGTAAAGGAGACTAGTATTGAGATGCTGCAGGGCTTAACTCTTTCCTATGTATTAAATACCTACAAAAATAGGCACACATGTATTTTGAAGTGGCTCAGAAGTGGATGAACCAGAATAAAAAGTTGGCTAGGTGGCCAGGGCTGCTTGATGTACGTGATGCAGGCTATGATAGCAAGTGTACACTTGTGAAGAATAAGGAAATTCCTCCTCTCTGCATGCATTTTGTTTCCCCCTCTCCAAAAATGGCAGGAGAAGTCTAAACTGTAGCAGACTTCCCTGGAGGCACTGCTCAATGAAGCCTCCTGGACAGCCTGGAGATCCTTACGTGTCTGGGTCTTTGCTGCTTTTTTGTGCTGTTTGACAAAAGGAAGCTGGGCGTGGGACAGGCTGGGATATCACCTCCCCTGGGGAGGGGATTAACTCCAAGGTGGAGGAAGCAACAAGCAGCAGAGCAGTTCAGGAACACCCGACACTCAGTACATCCAAGGTGTCAACTCCAAGGTGCAAGACACTAAACTGTCTGAATTTGCCCTGGAGATACATTCAGGAAGTGAAACATTTAAGCAACCCTTTCCTTCAAAAAGACTGGGCTATTTAAGAACAGCCTTGATGAAGGGGACCTTGATCCAGAAAATCATCTTCTTTAGGGAGAAAACATACTGGCTTGTCTTAAGTGTACATCTAAGTGCTCTTCTTGAAGCTGGTGCTCCCAGATCAGAAACAGCAAGAGAGAAAAGAGCAAATGGTTTTGAGCACGCAGCAGAATCAAAGAAATAATCAGCATGGCCCTGTGCTAGAGAAAGCATTGGAGATGGGGGTTGGCAAAACGATAGCCATAAAAGTACCAGGCTCTGGGTCTTGTGAGCCTGAGAGGAGGTGACAGAGATGTATAAACATACAACTGGGGTGCTAGATACATGGCACGTGGAGGATCTGTCATTTCAGCAGAAGCTGACAGGCTGAAAGCTTTGGATGAGGCTTTTTTTTTTTTTAGTTCAGTGCTTGTGGATATAATTATGACAATTTTCATAAAAGTCAAGTCCCTTGTATAATGTAATGGGGTTTGGTGGGAGTGTTTGGGAGCTCTTGCCGTGTTGGAGCAGCAGAGGAGAGTTGGAGCATGAACTGCTACTTGTGGGGCATGTGAAAGCCGGAGCTGCCCAGTGGGAGGGCTGCACCCAGAGCAGGGGCGCTCAGCTAGCAACAGTAGTCCCCCGGCCCCAGCGCTCAGTTTCTGGAGCAACATGTGGGCTTTCCAGTGAAAGATGTCTAATTCTCAGTATTTCCAAGCACCCACCTTCAGAGCCAGATCCCACTAAATGCTGGCAGCTCTGGAAACCTCACCAGCTCCTTAAGGAGCACAAGAGCACTCCCGCAACCCCCACCACCACTGGGATTTTAGGAGCCCATTGGGCTGAGTGCTGAACTCAGTCCTGTTAGAACGCAACGTGAGCCATTGTCACCTACCTAAAGTAGGTCTCATTCCTCTGTTGGTGTCCTCTGTCTGCCCCAGGTTTTGATAACCAGAAGAGGTGAGTGGAAAGGATCTCAGTAGGCTTCCTCTCTGCCACACTACCGGATGGTGCTCAGCACTTCTCAGGAATAACTCCATTATCAATCAAGAGAAGGTGGTGACTGGGTCTAAACTGCCCTGTCCCCTATGGGGAAAGAGACAGGCTTGAAATGTTAAGGGGGTCAATGCCCTCATAAGATTGCTCTTCTTGCTTAGTATCAAGTAAGCCAAATATATCTTCTAAATTGTTGGGGGGTGGAAGATTGTTTGGTTTTTTAGTTTGTTTGTTTGTTTTTACTGGGCTGCAAGTCTTCTGGTAGCAGTGGAAAGGAGGAGTCGGAAAAAAAGGACTTTGGTTGAGTTTGGGGTGAATGATTGCAATGCAAGCTCCTATTATCCTAAGCCATTTAGAGCCATAAGTGGACTAAACCATGCAAGTGAACGCTGTGTTTTTAACATGACCATAATTGAAGCAGTGGGCAGTTGTGCATGCTGGGAATTCATTTGGAGCACTTCTACATAAGTACCTCAATACAAAATTAAGGTCTAAGTCTGGCCCCCAAGAGAGAAAATTCTGGCTTGTACTTTGCCTACATATACTCAAATTAATGCATAATGCAGCAAGTTGCTTCCTCTCTCTGCCTGTCCCTTTTTCTTTCTCACACACACACATGCACGCACGCAGCTGAACTCCCACACAAGTTCTGTGGGGAAATTACAGCCTGCTCATGTCACTCCCTTCTTTGTCACTGAAATAGTGTCATAGGTCTGGAAAGTGCTCTCTCTGTGTGGTACCAAACTTCTTCCAGCTCAGGAAGATCTTACTTTGATAATACATAAATTTGAGTTTTCTATGTAAATCAATGATTTTTTTTTTTTCTTCCAAAAACTGGATTGCAGCAACACTAGTCATAAATTGTAGCTTTCATGTTGGCAAATCTTTGGGAACTAGGCATGAAGAACCAAACTTTCTGTTGTCAGGTCACATTAACTCCAGGATTTCTCACAGGCAAATTGTGTCTTGAATGCTCTGCATGATTCACTAAAAAAGGCCTTTCTCCTTGTAAAGCATCAGCTTCCATTAAGCAGAAGAAATAAACCACTGCATGCAAAAGATGTGAGCACATGGCTCATGAATAATCAGAACAACTATAGAAAGATCACCTCAGAGCATGGCAAACAGCAATAACACACTCAGATTAGTATCTCTAATCCTCCAAGACCAATGCAAGTAGCCTCCTCCTGGTGTTGAAGAGGGGGCACAGCTCGTGGCTTGTTATCAATGGTGGTGAGAGGGATGTTTAACTCTGTGAACCTGCAGGGAATCCCAGCGGCAGAGGTGTGCAAGGGGCAAGAACAAGTGTTTGCCTGAATGCTCAGCACCATCCAGTGCAAGTGGCTGCCAAGGGACAGTGGTGGAAAGGTTGGAGGTAGTTAGCAGCATCGTAAGTATACAGAGATGGGCTTGAAGAAAATTATAGCATTGTACACCAGAGATGGCTAACTTTAAAGACACTGAGGGCTATGACTACAATATGTCCAGATGCATAGAGCAATGGCTTTAAAAAATGCTTTGTTCAGTACTTCATGGGGATCCTTGCTGTAAATACTCCTACTCCACTCCCTTTCTCTTTGCGTCGTGACAGGGATGAGGAAAGTTACAGCCGAGTGCATCCTTCCACCTCAATACAATACCTTCCTGTAGGACTTTAAGAAGTTTGCTATTTGCCTGCAGTCTCAACCATAAGCCTGCAAAAAATTAGTGTCCTACTACAAGCAGAGCTCCAGTACTTGCTTCCATCATACTGCAAAATGGAAGACTTTGTCCCCTTTCCTGGCCACACCAGGTGTCATCTACCGTCCTGCTAGATGTGTGCAGTATGGAAAATTATACTACCACAGATGACAGAGAAGTAGTTGTAATTCAGGCCCAAATTAGGAGGTCTTGCTCCTTAGACAGGGTTAATGGAAACCCTAAGAAACATCCTGTGGGTTTTTATTTTTCCCTTCGTAAGTCGTATACCCCCAACCATTTCTTGATCTCTGAGTTTATTGCAGCTTCTCTCTATCAAACTGATTCTGAATATTAATGATTCTTTACTTATTTTGGCCCCCAGGAAGGTATTTCTATCCTCAGCTCTGTGCCTGCTGAACATCAGGTCTCTTATGGTTCCTCAGCCAGGCTTGAGGAATTGGAGAGGTGCAAAAACATTCCCACGTGAACCATATCAGTGTTGACTTGTAAATCCCAGATATTTTATGCCTCCAACAACATGGGAAATTCATGAAGCACATGATTTTGGACAAGGAAAATACCTGACTTCAACATTTTTCTTCGCATGAAAATGCAGCATGGTTCTCCCAACTTCTCCTCCAGGACATTTAGGAAGGCCCCATGGAATTTCACCGACAAGCAAAACTATAACTACAAAGAGATCTCAGCAACACTGTCGGGTCTCCATGGAAGGTATTTCCTTGGCCTTGTAGATCAGAAAATGACAGCATTCAAATATTTGTATGCTGATGAAAAAAATGAGAATCAGTTAGTCCAGTTCAGACTCACTACAACCAAATTAAGTAGAAAATGAAACATTTTAAGAAGCATCCTATGGTAAGTGAATTTGACTTAGCTGCAAGCATGAATGATTTTCTTCCAGTCGCCAGATCACACAGAATAGCTGCTTGGATTTAATTCCCCCTTTACATCACATGTGCCTTTCCTTTATTTCCTGGCATAGATAGATGTGTGATTAAACTATCACTTTTGATATCCCAAAAAGCTGAGGAAAGGAGATTACACTATAAATCATAAAAATCCTCCTTTCCACTTGTTTGAGAGTTTTAGACAGCTTTAAAATTTTTCTCTTGTGATTACAGCAAATTGTAATAGAGATAACACATAAAGTGATAAGAGTTATTTTTTTAGAGGCCTGGATTTATGAGATCAGTTTATAGGGATAATTTTGACAACAAACGCAAAGTCATTTAGGGTTTTTTACTTGCTATGAACCTATTAGATTAAAATGCCACTTAAATTTGTTACTTCTTCATGCTAGCAGAAGTGCAAAGATGGCATCCCACCAAGTTAGTCACTGTCATTTTTCATTTTGCTTTTTTGGGGCAGGGTATCCCCAATTTCAGCCTCCATTGGTATGTCTGCTGCAGCTACCCCCAGAATTATATCCCATGTGTTGAAGTCTAAGACCACCGGCAGCCCTTAGGTGCTGATGACTGTTGGATTACAGCTCTGGAGATCCAGGACTGCCCTCCATGGCAGAGAGACCTGTATACACAGTGGTGGTGCCTGTAGATCCGTGACACCGCTCCCTCTGCATGTGTGCCCCACGTCCACCAGCTGCACTGGGGACACAATTTCAGCAAATGATCCTGTCACATGGAGACAGACTTTGCTGTCTGATCCTCTGCCTCTCATGGGGGTTAGCCTGAACATCTGTGCTCTTGGGCCCTGGTCCAAAAGGAAAGACATGCCCTGAGTTGGGTAGAATTTGAATCAAGTCCTGGACTGGCGTAGGACACACCAGCAAATAGACACAGGGTAAATACAAACCAGGCGAATGGGACCTGATGCATACATGAATCACTTCATCTGCTGCTGAATCAGAGGCACAGAAAGAAACTTCAGTAGCTCTGCTGTGCCTGATTAATTTTATAGGGTGAAATCGTACACCCTTCTTGACTTCCAGGACTAGTGCAGAGAAGCTGTCAGGTGTGTTTGCTCCCAGGTTTCTCACAGTCCACACCCAAACTGCGAGGCAGGTGGGTGCACAGTCTCCAGACAGGGCCCTGGTGGAAGCAGGCGCAGATGCAGCCAGGGCATCCTCCCAAGCCAGGGAAAGCTCTCAGTCAGACAGTTCAGACATAATTGTGGACTAGACATCTTGTGTTCCACGTACAGTCTAATTGTGGCACCATGAAAGAGGAGGAGAAATGCAGCATCAGATGGCTGATAATCCAAGGGGAGGAAATACTTTGTACAGTACTATGTGTCATGGAAGCATAGAATCATAGAAACATAGAATCATAGAATAGTTTGGGTTGGAAGGGACCTTTAAAGGTCATCTAGTCCAACCCCTCTGCAATAAGCAGGGACATCTTCAACTAGATCAGGTTGCTCAGAGCCCCATCCAGCTTGACCTTGAATGTTTCTGGGAATGGGCCATCTACCTGGCCTTCTGGGCTGTGACCGCATGTTGTCGGCTCATGTGTCAACTGGCACATGTGTAAACTAACAGAAGACAGTAATAAGCTATTATATGCTGCTACCAGCTTCCTCCTCCACTCCCCAGCAGCTAGTGGGACTCCATATACAGTCCATATCCACACACTTCTTTTCTAACCATTTCAGTAAAACTGGGAGTACGGGGTATTTCTGAGGAGGAGCACTCTTCTGACCTGACGAACAGGCATTAGGAGATCTGATGAACATGGTACAGGGACCAGGAGACATATATGTGTGCATACACACATCCCTGCAGTGATGCAGGTCATGGCCTTAACACAGAAGAAGGTAATTGGCATTTCAGCAGCTTGCAGAAAGGTATGAGAGCACATTCCCAATGATCCATTCAAACTGGATGAATAATTCAGAGTATCATTTATACAATTCACTTTGCTTGTTCTACCTGTGAGTAAATGGCAAGTATTTTTTGAGGTGGACTGCAGCCTCAAAAACATTTAGACAGTCACTTGTCTTTTAATCCTTAAAGCAAGGAACTACTCACAGGTATATGAAAGACCTGCTGGTTCAGAGCCCTTAGTCCTAAAATAATGATGCCATCTGTTGGTCACTAGTGCTCTGTTTGCAAAGGTTATTCAGGCTTTGTTCAATTAGATTCACAGGGTAAGTAATGTCAGGAGGCTGTGAGTTGGTAGCTTGGTTCAGAGCCTTTAATAGATTGTAATAACTGTAATAATTGTAATAACTGTAATGTAATTGCAGGTATCGGTATCCTTCCTCTTACATTTTGTTAGTCTTGTATCTTGCCCTTGGCCAGACCAGGTGGTCTCTAGACAACCCCAGGCCTTGGTGGAGATGCAGAAAAAGCACTGGGGCAATGTGTGAAGGCCTCCCAATAGAGGGGTGCACATCCACTCACTGAGAGCTGAAAACCACCCAGGATAGGACATGGGGCTCTCAAATCTGGCACTTGACCATCAGCATCAGGACTGGACTGCCATGGAATGGGACTCCATGGTACAGAGAATGTATGTATACCAATTTGTACTGTGGACCCACTTTGATTTGTAGTGAGTACCAAGTGAGAACCGTGTGTTGTTGCACTGGAGTTACTCTCTAATTATACAACATTTACACTTTCTGATAGTTGTAGTTTTCATTAAATCTATAATCAGCACATTCCCCACATTTGAGAATCTCTCCCATGTTAATACAATATAATTAAAACAGCCCCTGTTTCAACACTATCTACATTAAAAAGGAAAACCAAAGAGACCATAATAGGTGAAGAGAGGTTAATAATAGGTCATGTGGTTAATCTTCCAGTTACAAGGGCAAACACTAATTACAGGCTTGGGAAGGGAAAGGGCAGCCTGATTGCAATGTGATTATGGTGACCTTGTTAAGGAGTGATCCAAGTCATGATGGGGGACTCAATAAATAAAGATAATACATCCCTTAGCACCTCCTGGTGAATGTCAGGTGAATGCTGAGAGCAGCATTAGCCCACTCCGCAGATCGGGCTGTGAGGATGGAGTCTGAGCCATGTTATTCTCCAGCTGCATCTCAGCACAGCATGATTGCTGGCTTCTCATTCTGCTCACTGAGAAAAACAAAAGCACCGGCTACTGATAACAAATATATCATGTGGACTTCTAACAGGCTCCACAGTACAGTGTGTTACAAATTACCGTGAACTTGAATGTGTTTGAGCATCGGAGATGGAGCAGAGCACCGTGATTCACCATGTTGTCAATGGCGTGGGGAGAATTCCCAGGGAGCTGCAAAAATACTGGTTACCATCTAGACTGAAAAATGGTAAAAACTCAAGCTTTTTCTGCTCTTTTTTTAACACTGAGTACAAACTCTGCTGCCCAGGAAAACATATCATACAGATTGTAACAGTTTCATTATCTCAGCAGAGAACTTGCTGTCTGCGCAGCAACTGGTCCGTGGAGAAATTACCAGGCTCCCAAATTTAATTAGGGCAGGACTCAGACAGGGAACACAGTGAGGTTAACACAGATGTCTGTATGTCCCATCATTCTCACATCCTGTAATAAACAAGCATTCGGGGAACAGTATAAGTCAGTACTGGAAGCAAACAGTCCTGTATTACAGACGTGAGGCTGGTGCCTGCTAAACACTCGTAAAACCGCTTGGGTCCTTGGTATGGAAAGTCTTTTGTTACTCATAATGATTTTGTGTGTTAAATGAGGACAGGGTTAATATGAAAATCAGTGTCTCCAGACACATCAGGGCTGTGCAGAGCTCCTGGGTCTGGCAGCTTGTTGGCTGGATATGAGCAGGATAAAAGTAATGGCTGGAGCAGTTCAAACTCTCTTAATTTCTGGTTTTAAAAAGTCTGCAAATATGTTATCTACTGGTTTGGGGGGGGGTGGTGTGTGTTGTTGTTGTTTTTGTTTTTGTTTTTTTTAAGCTACATTTGCTTTTACCTATATCTGTATATTTTTAAAGAGAAACATCATGGTAACTGCCACATGCACAAGGGAACTATTCCTCTGTGTTTAGTTGCATCTATAAATAAACTTCTGGCTTAGCCATGCAAAGCCCTGCTCTTGGGTGTTCAGAAGGTAACAGGACATTTCTTCAGGTGCCTGCAATGCTGGTGTAAGAGCTTGCTGTGCTGGGGGTTTGGAACACCTCAGGCCACCAGCTAATGTTTCTGGAAATGGGAAAAGCATGGGAAGAGCACTTGAACCCTGAAGGTGCGAAGGAAATCTGTGCCAGCTGTTTCTGTGTATGTGTGCGCGTGCAAAAATGCAGAAAGCAATTAAACTTTGACATCTTTCGACGAGATTTCTCTCATGAGGATTTCCTATTTAATATCAAAATAAACTCCAATTAATTTGTTCCATTCTATTCACCCTAGATGTTGTATTGCAGGTGCTGATAGAAAGCAATTTCACAGTGATCACAGATAACCAAAATATGTTTACGGGGCTATTCGACTAGCTCTCATACTACCTTCTGCAGTGCCAATTATCCACCTTTGAAAGGTCTACCTAAATATTAGAGAAAGCAAAACCAAATGTATAAGGACAGTAATTTTCTATTCATGCCATTTCTTTCTACTGTTGATTATATCAGGTTAGAATATCCTGGGAGCAGAAACCGGTTTGCAGGAGAAAGGATCAGAGACCTGGTGATTTTCCATGCATGAATTTTCAGCCAGTCCCTCCATGCTTAAAGGTGAGCTGCTTTGGGAGGAAGCAGTGGGTTTGGTCCCTAAACCTCCAAATATTGTCAAGATCTAGAATGAGGCCATGGTACGGCAACCAAGGAGTAGAGGAGACCCTGTAGTCCCTGCCTCTTTCAGGCATGTGCAGTCCCACTCACAAATGGTCCAAACTCTGGGTTTGCTCGCCTCTGCAGCAGAGTAACTCCTGCAAGTGCCTGGGGAGAGGAGAAGGGAGGGGAAGGGCCCAGCGAATTCACAGGAGCCAGGCTGCTGCAGAGGACTGCTGTCACCTCGGGTGAGTTTCACTCTTTCTTCAATGATAGAGTCACATTTTAAAAGTTTTGACAAAGCTCATTTTGCAAAGATGGTTAAATCTAAGCACAGAGCTGTAAGGAAGGCTCAAATACACCATTCTGGACCTTACCAGCTTTGAATTACCTCTGATTTGAGGACTTATGTGATTCTATCTAATAAAACATAACTGTTTATTTCTTGCTATAAATCAAGGATTTTGTCAGGGTTGCTAAGGGATACTATTCATTCTCTTCTTTATTTGAAGGCTGAATAGTAAATAATTCTCCATGGAAGCAAGTTAATCTGTGATTTTGCTTTGTAGAGGATGGCATTCTTAATTCAGCTCTTGCTGCTGCTCAGTCCTTCTGTTGCTCCCCTAAGTTTAAGCATGACAAAAGGAAAGACAAAAGCTATGAACTTTCCATTAGAGTAAAATGCTGTAAACCCCCCCCACATTTAAAACATGTTTTGAGAAAAAGAAAAACGAGGATTATTCAGTGTAGCAAGGGATACAGTTGATCACCATGCCTTCTGAGCATGCCTGCTATTTTTAGTTGTAATATCCCTAATGAAAGCCTCAGATAGTACCACTGGGTTTACCCAAGGATCTGCTGTATTAAAACAATCATGAGCCTCATCAAGGCTTTGAAAGCAATGATGAGTCTAGAGAAGCAAGCTGTGATGTGCTACCCAAACAGCCACAAAATGAGAAAGATGATTTAGAACAGTTCTTTGGCAAGCAGAAATATTTATTCTTCACACTCTAGAGAGTAAAGACTGTGATATATTCAGTCCTCTAGCTGCTTACTTAAAGGATTTAGAAGTCTGGCCTTGGTCACCTTGCAAGTGGATGTTGTGCCATGATAAAATTTTGGAGAATAGAGGAATGTCATAGAACACTTGAATAGCTGCTAATATTTTTGTCTGATGTCTGAAGCACAAGCAGCTCAGAATAGTTGCTACGACTTCCAGTGAGTCTACTGGCTTTTGTAAACACATGCCTCTCTGTGGGAAATTGGTTAGC
>VYXH01011608.1:5000-156731 GCA_013397275.1 Burhinus bistriatus | reverse complement strand
AACACTGTTTTGGCCACAAATCCGAAACACAGCACTATAAGAGTTACTATGAAGAAAATTTAACTGTATCCCAGCCAAAACCAGTAATTTCCCTCTTTTCTTTGGTATGCCTTATTTCTCACTTCACATTCAAAGAAGCGTCAGTGTTTTAAGTGTGCAAAGCTTGCTGAGAGACACAGTCAGATACAAGTCATTATAACAGAGGAAAACCAGATATACCTAAGGAGCAGAAGTATTTTTACAGGTCTGACATTTGCAAATTTTGAGCTAAACACAGACCGGATTTGTCTTAAATGCATTAACATTTCAATCAGGTTGAAAGAAGATGCATGGTGTCTGTGCAGAAGAGAAGAAACAGGATCATAAGCTCCTGATCTTACAGTGCAGACCTTTCTATGACTTTTAAATTGCTGTATGTGTTTATTAGTAGCCATAACTTCAGTGGCTGATATTTGTGATCATGGTGACAAATTTACTATCGTTGCTATATATATATTGACATAATAAATTTAAAATCGTTTGACCATTATGGTCAAAATTCACTTAAGCAAATATAACATTTTACTATATGGCATTAAACCACTGATTCTTGTACACGTACCTGTCTGAAATATATGTCTGAAATAAATCTTTTAAACTTTATAATAGTCATGAATGAAAAAAAGAAGTTTGGATACTGACCGTCAGTTCAGATGTACAATGCCAGACTGAAAACTGGTGGAAAATTTTAGTATTTTTTTCCTGGGAAGCATACAATACATTCAAAATTAGCAGAGAAGAACACACCACGATTTCCCTATCAGATGCTAACATATGGCAGGGAAAACTGGCACCCCCATTTATTCTCAGCATCTATCACGCTGCCTAGTGAAGTGCAATGATAATCAATGCTGTAGCTTGCATTCTTCTGGGGGTTTCTCTGTTGAAGATATTGTTTTAATACCACCATCTGGGACAAAAAATGTTTTGATAGCTCAGCTCTTTCAACACAAAACCAAGTCCTGTGTATGAAAGTCTGCAAGCGCAGTTCAGTTAAAAGTGGTTTTCCTTAATTAATAACATAAAGAAAGGAATATTTTTCCTGCTCTGTTCTTGCTGAATCGTGAAGTTTTACCATTTTAAGGGGTCCTTTCTTTTTTCTTTTTTTTAAAAAAATGATATTGTATTCCAAGAGTTTTCAGCTTTCTCAGAGTGTAGTTTCTCAGTGGGACTTTCTGAGGAAGAAGAACTTGGCAAGATTTCTCATAAACATGTCCATAATTATATGCTGCCATGATAGATGCTGGGAGGAAGAATCAAAGCTTTTTAAAATCAATAGTTTGGGAAGGGACACAGTCAGTGTTGAAGCAATAGAAAGTGAATTGACTATAAATGAAGACTAAAACACTGAAAACATTCATTTATTTCTATGGTATCTGAGAGTGCATCTATTCACCTTACAGTTGCTTCGCATATATTTACATAGCAGCAAATAATTTAGGTGTTCTTGGAAGAACTGTGTGAGAGAGAAATTGGTCCAGAGAAGGATGCTTTGTGATCCTTACTCACAGTAAGTAACGCTGGGTTTGTGACATGTCATCGATGCAGTGTTTTGAACACAAATTTTCCATAGAAATATGTAGCAGGGCAGCGCTTGTAGCTTCTCTCCCCTGTTGGGGGAGCAGAACATGCAGAGGCGTTGCTGACCTCCACCATCATCTGGAAACCTTTGGAACCACCACAGCGAGGACTGGAGGTCCTACAGGTTTTATGATTGTACCAGCAGAGCTGCCAGAATCGCTTAGTTGCGGGGCAGCACTAAGCCTCTGGGAAAGAGAGCAGTAGCTGAGACATGTTGGGTTGCACTAGAGAGTTGAACTAGAGGGAGCAGCTGAAAAAAATGGAGTATGTGTCAGTTCATTTGTTACTACTTGTGCTTCAGAAAGATGTGCTTTGTAAATAGGCTTTTGGGCTTCCAAAATACCTGACTGGATACCTGCAGCTCATTTCATGGGGGGTGGTGGGAAGGGGGGTCAGATAAGATACATGCAAATTACAATAGGACTGTTGAAAAAAATTCCTCTTTTGATGGAAAATGTAGGCATCTGTTTTAAAGTTTCTCATATAATGCTTAGTTTCCTTATTTTTTTCGCCCTGAAGTCATTGATCTCTCTGCCATCTAAAGGAGACATTAGCAAATATTGCTCCATTGTAGTTCACTTACACTATACCTGCTGTGTTCTCTGTGGGTTCAAGCATAAATTCCTACAAAATATATAGAATGTGGTATGAAGTCTCCATTGAAAAAAAAGGTGATGGGATCAAACCAGACTTCCTATCATGGTAGAAAGGAAACATTAGTAATCATGACCTTTATGAGGAATTTTATCAATTTTTCTATAGTACCGGGGGGAAAAAAAAGGGTCTTAGGAATTTTTTCCAGAATTTAAATTCCTAGCAAAAAATTCAAAGCTGAGACAAAAACATTTTTCCATTTTTTAAATAATATTTTCATAGAACAGTTTACAAGTTTTTGTTTTCATCCACATATACTTTCTACACCTATGTGTAGCAACAGGCGTCAGATTTTCCTTAAAATATTCTGATTCTTGTCACAGTCTATAATTTAAGAAATACTTGGTCTGCATCCTGTGGGCATCATTAGAATGTCTTTCCAGTAAAGGCATAATCCAGTCAAACAGGAAAAAAGAATTAAAAAAAAAAAAATTAAAACCTTAAACTGACTTTCCAAAATTATTGGGTGATGGATAATTTTGGGGTTTAATATTCCTGCTTTCGCACTTCTTATTTTAGTTTTCATTGGTGCATTTTTACTTTGTTTCAGAATCATGTTTTTTCATCTGAAAAGTGCTTGTGTTTCAGTGAGTGCTATCCTTCATTTTATAATGTCTGTCTGAAGCTAAGATACAAAGACAAAGTTAGTATTAGACTGTTGCTTGGCCCAGGTGGCTTGCCAGTAGGAAACCCTTGCCAGCTTGTTTCTCTTTTGGGAGAAGAAATTAGCGATAGAGGTGCTTTGTTACTGGTTTGGCTGATTTTTGTCATAGAAACCAGTTGACTTTCTGAAAATGTGCATAGTCTTGCTTTGCTGAACATAGTAAGAAGTAGCAGTACAGATTTTCCGAACCCTGCTTTTCCACCACTGTAATAGCTCAAATACCTCTACTCAAGTAATAGTTGTATTTTTTGCTGACTTCCTTATTGCTTTCTCTGGATGAAAGGTGTTTCTGATAACCTCAGTTCCAGCCAAACATTCCTCCTGTATTTCTAACCATTTGTCAGAACTCTTCAAAAAGGTTGTGATCAGTCTTACATACAGTGTAATGTCTGTGGACATACTCCTCCATTATTTTGGATACCTTTCTCTTTGATGACTGGCAAATGTCTGCATTTAATTTCATTAATTCCATAGACATGTAAGCATGGATATTCAGAAATATAAGGAAGGAGGGTTTGGGTCTGTAGGCCTGCAATTAAATAATCTAATCAGAGAGAAGGCTATTACTGTCTTCTTAAGACAGATCTGGGAGTATCATATTTTTTAATATCTCACACATATACTTTCATAAAATAAGAAACATCTGTGTTCGTTTCTTCCAGTAGAAGAATGAGATATTCCAACTGTTGCGTACATCTGGTGCTGCTTGCCAGGGATATATATCACATCATTTGTGGCAAACTCCCCAAAGATTTTCATTTTCTTTTCTCTCTAATTTCTGTGCTCTCTGTACAACCAACTTTTATACTGCTGTTCTTGCCATCACCAGGTCAGCCTTTCTGCTCTGAACAGATAATGAACATCATCAGCAAAGTCATGAAAGGCCTAAAAGAATGCTCACAGCGTTTTCCCAAAATCAGTTTTCTTCCAATTTTTCTGAGTTGGGCCCTTAAAACATATTTCTGGAGACAGTCTGACTCAAATGACTCAAATAGCTGTTCACCAGGGACAAACAATTCTGGTGGCATTTGGATTTTTAGAGCAGAAAATGCTCTTCATGAATGTAAAGGTAGTCAAAGCCCAACCGTTAGTATTTTCTTGGAACTGAAACTTGCAGTTTAAAAGACTAGTTTTTATCCCTGTATGTATACTTGACCAAATATTAACTTGCTGAAGTCTGTTATAGATTAAGCCACACTGTAAGGAAGCGAATAATATGATTTAACTTTTACCTTTTATCACAGCATCGTATCTTCTTTGAAAAAGCCCATGCAATAGTCATAATAGCCCCATAATAGTAAATGTACATGGAGGAGCAAAAGCAGCAGTCATGAACATCCCTTCACGAGCTGGGCAGGAGCACGTTCAAAGAACCCAACAGCATTTCAGTTGCTACTAATGGACTGGCTGCAGTAATGATTAGTATGAGCGTGACGTTCAGCAGCCTCCTGGAAGGTTGCGTATTTCTAAATGGGGGCATGGGGAAAGCAAATTTAAAGTTAACTACAGTTAGAGAATGTGAATCAGTGATGGAAGGCTAATGGCTGAAGCTTGAGATGACACTCAAGTTGTTTAATTATAAAAGTTAGACATTCCTTGGTAATGCAAAAATGCCTTGTTTGGCCACATGGGGTTAGTGTTTGCTGTGAATCTCAGTGGGTTCAGATTTGTAGGAGTCTTTTGTAAAGAAAAGGACTGGCAAAAATACTATGATTAAACTCTCATCTTTACAACGTGAAGCCACAAGTGGAAATTGAAAAGGAAAGTCCTTCCGTCAGAACAAGCAGGGGAAAACATCAGCTGCTAAGTTTCATAATGCGGAGTGGGTAGGGTGGCTGCATTGACACCTTATGAGTGGTGTAGCTGAATTGATGCTCAATGGTGATAGAAATGGGACTTTTAGTGCCTAGTGTAAAAGAAAAGTTAATGAACTTCTGTAAAGTAGAACTAGTTCAAGTTGAAAACAGATGCACATCACTTTCCTGCATGTATTCATCTAAATACAACCTTATGCTCAAAGGCACTTATTCATAATGGATTCTCCAGATCATACTATGTTCCAAGAAGCCTTATGCAAGTGTGCTATAGCTTGTGTATGATGCTTATTTTATTGTACCTACCAACTTGAAAATTTACTAGAGCTCAAGTATCTTGAGAAGATGTGCCACCATTGTTAGGAATCAAACTTGGTGCAAACCTCAGCTTATTGCTCTTTATAAAATCAAAATGGCTTTTTATGGTTATTAGTATTTACAATTCTGCAGTGCTTTTCTTTTTTAAATTCTACTTAAGACTGACTACAGAAGCAACAGCTTCTCTTGTGAAGACTAAGTAATATTAAGTGAACAAATGAAAAGTAATATTAGCAGAAAGTAGTTTTTTGTATTCCCAGTTGAGAAAAGTTAATAGAAACAATATCATGGAAAATTGTTCACAAATAGCTTGCAGAATTAGACTAAAACTCCTTGCAATCTCTCTACCAAAAAATGTCCTCTGTTACAGCAAAGCAATAATACACTCCAGTAAATGCCATGACATGTTCCTTGCTTTTTACTTTTCACTGCTTGAGTTGTTTGCTGCTACTGTCAACTACCATTGTTATGAATCATTTCTGTTTCTTTTTGCTAAGTTGTTCTTATTTCAATCTTCTTTTTAAGAGAAAATAAGAGCATTAACAACAGAAATGAAAATGCTGTTCTGTGAAGACTTGTAAAACAATATATCTCAATTTTATTTTGTTTCTGTTTGCATTTTTGGGGTTTTTTTTTTGTTTCTTTAAGTCCCAGTCTCTTTTATCAAAAAGATATTTAAAAATCCTGTGGCCTGTAGAAGTGTTAAATGTATAATTTAATGATAAATTTATGATATAAAATTAGTTTTTAACTTTAGCAAGAAAGCTGCAGCCCCTTAGTTCTGTGTTTCTCTTGTCCATTTCTTCTCTAAAATAATCTTAATGTTTTTGTTCTGAGTTTTGGCTGTTTTGTGATGCTGATGTTCTTCAAGGGTGTTTTTCCATTTGAAAGATCTGTGTAGGGTGAGTACATTGACAGCTTATGACTGTTCATGCATAAAATGATGACATAATGTATCAAAACCTAGGCATTTCAAAAGCAAAGTGTGAAAGATGGATAGGGCAATTAACTCTATGATTTCTTACAATCTTAAGACTTAAGGAGACTGTTGTCTTATAGTGCCCTTTGTTTAATATGTATAAAATAGAGGGTAACTGCCAGAAAGTTACTTCCTCAGTATGATGGGGAGAATGCAGAGCAAATCTTTGGTGTTAGGAAACTGAATGAATTTCAGGATCAGAAAACCCGTAACGCAGCTCTAAGATCAGCTCAGCGAGGTACTCCCCACACCATTGAAGCAGATCCACTCTCTGGTTCATAGCATGAGAAGGTGTCTCTTAACTTCTTTTACAGGATGAGGAAAGAAGACAAATATGTTGCCTCTTTTTGGCAAGTAAGATCTCTTTTAAAGTAAAAATAGGCTATACTGCCTTCTTCTAGAGAAAAGTAGACTTCCTCTCTCATATAGTTTAGTCACACTCAGGAGCATTGGACCTTTTCAGTGCTAAGTGCTAAAATTTTCTTTAGAAAACCACTGTATTATCCTTGTCGTTAATGCCTGGCCAGATCTCTACCAATGCCAACAGTTTACCATCTGTTCACAAATACTTGTGGAACAAATATGTGCAAAGACTTATCTACACCTACAGTTTTCCATGTAGGAGAAGACCAACCCACAGGCTTAGCCTTATGTGAAGGCCCCCATGACTGACATATTGAAAGATAAATAATTTTCAGGTATCTGAATAAGAGTTCTAAATGAGCAAACCATTTAAAATGCACTCTGGCTTGGACATTAGTCAGTAAACTAAGTGTATGGAAGAAAGAAGTGCAAGTATCTATATTCAGTTATGGTATACAATCAAGAAAAAAACCCGTAAGCATTAGAAAAAAGATATCCTTTCCAATTAATTCTTTTTCTCTGTAAAACAGCCTTATTTATCCTAAGAATGAGCACTGCTTCTGTTAAATTTAGCAGTGTTTTCATTCCCTTCTGAAACATACTGAAAGCAGCATGTAAGTTGATTGAGTGCCTAGAATAATAGTCACATTCATGTGACCTGCTGTTTCATATGCATGTCTCCTGTCACATGAAACACCTTAATCTGAAGCAGTTATTACTTTACTTGGGAAAGGAGAATGGTGCAAGTACTGGCCTGGGAATTCACAGAACTAGTGAAGCTGTCTAGATCCAAACAGACTGCTGAGTCCAGAATATTTTTTTTCCATTCATTTTAGATAAAAATGCTTCACATGCTATACTCAAAATTGAAGCAATCTATGACCCTGGTGTCTGAAGTTAAAAGACTAGTACTGTATAAAGCATAACTTCAATCAGACTAGAAATCTAAGCCTCCCCAGAAGCATGTACGATATTAAGTTGTGCTGAGAACAGTTCAAGATCATGGCTTTTGAAAAGTCAATAATAATCTCATGGAGACAAGACAGGGATAGATGGCCTTGAGATAAGGCAAGTAATCAGCTTGTTTTTAACTACTGCAGGCTTTTTGGTTTTATAACTTTTATTTCTACTCTCCTATGATTCTGTTGTTTGACTGGCGGTGTGCACTGTTGCTCCCTAAACCTGTCTGTTTTATTCTCTATGGGTTTGCCTAGAACACCTCCAACTCTCAATTGCACCCTATTTGAAACTGCTATGTTTTTTCTGGCCTGTATAATATAATTGGTGTAATATAATCAAAGTTGAATCATTATATATTTTAGGTAAATTTCTTGCATTCCTATACATAAACCCAGTGAATATTCACTATCATGGAATGATTCTTGCAGTAAAATTCTCAAAAAAAATCAGTAAAACAGAATTTCAAAGGTCTTCGTATGTTTGCTTCTCCTCCACAAAGTCAGCAGTTTTTTATTTATTTGTATGTTTTATTTTACCACGTTTGCATTTGAGAAATGTAAAGAAAACCTCTTAACTGAAAAATAATCTGGTTTTGAAAGAATTATCAAACTTCTCTGCCTTGTATATCCTGTTGGATATCTTTGGATATCTGCTAGTCAGCAACCAGCCTAACCTGCCAATTTCAGAACAGAATCCCCACATCTCTAATGAGACTATGTAAATTCTGATTAATGTCTTCAAGCAGCCAGAGTGGCATTCTCAAAAGTATACAGTTTCGGTTGTAATCTGTCTCTGAAATCAATGCAAATTTTATCACTAGCTGTAACAGGAATATAGAAATGAGAGCAGTGCTGAAGTCATGGAAACCAACTCTTGGACTCCAGAATGGCATGAACAAAGGAAGAAGTGTGTTTTTCATCCAGCCAGCAGTTAGAAGGCTTTAAGTATTCCAGGCAGTACAGGCGGATGTTTAAAAAGCAAAATTCAAAGGAGAAAAGAAACTAAAGCCCTTTGTTGCTGCACATCCACTATTAAAACTCAAAGGTAGCCTGAGGCCTGAGGCAAAAAAAAAGAAAAAGAAAAAGCTGTGCTAGGTATGTGTGGGTTATGCAATTTTTTTTTCATAGTCTGTATTTTTTTTTCTACTTTCAAGTCTTATATCTAGATTATAAGCCCATCTATGTGTTAGTTGCAATAGAAGGATCAGCTAGAATTACGTTTTCTGAAAAAACAAACAATATGTTTGGACAATGTAAGGCAAAATTATATGAAAGTGAAGAACTTGAAATACTTACATTAAATGATAGGATCAGATTCAGTCTATCCTTCTTTACCATTCACCTAGCTGGTGAAACATTTCTTCTAAAGCAAGTGCTTAAATTCTCTGACTAATCGATGGTGCAGGCAAGGAACCAGAAGGAGATCGTGCCAGCATAAATTTAGGAAAAGCTCTTATATAACACCTAAAATTTAGGAGCAATTTTGATGTCTAAGTAAACTCAATCCTTCTCTGCATCTTTCTTTTTAGTACAGGTCATTAAATATAGCAAAGAAATCTCTGAAACCTAATTTTTTTCAAGAGTGTAGTATAAATATTTTTTTGCCCATTTATTCACATCAAATAACACTTGAAATAAAAATGAGTAACTTGAAAGTTTAGAAGGTTTAAATTGCCTAGCTACCTCCATGCCTTGTTACAATTTAGATCTCAACACTGAATTATTAAAATAAAAGAAATGGAGGCAAACTGTAAAATAAGTCAGAAAAATTAAAAATCTCCATACACTTTTGTTTCTATAGGTAGGTAGGTATGTATGTACCTATTTATTTATTTCAGTATAGAACAACTATGAAATGAATGTACACAAAAACTGCATTCCACTTTTGGAATATACTGCTGCAGGAACATCTGTATCCACACAACAAAATTTTGTCCTTCAACCTATAGAGGTCTGTGACATTTTATTTGCATGCAGAACTTCCATTGACACAGTACAGAATTCAATGCACCCTTAAAGTCCTCTAAATATGGGAGTCAGAAACCATGTGGAAGGGACCTGTGTATATTAAGGTGAAATACAGGAACTATTCCCTAAACAAAGGATTCGGAAGTCTCTCTTGCTTCATTTTCAGCTTTTTTAAAAAAATTTGTTTAAACACCAGACAGAACTTGGAGGTACTTGTCTATGTAATAGCCAGTGATGAGGTTTTCTATATTCCTAGGTGGCGCTTGTATGACAAGGTGACCTGCTTAGTGGATGAGGGAAGGGCTGTGCATGTTGTCTATGCAGGCTTTAGTAAAGCCTTTGACGCTGTTTCCCACAGCATTCTCCTGGAGAAACTAGCTGCTCATGGCTTGGACAGGCATACTCTTCGCTGGGTAAAAAAGTGTCTAGATGGCTGGACCCAAAGACTTGTGGTGAATGGAGTTAAATCCAGTTGGTGGCCAGTCAAAACTGGTGTTTCCCAGGGCTCAGTATCGGGGCCAGTTCTCTTTAATATATTTATCAGTGATCTGGATGAAGGGATCGAGTCCACGCTCAGTAAGTTTGCAGGTGACCGCAGGTTGGGTGGCAGTGTGGATCTGCTTGAGGGTAGGAGAGATCTGGACAGGCTGGATCAATGAGCTGAGGCCAATGGTACAAGGTTCAACAAGGCCAAGTGCCGGGTCCTGAATTTGGGTCACAACAACCCCATGCAGTGCTACAGGCTTGTGGAAGAGTGGTTGGAAAGCTGCCTGTTGGAAAAGGACCTGGNTTTGGCAGTGTTAACGGTTGGACTTGATGATCTTAAAGATGTTTTCAAACCTGAACAATTCTACAATTCTATGATTCTACGTACGTTAACCCTAATTCTGAATTGTGTGGGGTTCACTGGAGTCAGTACAAATGATATATTTACATATTCTGAATTGGGTCCCAAGGAGAAAAACATGGCTTTAAAATAGCAAAGCTGAATATCTCTTATTAGCTGTTGCCATTTGCTATTAACTTAGAGAAGATGGAATGAAGCATAAGGTCACCCGTGATTTTATAGGAGGTCTTCAATAGCATGCTCTTGAAAAATATTGCTGAAATCAGTAAATTAACACAGCATCTTGAAATAATTAAAAACAAATATCAAGAAGCACAGTGCTAAGACAGTCACAACCAGAGGGGTTTCAGTTTTGGATGTCCCTATAAAACCAACCCACACTAAATGGTTAAAAGGAAAAAAAATAAGTTCAAGTGTTGCTAACAGTGGGTTCTGTTGTCACCGAGGAAGAAAGGAGGGATGCCTAGGGCAGGACACAGAGGAGGACAAGGGGGGAGCTAAGGAAGTAGCTAAAATCTGAGGGAAGGTCTTTGGGGTGGGGAGGAGCTCTGAGGAAGGTTTCTTGGTTCACAAAGTTCATTGCCGTGGCACTTGAAGTAAAGTAACTTATTTTGTAGAAATAGTGAAACAGTTAAAGTGTAAGCTCCCTGTGTGAAATCTTAAAGTTTATTTGACATGCTATAGGTTTTAAGCTGTAGCACTTGACTGAGAAGTGCTGTAACTAGATAAAGCTTTAATTAGCACTTGAGAGTACGTGGCTGGTATGAAAACTTAGTTTACACAAACATAATGTAAATAAAATATATATATATCTGAAAAATCCCATATTGTTGGGGTTGTGTTTTGTCTTCCAGAATGTCCCCAGGTACTTTTCAGAACACTTGATATTTCCGTAGCTAATTAAGTAAGTAAAGCAGAATCAAAAAGATGCATTTAACTAGAATTTAAATGTTGTTTGATTGACATGAATAAATATTTAATGGTGGATTCTTCTAACTTAAGTGACACTGTAGGTAAAATCTTGTGTAATATCCATTAAGAGATTAACCTTGGGTATTGTCATCTGAAAAATCTTCATCCAAGCATAAAAAATGGAAAAGCTCCTATCTCGTAATCAACTCTGACAAACTGAATAGGGCAAACCACCTGTCTCCTGGGACAACTGAAAACTAAACTCCTGTCTATGTTTTTCTACTGCAACGCTGTTGGTTTGCTGCCTAAAGCACAATTTGTTTAGCCAAAAATAACATGTCTTTTGACCCTTGCTTTTGGGAAAATAAAAGTGGCAACATGTTAAAAAATAGTAAATATGTTTCAAAGATTTGAGGTAAACCAAAAATTGATGTTAAAAAGTTCTAAGTCTAAGCTATAGTTTCCAAACAATTGTGGGGCTGTCATAAAGTTAAGAACTTTAACATATAAATGAAATGATGCAATTCATGTATGAACACAGAAGATGAATTAATGGAGCTGTAATTGTTCAACTGCTAAGTGGCAGTATATTATATACAGTAGAAGTGTCTGCTATGGGAATACATATTTTTTAATATTGCATAACAACAAGGTTTATGAACAACATATGGATTTATATTTTTATCTGGGGACAAAGATTCCCAAAGTGCAATGTAAGGTTAACACAGTATTTGTAGAAGACAGTAAACATGTTATATGTTTAAATACTTAATGGAAGTATCAGGTTTTAAATCTGTTATTTTTTATTGGCTCTGAAGCCATATCATTGAAACTTTGATTCTAGAGTTTGAAAACTCTTTTTGTTGGGTAAGAGAAGAATAGTTTCCAGGCTTGTTTTGTCTGCTAAGTTTAAACATTTCAAGCGTGATTGGCTAGAACTAAGATTAAGCTCATAATTCAAAGAATCTCAGCATCTTGAAAATCAGTCTACTTTGTTCAAATGCCAAAGTCTGAGTTAAGAAAGATGGACTTATGCACTGAAAGATGCAATTATTGGCATATATTTCCTTTAAAAGCTAATATGAAAGATTTATTTTAAGTGATATAGTAGTTGGTCTGAGACTTCTAAATGAATAAATATGTATGTCGGTTTTATTACTACTTCTATTTTATAATTCATTTGCCATTTTGTGAGCAAAGAATAATGACAGATTATTTTTAAATAATTAGCTTTGTCATGTCATGGTTTATGGGGTGATCTAATGAAATACCAGGTTCAGCCCATTGCTTTCCCAGGTAATTGTCTGATAAACCTTTTAATCAGATGACCAAGATTAACATCAATATTAACCTGTTTCTGGCCACCTCCATTCCTCTTGGAAATCCAGTTTTGTATGCATGTGTTCATATGCTAATACATCTATACAGTTTTATTTCCATTAATTTCCATGGAATTACTTGGTGAATGCGCTTAGAGAAATATCCTTATACCACAGTAACTCTAGTCACAGATACACAGATATAGGAATCTTTTTTCTCTTCAAAGCAATTTTTGCTATTAATTAATGGAAAGAGGGTTGATTCCCTCAGATAAATACTTGTACCACTGCATAAGATATGACAAATCCCATGATGCATTATTAGCTTTTGCCTTAGAAGAATATTGTTTTCAAGGGTTCCTGTGGATTTTCCACGTATAGTGGTAGGTAAGGAAATGAGGTTAGCTTTTTGCTTATAATCTTTAATATGAAAATCTTATTGTTTCTGTTTAAGATATGTTTTAACTGTCAAGGAGATGGACACTAGATTGTGAAGTAAAGAGTAACAAAGGTATCAATTCCCATCTCTCTTCCTGTGATCAGTGTATACCAGTCAAAACAAAATAAACAAGCAAATAAGATTTATTTACCAACACTGTGAAGCTGTGTTCCTGATAAGGAATCTGTCCAATACAAAATACAGTCCAATGATGATTCATACATTTCTCATAAGGGTAGAAATTTTGATAAAAAATAATAAGGCATTTGCTGTGGCTTTGAAAATGTTGTGTCTTCTGTATTGTTGTAACATATTATCTACTTTCCTAATATAAGCGATTCCTTTAGGAAGTTTTCCCTTAGACAATTGCTACATATTTGTTCTGGTTTGAGGTACACCAGTACCAATTTTCTGTTCAGTAGTTTTACTGTTGTGGTTTGGGCTGGATTGGTCAATGAAAACGAATGACAATATTCTTTCCCAAATCTTTTATCTCCGATCTTATAATTATATAGAGTTGAGTTTGCAGGTACAAATCTAGTACATAGATGTCTATCAAATAAATTAACTGGGGTTTTTTTTGGAAACTACGTTGAAAATAACTTTGTAATAAATGGCAGAAACTGGAGATCAGAGGTTCAGAGATACCCAACAGAGTTTGGTAATGTATGGAGGGCTGGAGCTTGCCTGAATATTTATAGACAGAACTGAATCATCATGTGTAAATGCATGTTGCTGGCATGATCCTCAATGTCACGTAAATACAGTTGAATAGCTTCACATAATTTGGTTGAGTTTGTTCTGAAGAATATCCCAGCACTGCTGTTAGTGCGTGTCAGGTTACCACTACGTGTCAACTTGCCATGTTCAAAGGTAGCACTTTGGAAGTGCACTTGCATTTGGATCTGTCCCAAGGTAGCAAAAGGACTTTGGAGTTCTGAGGCCTGTGGTGCAAAGACACATCTCTAGAGATCCATGCTTAGTGTAGAAGAATCACTGCTAAGCCATAAAAAATTATATGCGTGCAGCCAAACTGTCTTTGTCAAGGGCTATGCAAGCGTATTGGTATTATGCTTTCCAGCTCTCCTGATTCTGACTGCTGACTGCTGAGAACCCTGAACCTGCTCTGCATGGGGTTGTCGGATATTTGTCAGACTTACTAATGAGTGCTGAGCTGCTTCCAAGCCTGGCCCCGGATTTGTAAGGTGACATATACACAGAGAATGCCTCTCTAACAAATCCTTTTGGACCCATGCTGGCCCACGCCAGACCCAGTTGTATAACCTTGGTAGCAGTGATTCAGTTTATCTGCAGTTCAGACGTATCACCCACAGAAAAGTGAGGCTGCAGCATATGGAGAAACCTATTAGTAATACTTAAAAAGCTCTTCTCCTGGATTTCTTAAGCATTCTGCCACGCCTCTTGCAAGAGACTGAGTTCATCTTTTTGAAACCGTGTCAGGAAGTTTTCTCATCTGTACTCTGCAGGATAGCTAGTGTTGTTCTTAACAGTGACTAAAAATATTTTTTACAATGACAGCAGAAATGAAATGGTGTCCCACAATTGTCTGTGTTTTTCTGCACTGAAATGAATGAAAAAAGTACGTTGACTACCCATTTCTTCTCCATTATCTTCTGAGAGCTAATAAATATCCAAAGTCATGAATAATCTGGTCCTGAACAAATTACTTACCTTTATTCTTCACTTAACTGTTCTATAAGGAATCTAAAAGGCAACTTCTGCTCTTGTCATGTCAAAATGTGGAGTTTCTTTGCTTCCTTTTATGTTTTGCTAAGCTTTATTGTTGTGGAGTTCACGATGAAGAAGCTCTGTTTTCATACAGAGGTCTGATCCATTGTGGTGATTTTCATATACTTGTGGAAGTTGGTTTTTTTTACTGCAGAGTTCTTTTAGAGCAGACGAACAATTTCAGTTCCTCACTACAGTAGCAGATCAATTCAATTAACTCATTTTACTAATGAAATATAACAGGAAACAGTTCTAATGCTTAGATTTTGCATATGGGGTTTTTTTTTGCATATGGGGTGGTGGAGGTTGGGGATCAAGCAAGTTGTGCTGCCATGGTTGAGTTTCCTGCCTGTGTTGTCCTTGGAGAGTGAAGCAGGTTCTGTTTGGAGAGAGAAAGAAGTTATTTCTCTCTCAGTCCCTACTAGCTGGTAAGAGGTCTTCTATGTCAAAGGCCTGTAGCTGCAAACTGTCTCCAGAGTATCTGTTTTCACATCCTCAGGTGTGACATGGCCCTAGAACATATTGAGTAGATGCTCTGCTGGAGAGGAAGCTAAGGAGCAAGGTAATGCAGCATGAGTGAGAAACCTGCATATAATAGTTATTCTTTTAAAAAATGTGCAGGTGTAAACAAATTCTGTGTTTGAATTTATCAGAATTTTAATATAGCTATTCTGGCTCCTGGTCATTGTCTTTGACATCCAGCTCTTTTCTGAGTGATGCATTTATCTTACACTGTCAGCTTTCATCATAGCAAATGGTGTAGATCTCACATTTACAGAGAAAAACTGAAATGTGTATTCTTACGAAATCATTAACAAATAATACGCTTAGTTTTATTTCTTTACTAATCTAGGATTAGTATCTTTGCAAGGCTCTTGGTCTTGACTTCTCATTTAGTAAAATAGATACTTGTAGCACTTATCTCCAGCTGGCTAAGGTTTGAGCACTGTGTTGCAGTTTCACCTGGGAAACCTTGAGTCTGGCTGTATGCATTGTATTTCTGAGTTACCTTAATTTTGATATAGTCTAGTTTTACTACAGACTGCTTTTGACACAATCTGTTCCAAAGATAATAATTAAAAAAAAAATAATAAATACTGAAAGTGGTCCCTGCCTTCTAATTACCTGTCTGAAAACTTACTAATGAACAGTGGGTGAAATCATCCACAAAATTCACAAAATTTGCTTTTCAACAGTGACCAAACAAGAAAAATAGTGTTCAGAAATAATTTTTTACTCTTTCTAGAAAACTACATATGTTGTAAACAAAGAAGTATACATTTTACTTTCTTTTTTTCCTAGAAGAATTGCAGGGCAATATTGATTCCATAATATCATTTTATACAATTCTGTAAGCAGAACTTTATGAAATCTATGTCTGAAACTCTGATTTAGGCAAGATAAATATTTTTATTTCTGATAGATGTAGAGAGAGAAGTATTTTAAAGGGAACATAAGAGGCAGTTATGTCCCTGTGGGATATTTAAATAAAGGCAGGAAACTCAATTTGTATGTGCAGCATAGTTCCTGTTCACTGTACATGAAATGTAATTGTCTAGCACTGAATTTTCTTTTCTCCAGTGCTGCTACTGTGGGCTTCAAGAAAATTGTAACTCTCTTTCTCCATTTTACTGTTCATCTTGTGGATTTCAATATATTCATTAAATGTAGTTATGACTAGTCAAAGGCAAAACCAGTAGGGGATGGTGGGCTGTGATGCCTCAGTGGTTAAATTAAGCCTGTTGGGCCCAGAGTTCTATATACACGTTTCAAAGACCAGTACTGTCACTTAGTCTTCAGAAACAGATGAAATAGGGATATACCACAAGACTGAAATTTCCACAGGGATGCTGTTTTGACAACTGCCAGTACCAGAAACCATGCTTTTTATCAATATTAAAAAGGATTCACGAGTGTCTGTCTTAGCACAGAACAGTCTTAGAAGTCTAGCATTGCTTCAGGAGGTAAAAGTATATAAATAAATCCTTACTGAGGATTTGCCTGAATGTAGCTGTTTTAGATGTTATCCAGAATCATAGTTTTTTGAAAGAGAGGAAATAAGTTTGTAAGTTACTTTAATCATGTAACGTATTAAAGGAAGTGATAAATTACTGATAGCAAATAGCTTTATTTCCTGCATAATGCCACCTGTCATAGCATTTCAAGTATAAAAAGAAATTGAAATCTAAAAAATATAAATGGATGTAAGGTATTTCTATGTTTCAACCCTCTTTTCCTTTTAAAACTGTTTGACTTCAGTAGGTTTGGGACTTTGTTCCAAACACAGTGTCAAGTCTGCCATACAAGTGAATAACCACAGTGAGCTAAAGCAATATTGGTAGTCACATGAATATGAGTAATTCAGATTCAAAAGTCCCGTCTCCTTTTGGTCTGACCGTGGTAAACCAGTATCACATTGTGCTGCTGTGCTTATGCATCCATGAACATCTTTTGCAATGTATAAGAGTAATGACACCACTCTATATCCTAATTGCTAGAACAACGCACTGACTGCCTGTGGGTTGTCACTATTTCTTCATAACGATACTGCCAGAGGTGTGATCATCGCATTCATCCAATACTTCTCATCCAAGATTTGGTGTCCACTCAACATTCTCCATGTCTCCCTTCCTTCTCCCCTTCTCCAACACTACACATTTAAACAAGAGCTGTGAAACATTCGGTATAAGTGTAATGTGATTTGCCTTTGCACAGTAAACATGAGTGATATGAGCCATTTGCATCAATGCCACTTGTTTCTAAGTCTTGATGTGTCAGCCTGCATCACTGATTCATGTAGCTCTCTCCCAGCTTCTCCTTCTCCCAGGATTTCTTATGGCCTCCTAACTCATTTCGTTCAGACACTGGTGACCTTGAATTGAAATGATGGACACAGCTTTCTTTTTATTCACTGTAACTTAAATTAACTGTGGTTTCTGGAAAGCAAGAACCTTTTCTTGCTTCCTTACTTTTTTCCTGTGTGTCTGTATTAATTCAATTAATATGTTGGCTAAAGAGGTATCCAAATTGTAAAGGAATTTTAGTTATTACTATCTTTAATTTACAATAAGATTAAAACATTTGAAGACATGAGGATTTGTTATTTTAAATGTAAAGTTCATCTAGATTTATTTCAGCACAGATTTTGAAGTTACAATTAAAACCATTTTAAAGTAAAAGAAGATTTTCATGGTCTTGCATCACTTGCGTAAGAAAGCAATAGCTTCCAGTATAATCAATTAAAATACTGAAATCCAAGACTGTCAGGTAAACAAAGTAAATTCATTTTCCAAAAAACGTCTAATAGACATATAGGGGGATGAGGGGATGAGGAGATGAGGAGATGAGTTTCTTTCAGAGCATCTGAGAAGAGCAATGGAAAAAATCCTATACCAGTAATTCATAGCAGTTCTTCAGAGTAGTGCGGCTTGTTTGGTTTTGTTTTGGGGGTGGAGGGTGTTCTGGGGGCTTGAAATTGCTTTTTGGAGTGTTTAGTGCTGCAAGAGTGTGTACAGTTCATACTTAGTGTGGTCAGGTGTTTGCAGTAAAGGGAGACTGAAAACTGAATTTTGAATGTGTACATTTTAGCTGATATTTCTCAGGTTAGTTGATCAGATTAACAGTATCTTTAATAATAAACAGATAAAATTTATTTTTAGTACTTTAAGTTCTTGGCAACCCCACAGCTGCTAGGCTGCTGAAAAACAGAACATTCAGATTAAAATTTCCTTATTTAAATCTGCCAGTGTTTGAACTTTACTGTATATTTTTGATGACTTGGGAGGTTTGCTTACTAATTTGGAACTTTGCCTAATGTTTTTGTTAAAATAGAACTTTCTATCTTATAATTAATCTCCTTGTTCTGTATGTTCATACAATAAAAGTGCAGAACAAATGAGTACTCAAAATACTAGATGTATAATGAATAGTTAGGGTTTAAACATAACTATTTTCTTGACAAGGACATGGTACTGCTATAAGCAATTGGCTGTCTTACATTATTCTTCTGCCAGGTTCCTTCTTTTTTTATGGATTATACAATAAGAAACTGCATACAGTCAGGAATTTTATAACAACACCAAATGAACTAGTTTGTTTCCAAAAACAAGTGAATCTACTTTATTAATTGTTTATTTAAAATTTAAATTTGCTGGTCTTATCTTTACTTGCATGAAGTGGGAATAAATGAGTTTTCCATATCGATTTATGAATAGAATATCCAGCGTGGCTCAGGGGGGAAAAAAACATAGTCTGTCTGCTCAGGGAGAGTGGCATCTTCCTTTTTTTAATGAACCCAACCAGTGAATTTAGTCAATTATGCAGAACTGAATAAAGCCTAATGTGGAAGTAACAGACTAGCTTTCAAGTTCAAGAAAGCCTATGCCTCTCAGAAAGGGAGAGGACTGTTTGACTTTATTACTCATGTTCTTCAATTCACCTGAGATTCTCTTGTACAGATTTGTCTCACCATTTCATTTGACGCTGTCTACATTCTGTAAAGCTGGAAGGAGATTGTTGTCTCAGTCAATTAGAACTCCCATGTACAAAAAGATCTTTTCTGTAACATTATGTATAAAGTATAGGCCTAGACTAAGAAATGGTTGCAGTTCTATGAGATGTCCTATGGTTGCCTGACTTCCACAGTACATATAGACAGATGCATTTGTACAATCCAGTTCAGAACTTTGTTGAGGAAAACTGATGATAAGGGGTTGACATGTCCCCCATTGCCTTATATTTGTCAGTCAAAATTTTCTGTTTCTGAAACTGCCCAATGGTTGTCTCATAAATTTGATCCCAAATTGAGATGTGATATTTATGGTGTGGTGCCTCTCCATATCTACCTGACTGTGCAGTATGCCATGAAATCTTGATGTCATATTAAATGGCAGGCCATGTTTCAGATAGGTAAATTCCATCTTCTGTAAGCAATTCCATTTGGGCAAATTATATTTTCTTGTGTAAATTTCAGTGTCACAGATTCTTAATTTTTTCCCAAAGCCTCATAATTTAATTTCTTGTATGTTTTGATGTTATTTGGCTGCACTTTTCCTGATAGTATCACCGACTGTAATAACAAGCGGAGACATGACTTTGTCAGGTGGCTGATTCTGCAAAAAAAAAAACAAATATAGGGTCATGTTATGTCATCTTATGCAGGTCAAAGCACTACTGTTACTGCATAGTCATAATACTAGCCTACAACAGAACACTTCTTCAAGAAAACTTATGGAAGTGTAAAAAATAATGTGATACAGATTATAATAGTAGTTCCCAGTGAAAAGCAAGGATTTGCTAAGGCAACTACTCTGTCAAATGTCTTTGAAGATGGCTGTTCTTCTCATACTAAATGTGATAAAAAAAGCTGTCTGAAAGAAAGCCTCTTCACAAGTTAGAGTGCTAACATGGAGCCACGCTGCTATTTCTGGCAAAATAGCTCTAGTAATTGGAAGCTTGTTGTCTTGTTTAAACCAAGTCTTTAATAACCTCCTCAGTTGAGCTGGATTATATGTGGCTGAAAACACAGCATCTTTGTTATGCCATTTCTAGTATTCCTTAACCTAACATACTGGAAGGTGGCTCCATGGAAGTATGGGGGAGACTATCACTGCTTCAGAATTTGCTCTTAAAATTTGTTCTAGCTGAAATTTACTGTATTGCATGGAAAGCGTGACTGAAGCCTAAAATGTAGAACAGCAATAACTGTTTCTACCTTAATTATAGCTAGGTTATCTTTTTTTTTATAGCTAGGATACCTTTTATTGTTGGAGGCATAAGTGGGATTCTTCATTTTACCCATTGCTGTCCATTTCGCTCCTTACTGATATATTAAGCTATAGTATTTACTATGGATGATAAGATCATTGGGAGATTGTAGTGTGAGATTCCAAGGAGAGCTAATCTGCATATTACAGCTGAGGAAACGTGGATAAACCTAATTTATTGTTTCATTCTCGGTTTAATAGCTCTAATGGTACTCTTCCGGTATGGACATTGTCTACTAGAAAGTGAACAGAGATAATTTTTTGAAGGCTCTTGGAAAGCCAAAAGGCTATGACAGCTTCTCGCTTGGGCAACATTTCACTTGCAGGTGACAAGATTTGGAGAGATTTCCTGTACTCACAGTTGTCTTACCTCAAACCAGGACACCAGTTCTTTCAAAAGCTAGTTCAGAGGGAGATTAGTGAAAATGTCTGTAGTCTTTCAGAAAGAAGTTTCTGTGTTTGCTGTAGCAGTATAATTGGATAGTCGTAGAAAACTTACCAAAAAAAAAAGGGAAAATAAAAAATGGTTTTGATCCCTGAAGCCGACTTGTGGCAGTATCTCAAGATAATAAATTACACCTGATTGCAGGAGTGGCTGTGGCAGAGAGGAAGGTCAAAAGAGAAAAAAGTCCAAATAATCTGTACAAACTGAAAAAGTTCCATATGTGATAAAATTGTCAAATATTATCAAGATAAATGGAGCTGTTTAACCTGTGGAGCAGAGGGAAGCTTTTTTGGTAATGATGTCCTTCTGAATGGATACCCAGCACTGACTTTCATATGATATGAGGTGTTAAAGTTTATCAGTGAGAAAAAGTCAGCTGAAATTCCAGACAAATTCAGAATGTAAACCCATTCACTTTTGCTGACATTTTGGGTTTTCAGTTTAATTTTATTTTAGCAGTACATCACAGCTTCACTTAGACTGCTATTGCTGATGTGCAAATTCTTTTTCAAAACCCCTCTATTATTACCAGAAGCTTTTCTTACATCTTCTGTACTTGACTTTGAGTATATTTTGTGATGTAAGAAGTAGGGATTTAGAGCTGGATTAATTAATTTGGCTTAAAAACCGGCTTATGGACTTCAATCAGTTAAACAGAATTCCAACATTTATTTTCCTGCTTTAAGAAATCATTATAAAATAATCCAATATTCATACACCATAATTATCATGAGGCTTATTACTGCATATTACTTTTCATCACCAAATACGCAGCTATTTGCATCTCACAGGCAATGAACTGGACAAACAGAAGTAGCTTTCTGATTAACATGGAAGATTGGAGCTTGTGTTCTACTTTAAGTTCAGGTATTCTTGGCTTACAGTCAAATTCTAAGACCACAGAGCTATGCCACAGTCTTGTTATATTTAAATCTCCTTTTCTGGGTTACAGCGTTCTTGTATGCTTTCCTGCTTTTCAAAGGTGAAGCTAGATGTGCTTTTGATTAATACTCTTCCCAAATTCTCAGCTCTTTTTTTTTTTCTTAAGCACCAAAGAAAATGCTCTTGTGGAATATTATTTCATTCTCTTATATCTTTTTCTATAGAGATCTTTTTCTACAAAAATACATTTTAAAATCCATTTTCTGTGCTTTAGTTCAGTCTATGGATACAATATTTTCTAACCTGTGAGCTACCAAGCTTGCTGATTTTTGAGTGTTATGTTCTTCCATGTATTTCATATGTTTATTTTAATTCTGATTTATCACAAATACACATATTCAACTGGGACCTTTAAAACAAGTTAAAATAGACAATATTAAGCTAAAGACATTCAATTTCCTGTCTGTTTTCTTTTGAATTATTAGTCATATATCTTTAACATAATTCTTAACTGTACATTCTTTTTATTTTATCGTTTTGCATTCTGAACAGTAAAAAATTAATATCTGATAGTATTATTAGTTTATTGGTCAAACTACCACCTTTATGCTTGTAAGTACAAAAGTAGTAGTAGCATGATCACAAAAACCAATGAATCAGCAACTCAAATCTCTCTTCTTGAAAATGAAAAAGCACAGTTTTAAAAGGATTCTTGCCCCTTTTTTACTCCTAATATTGTCAGTTGTAGATCTTCCTGTTCATTTAGTTAAATTTATATATATACATTTAAATGTTTTCAGCAAATATAGCCAAAGAGCTTTTACTTACAGTTAGATAAAATAGGCAAGTATGTTTTTAAGTTTTTAGATGAGACTGGAAGTGCCAATGGTTATGGGGACATTGTGTTCATACACAAGTACACTGTTAGCAGGATTAAGCTCATCTCGAAGTGCCTGTAACGCTGCTATATTTGCTTTAATGTCATAGAGGCCATTAGTTAACACCTGAATTCCCTCCAATGGTGTAAATAATTTGAAACAACTTGTGCCTCATTTGAAGCCCAGAAAAATCAATTTGTAACTGAGACTGTATTATTTATTTCTGCCTGTCTTTTCTTCTCTTTTTCTGATAGTTTAGTAACCTCAGACATTTTGGAGCAAGAGACTGAGATGCCCGTTCTGCATACACTAAGTTGACACTTCAGGATTTTATACCATTCCTCAAACCAGACCACACTTGAGTCTTGCCAGGCACTGAAAATGTCATTAGTCATAAGGAAAGAAAAAAATACAGCGATAGTTTGTTTACTATATCCATTAATTCTTTTGTCTTTTCACTTAAAATGCAATTCCCTGTAATGGTTTTTGAATGTCAAAGTTAGAGAGTTTTCCTTCCTTCTTGTTCCCCCTCAACTCTGCCTGTTTTTTTTTTTCTTTTCTGTCTATTTTGTGTGATTGCACACAAAAACTCATTAAGCAAAGCAGAATAAAAACTTCTGAGTGGAAGGGGAAGGAGAAAGGGCTTTTACCTGGACTCTTCCACTGTCTGTGCTTAGAGGATAGCGTCACAAAAAGCTGAATTATCCAAATGAAAGGAATGTAAATGGTGACTGGAGAGAGAGCACTGGCAGATGGACATAAGAATCTCTTACTCTTGCTTTTTGCAAAAAGAGAATCAAGCAGGGAATTTTTGGAAATTTGTACTAGGTGTCTGCCCTAGATCACTGAATTAAATTCGACTAACAATACAAAAAACCCCCATGTGGTTTCTGCTACACTCCCACAGAATTTCTGGTAGCTATTAAATTTGCTACAAAATACAGAGGGCTTTTAAAAATATTTTCAGCAGGTCATTTATGTAAATGTCTGTTGGAAAGTCTCTTCTGGTTGTAGACAGGAAAAAAAAAAGGAAAAAAGTTTTCTTTAACCATGCAGCCACAGCTCTTATCGTTTATCTTCATCTTTGCAGTTTCCTTTGTTCTGCTGCACTAGAGAATTTCTGAAGTACAGTTTAAAAGTAGCTCTTTTAGCCATTCTAGTTATAATTTAATGGGTTAGTTAGACATGTATGAATTGTTCAGCCTTGCTATAATGCCTTGTTTACATGTAATGTAAAGACCTGTAAAAAGAGTTTATGTGATTTTCCTCTTGATTTCTTTGGTAAAACTTAAAGAAGCTAGTAAACATGTCAGCCTTTCTTACGAAGACAGCATAGCAAAGCACACCAAAACCCAGCTCTGAGATGTTAGGAGTTTTTAATATTTCACCAGATAGGAGCCATAAGCCTTTCCTAGAGGTCTGAAATTAAAGAGATTTTACACTCTACATTTGGGTTTGCAAGAGGAGGTGGTACGATAACATTCTTTTTATTGTTGTAAGCTCTAAGTAGATATCCCTAATATTTACTGATTTACACAATGGTACTAGAGTTTCTACCTGTCTTCATTGTAATTTTCCAGCGTTTTATCTTTTCTGGTCCTAAGAGATCATATGTAAATTAGCACAGAAAAACATGAATTTCAATCTAAACTTTAAGTATCTTTTTACATGATGTCTATTTGGACCTCTTTTTTTAACAATTAGTACATGCTTAATTTACATAATAAATCATGATAAAATACTCGTGAAAACTTATATACTTGCTCATTTAGGTATACTGCAATAAGACTAAAAGGCTGTTTCTGAAATCAATGTCAATTAGTCTTTTTTAGATTTATTATGCACTTTCTAAGCAAGTGTTTTGAAGTGTAGAAACAGACATAAGTGTCATGTTGTAACGTATGTCAGAGACAGCTCCATACATAGCTTAAGTTCTTTAACTTAAATTGAAAAAATATCTGAACTGAATACTCATCCATAAATAGAAAAGAAAACTTGATAACAGGTATTTTTAGAATTATGTCAGAAATTGTAATTTCTAAATAAGATAGTACTGTCACAATAATGATGCTAAGAGTAACAGGATAGAATAAAAAATAGGAAATATTTTTCTGGAAAAAGTTGCCAGAACACTGCCATGTAGTCAATTTAGCTTCCAAATATTTTTGTATGAATATTCAAGAAAACACTTTTAAAGCTATTTTGCTATATGTGGTATATCTCACATTATTTAAAAAGGCTATCTGGAACTGTTTTTCTGAAATGTGGGTGGAATTGTGTTCAAATGAGTAGTTCCATTTTTTGGTTATTATTAGAGATTATTAGTATACTGGGATAGAAGAATTTGTCTTCTGGTACTGTCTCTTACACTTCATAACTTTATGGGAATTACTAAGGTCAATTATGTAATCGTTTTAGTAGTATGAAAAATTAAATTGGACAGACATAAACATATCAAACTCTGCAAAGATTGATGTCATTAGAAAAGCTGTACATGCTCCAAACATGAAGCAAATAAAATCTTTTTGTGTGTTGGGGTTTAACCTTAGTAGGCAGCTGAGCCCGACCCAGCCACTTGCTCACTTCCCCCCCGCGGTGGGACGGGGGAGAGAATCAGAAGGGGAAAAGTGAGAAAACTTGTGGGTTGAGATAAAGGCAGTTCAATCGGTAAAGCAAAAGCTGTGCACACAAGCAAAGCAAAATAAGTAATTCATTCACTGCCTCCCATTGGTATGCAGGTGTTCAGCCACCTCCAGGAAAGCAGGGTTCCATCACGCATGACGATTACTTGGGAATACAAACACCATAACTCTGAATGTCCCCCCCTTCCCCGCCATGCCCCCCAAGCTGTTGTTGCTGAGCATGATGTCATATTGTATGGGATATCCCTTTGGTCAGTTGAGGTCAGATGTCCTGGCTGTGTCCCCTCCCAACTTCTTCTGCACCCCCAGCCTACTTGCTGGTGGGGTGATGTGAGAAGCAGAAAAGACCTTGACGCTGTGCAAGCACTGCTCAGCAATAGCTAAAACATCCTTGTGTTATCAATCAGATCTGTTTTGGCCACAAATCCAAAATACAGCACTATAGGAGCTTCTATGAAGAAAATTAACTGTATCACAGCCAAATCCAGTATACTTTGTATTCGATAAGTACACTTCACAAGATACATTCTTTTTTTTATTAATTTATTAATTTCTATCTTTAGATTTGAAGTTTCTCAAATGAGAGTTCAAAGCAGTATTAAAGCATTTTTAAGGTGTATATGGCTATTTCTCTATCATACTTCATCATCTTCATGAGATGAAGTTCATGGGTAATAATCATTCCAATTCATCTCTGAAACTCTCTGAAATTTATTTCTGCATGCCTGACCTATGAGGGGAACATGCAGAATTAATCCTGATATGTTTTCATTCTCATCAGAAAGGGGATTCTTGCTGTGCTCCCAAACAGAATGAAGAACTGTTCCTGCACAAACTAGTTTTCTCCTTTTAGGTTATATTTCTACACTATATGCCACATGTCACCCAACTGTTCCCACGCAGGAAAAGAAAGTGGAATCATTGCCTACGTTTGTCTTCTTTCAGACCAGTGGACTAGGCTCTTTATTGGCAGCGTTCATCAATGCCTGCATTTCTGATTTAATGAATTTTACCTATTCCAGATAAGTGGGAATCTGTTATTCTATTAATAGTTTTTCAGATTCTCTTGAAAGGAAATGCCTAAAATACTGCATTGTGGAACAAAGAACATATATTTTCAATATTGTCAAAAAGCAGAATTTAATATTAAAATGACCTTAGGAATACACTCCCCAACAACGTAGTTTGGTAAGGTTCCTTGAGATAAAGACATGAAAATTAAGAAAAGAAGTCTGAAAACTCAGTTGCTAATTTACATAAAATTCATAGATTAAGAGTTGATATGGATTTAGAAAGCCTGACTGTGCATGCATTTTCTTGAATAAACTATTGATTTAGGCCTTTAACACAGGCAATTCACTGAAAGGCTCAGCTTTATTCCTTGAAGACCATTTTCCACATGAAACCAATTTGGAAATTGGAAATTGTTAAATTCACATCAGCAAAAATTTGGTTGAGTAACATTTGTATTAACATACAATTCTAGCCTCTTCTTGCAGTTAAAAAATGGTCATGGCACTTTAGAGTGCTGAAATCCTGTCGTTCAGAGAGGCATACCCTGGTGAGGGGTCTGTAAGGTGCTATTTGGAAATCCAAGTGGCAAAGTGTGAGCTGACATTAGCACAGGCAATTAAGAACCACAATAGAAGGGGGTTTTGTTTGTTTTTATCACACTATATTGTTTGTCCTTCCCATTCTTTGCATAGCTACCTGCAGATGGTGAGTTATAGCCTCAGCTGATGTCTACAAAGCAGAAAATGCATTTGGAAGATAGGTGGTGGCTGGTAGTGGAATAGAGTGATGCAAACAGAAAAGCAAAGGTTAATGAACCTACTCGTGGTATTAAGGCAAAATTATTTGTTGGAGGGAGAATAGAAGGAAGGAGACAGAATGGAGGAGAGCTGAAGAGGCTTTCTGCCTACTGAAGGAGAGAGGCTGTTCTCAAGGTGTGAATGAAAACGTAGTCTTACTGGGCAGGACTGATAACAGGAGAGATATGATGAGCTGACAAGTGGAGTTGTGTTGGTAGACAGCAGAACCTTTAAACCAAGTTTGGGGGGCTCTATGTATTTGATCATAATGATTGCCATTATTACTAGGAGGACTGTGCTGTATTTTCTAGCATTAATTCTGGTGGGGTTTTGTTGGGTTTCTTTAGGATCGTTTTCGGTTCTGTCCATAGAGTCATAGAATACCAGGTTGGAAGGGACCTGAAGGATCATCTGGTCCAACCTTTCTTGGCAAAAGCGTGGTCTAGACAAGATCTTAGAAACTATCTTTTTTCTTCTACCTGCTTAGAAGCAGGGAAACTATTTTTAAATGAGTCACAATGTCTTAAAATGATCAGTAGAAGAATGTGTCTTTTATGAATTCAACACTGGGAGATTAGCTATGTATTTCAATAGATAATTCTTTACATAAATAACTGATAGTTCTATGTGATTGTGGTCTCTGGTAGTCAGTGCCTCTTCTAGCTAGTCAGGAAGATATTTTCGGAATGATTTTGAGAGCCTCTATGCTTATTTTCATTTATGTTCTGTTTCTTTGATTGCCTCACTCTGTTGGTAGCTATTGTATCAGTGTTGCGTATACTGTTGGCAGCAATCTCTGCAGTTGAGATCTCTGCTGAAGAACAGCAGGGATCTATCTCATGTTTATATATCTTAAAAGTATAGCTACCTGGAGTAGAAGTCAGCTTTAATTTAAGAACTCCAGAACTGCCCTTGCTATGATTTTCCCCTCACAAATCTTCTACATGGTCATGCATTGCATAGATGTTACTGAAAGCTCAGTCACTACTGCAACAGAATTAGAAAGTACACACTGAAAGACAGCTGTTGTTCTCAAGGATGTTGTAACATTGACTAAGGAAGAAATTGTTTATAAAAGCTTTGAGCAGGGAAAATATTTGTTTTGTAGAGGCAAAACAGCAGAAAAGAAGACACAGTTGGTTTTCTTTAAACCAGTGCATATTCAGTAGAATTATGATTTGTAGCATACACATTTTCTTTATAAACATCAGAGGGTCTTGTCAGCACTTTTCATCTTTCAATATTAATCTTCTGAGATTGTTGCTATTGGCCATTTCTGATCATTAGTCTCATTCTGCCTGAGAAAGCCCTGTTGAAACATAAGGAAAGTTTCTGTTGCCTATAATCCAAGTCAAAGCCATACTCTAAAAGTTAACCTGGTTGTGATGCGGAAATACATTCTTCCTGTAATGGGTCAAGCATGAACCAGTGACAGATAATACATGGCATGGCATGCTTCCACTGCTAGGTGGAGCGTGTGGGGTTGGGACACGGCTGTCCTGGAGGCAGCAGCTTGTGCTGGGCACGCAGCCACCCTCTGAGGTGCAGACATGGAGCGGTGAGTAGCATGCTGAGTGAAGAACTCCCTAAGCTAGGCTGTAGAAAGGGTTGAAAAGTTGGGCAAATCTTAAGTGTGCTACTCATGGAGGACTGATACCCTTTTCTTACACAGGGACACTTACCTCTGCATATGCTCCAAAGCCATTAACTCTTTCCTAGAATTCAACTTCTCTCCCAAGTCAGACTTTATTTTTTTCTTTTTTTTCTTTTGTTCAATGTGGTACAAAATATAAAATCAGTAAGAGATCATGATGCTCTTACCTCCTCATTTCATACATCCATTTCCTTTATAAATTCCTTTATCTTGGATTCATATTTTTTTCATAAAAGTTGGCTGTCCAGATTGATCTAGTATGATCTCTCTCTTTTTATTGTCTAATTAAAAAAAGCCTAAAGGTCTTTTTTGATCAAATGCATAACTTTTAGAGAGTCTAAGTTAGGTGGGATATAATCCAAACATTATAATGCTAAAGCCTCTAAACTCGGCTGTTAAGACAGCTTGACAATGTCCTTTGTACAAGTAATGTCTTTTACTTGCACCTGTGATTTGAGCTTTTTTTAGTTCAACTGTGTTTGCTTGCAATGCATTGAAAAAAAGTTAAGGAAAAAAATATATGATTTGATTGAGAAGGAGGACGTTAACTGGGATCCTCAGCACTGAAACCCACTTTTAATTCATATTTGCAATTCACTTTCTAAACGATTTCAAAAGTCTGTTGAAGTGAGTACCTTGTTAATGTGGGGATAGGGTGGTGTTGATTGCAGTCATCTGATGTTATGTGCTTTTAGAACATTAGTTTGGTCACATTGATATTTTTCCCTTGGTTCCTTATAGCCTGCTGAAGGTGAGATTTTACAGTGCCAGCAACTGACACCCCACAGCTTTCCCACTGAATTGCAATAAAATTTTAACGGGGAAAGCTGGGGGGTGATGGTTATCATTGCATCTACCTCCTGTGGCCCCGCAGAGCCAAGGAAAAAGCAGCACAGAGCAGTGTGTCACTCAGCACAGTGTCATTTGGTGCTGGCTTCCAGGAATATGTTATATTTAAGGGCTGTTGTAAATAGGTTTGCTGTTGACCATTGTGCTAGTCCTTGTCAAGTTGCTGATGTTTTTTGGCTTCACGGGCTCTTTTCTAAGATCGTATCAGGAACATACCATGAAGCATACCCAGAAGAGAGACAGACACCCCATTCCTGGTTTATGCATGTGCCTTATTTGTCTCTCCCTTCCTCTATGCTGAACAGCTTCGAGCAACATCTGTTTGCTGCCTGAAGGCTACTGCTTTTGAGAAAGATTTACTGTAATTGTAACTAGGCTGACAAGGGAAGCAAAAGCACATTTCCTGGGCCCAGTTGTAAGAGAGCCTGCATGTGGATGGCAGGATGCTCCCTGCAGATATAATGTGATGAAAAATGGAAGATGAAACCTCAAATAATGGAAAAGAAGGAAGAGTAAAAGCAGAAGGACTTTCTCTTGGGCCTATTTGTTGCTACTTCTTTCATCATTTGCCTATACTTCCTATACATGGGATTTTTTAAGAGGTTTAAATTTTCCTTTTCTAGACACTCTTGTATATAGCAGCCTGATAAACCCATGAAAAAGCAGTTTATGACAAATATTATTATGTAATTTAAGGACACAAGGTAAAATGGCTTAGGAAATTAGGGAAAACATTTATACCACTGAATAATTCAACATATGTTTAAGCAAGATTTATAACCATCTGGCACTACCTCAATGAGATACCATAAATTTTGTCTTAAATTCAAAATTGTCACAAGATGTGTAATTGTCTTGTTATTCCAAACAAAATAAACCTCAGCTTGCTTCAAAAAGAGTAAATGTGAAAAGCATGTCCACAGAAATGTGAAGAATACTTTTAAAAACCACATCTTTAAGAATGCAGAAATCATTATTCTACACGTCTATATTTTATGGAGTTTCATAATATTGAATGGAGTAAAGCCTTCCACAACACAGCAGTAACTGGCACAGACTGTTTTCCTCTTGGAAAACTCAAACCAAGTCCCACTGGAGTCAGCCTGAATTTTGCCACAGCTTGTACAGGAAATGTCATCAAAAATTTTCCTGGAGAGAGAACTTTATCAGGTACAGAAAGGTTACATACAATCTTACTGCTGAGTCACAGCTAAAAAAACTTACCTTCTTTAGACTGAGAAAAGATTTTTTAAATCTTTATACTCTATTTGCAATTAATGCAAAACTATTAACAGAAACTGTAACATGCTCGCATTTTATAATTTGCTGGGAAGTTGTCAACTTTGGATAGCTTGAGATTTATTGTAAATTCTAGTGATTGACATTTTAATATACTGTTTCGAGATATATCAGAGGGAAGAAAAGAAATACCTGAATATCTGCATGTTAAAGAAAGGAAAGCAAGCTTTTCACGTAGCTACCATGGTAATACATGCAATTTCCAGTAGACCATGTACACAGACAACTAGATAGATACACATTTATGTTTGCAGTGACTTCCTACAACCACATAGCTTTGTGTGAATTCTGTGCAGAGATGTGTCTTCTTACAGCTACATGGGATACACCACTTAGCATGAGATGAAGTTTCTCCCACCTGAAAGAGATAAACATAGCAAGTTTTCTCTGATACTTCAAAGAAATAGCAATTATTTCCAATCTTGGATAAGTAAGTTCCCAACAAGAAACTCGAGTGGTGTAATGTGTATCCTAAGGAATAGATGAAAGAATACTTAGGAATCATTTCAGCTAAGAAGCAGGAACATCTGACAGTGAAACTTGTCCTCAAGGCTATCTAATATCACACAGTTTTCAGCTGTGTATCATATTTCTAAATTTAATCTGTCAATTTAATAGCTTCTGCCATATGTGAAGCCAAAGTCCTACACAGACAACAGTCTCCTTCATTTTGTTCTACTTATTGGGAAGACTGAAGACTTCCTTACTTGTTAGCTACATTTACTGATGTAAACTTACAGAAGAAGGGAAAAACTCCACCATCTTTCAATTAATTCTATTGGAAGTTAGTTTTTAGCTTAAGTCTGGTAGGAATAAAGCACAGAATGACCTGGAATATCTGTTGATTTCATGTGAGCATAGTTAGTGTCAGTTTTTAGCTACCCAATTAGTAAGATGTCAATAAGAAGACAAATGTGGTGAAATTGGTTCAGAAATGTGTAACAGCACATATTGAAAATATTAACTTTTTAAAAAACAAGGAAAGAGGAAAAAAGTAAGATACAGAATCTCTATCCTCTCATTGTCATAACAAATACACGCTCTAATTTGCTGCATTTTAAATATTGTGGTTCTATCAAGATTTGAGAAGTCAAAACCAGGAATTTTTCAGTCTTTTTCTCCATTAAAACAGTATTTATTCACTTGTAGAGACCCAACATTTTCAGTGCTGTTTGACTCAGATAAGGGACAAAAGAGGAGAAAAGCACCTAATCTTATGGAGCTTATGATGTTTCTACTCTTGTACAAAGTAAGATACTATAAAAAGACGCATCAATCCATGACTTAAAGGTTGAAGATTTTATGAGATAACTATTCACAAACTGCAGATCTGGAAAAAACCTGCATATAAATAATGATTCAATATTTACAGATCCACATTTTACCCTGGAATTTAGTATAGGAAATTTCTGACTCACCAAGAATATTGCTTGATGGTAACTTATGAATAATAGGCAATTATACAGTTAAATCAAGGTCACCTGAAAGATGTTTAACATATTAGTCATAAGATCCATGGTGAAGTTCATTAAATGCATTTATGAACTGCGCCAAATGTGTTCTTTTCACAATGCTCCCTTGAAGAATTATTTCCTTGCTAAAGAAAAAGCCAATGTTTGCTAATTACAGCATTTTTCCCATTTTTGTTCTTTTCTCAGTCTTTATGGTCGTGTATATTAAATATAAATTAATTTGAGATAACTTAGGAAGCAAAAATAATTGAAAAGTCAAACCCCAGACTTTTCATATCCATTAAAATTATTTGCTTTTATACTGTCTGGAAAAAAAATGTTTCTTGCATCTGGTTTTTTATAGTACTCTAGGTCAAGGATAACATAAGTGACAGCTCATTGTATAAAGAGCAGTGCAAGATAAAATATTGTAAATTAGCTGTATAGTACAGTGGTGATATACCACCATTGTGATGCATTGATACCAGGGAATTTATGCATCTGCACATTAAAAACCTGTGGCAGAGGACTTCTCAAAGGTGAGACAGACTTTGGGTACCAAATCCCATACCTCTGTTTAAATTTTTCATTCATTTTGACGTTCTTTCAGTATCCATCTAAATATGCAAATCATAAACATTCCCCAACCCAAAAAATCAAACCTAGGCTTCTCCACCTAGGGTGATGCTCCAAGATGAGACTCAGGTTTCCTGTGGCTGCAGAATCAGGTTCTCTGTGTGGCTCCATGACCTGTGGTGGGTGAGCAGCAGTCCTTTTTTGACAAAACTGGAATAGCTATTTTAGAGGATAGTGGCTGAGAAATGAAAATCTGAATTTGAATCCTGTCAAGTTGAGGCAAGAGTAGGACCCAGACCTCCCACACAGTCTGAGTGTTGTCACCAATAGGCTATTATGCAAATACGCGACAGCACTGAGATATAAAGTGACTGTGATTACTGTGCTTTGTGCTGAGCTCAGTGCTATCACTGTGTGGAAGGTATGTTCAAAGTAGACAAATCAGGTCCAGCTGTGCTGTTTAGTTTGTAAATCCTCAAAAACCTTAGCTGTTCAGATGCTGTCTTCAGTGAAGGTGGCTGATCTGGGAATGTACACGAATGCACCTTTTGGTGTCAGGGGAAGAGTTGTGATGAAAATTTAATCACTCCGGCAACTCACATGCATTATGGTTTGGAATTTTTCTGAAAGTCTTAAATTGTTTCCTAGATTTTACGTTGGGTTCCTTCAGACCTTTTTTGGGCTGCAGTGGTTCATAACAGTTTACAGTTTAGCAAAAGTTTTTCATCTTAAAGCAAAGTCATAATACAAAAAGCTGATTTTCTGTTGTTTGCAAAAATGGTTGTGCTAACCAGACTGAAGATTCCTGGTCTTTCTGAGGGTGGCCTGATAGGGAAATGGTACAGAAATGAAGGAAGTAGGGAACGATCCCTTCCCTGGAATACTCTCCTCATTGAAACAATCTGAAAGGTCAAATGTTTTTGTTTCATAGCCCTTCCTGGGTTTGCTGTCTCAAATTTGTCCCTTATTCATTTTCTCTCTTCCCCACTCCTCTTTTTCCTTTTTTTCTTTTTTCCTTTTTTCAGCAAGGACTGGGATTTTTTTTGTGTTCCTGAGGGGTCTTTTTGATCATTAATGGCCCCAAATAGTGGAAACAGAGCTAGCTCTGGTTAGGCTTAAGTTATGTTAATGGAGTTCCTCAATTAAGTCTTGATAAATGGTGTAACTTGTGTTGGCTAAATTAGTTTAACCAATTCAATTTAAAATAACAATAAAGGTGAGAAAATTAAGAACTAACCTGGATTTGCTACGCAGGGTAGGCTTGCATGAGCTGCCAAGTGAACTACTACTCAAATTACCTTGTCTTCAGTGCTATTTTACTTAGCCTAAGTAATTAAGCCTAACTAATTAGGCTATTGAACATTAGCTTTTAAAAGCATGCTTTTTTCCTTTTCTTTTTTTCCCCCCTCAGGTAGGTCCTGGGAGCCTGAAAAAAAGCAAACTACATAAAGGATATTATATTTGTGTGATGTGTACCTGATAAAGCTTGCTGTTGCTGAACATAACTTGCACAGAATTATCACTTTGTGATAATAGCTTCATTACTTTCATTGATAAACTGAAACAACCTGTAATTATAGCTGAGAAACCTTCAGAACCCTGTTGTATGTTTTGTTCATTTGTTTTCAGAATGACATGTTGAGCTTTCCATGAATAACTAATACTTTACACGACTTCGACTGGGTCAAAATGGGGTTACTCCACCATTCCCCAAACATCAGGACAGCAGGTAGTGCAGGAAGCAATTGGAAGGGCATGAACAGGGCATGCAAATTATTTCTTATTATAACTTTTGGAAGAAGGGAGTTAAATGGATACAAAAATTAGTGTTTGCTTGGGAAGGCAGTGCCAAGAAAAATAACTACATTGTCTCCAGTAGTTAAAAGCCCAGTAGTTTTACACGAGTCTCTACAATGCACGCTAACATTAAATGAAGACATATATTTATTCTGCATCTTCCAGGTCCATTATTTATGGAAATAATTTTGTAGACATATATTCCAAAAAGACTTATTAGTTTATCCAAATTGCCCAGGCATCTCTGAGCAGAATTCAGTCCCACGAGTTCTATGGGACTTCCTTTTATTTTGGTAACAGAAGAATTAGTGCTTCACAGAGTTTAACAAAACACATTCTCAACTTTTAATGCATGGCACTTTGCAAGGCATCATTTTAAAGGCACATTGCAGCAGATCTTTCAGGCTGATTGGATTGATTTCTTGGACAATAGTGTTACCAAATAACCATTAATAGTATGCTATTAAAATTAATAAAACACTATGAGCCAGTTTTAACTTCCAACAGTTCTGCGTTTTGAGGCCTTTGAATTCTCCTCAGGAATAGAAGTACACGTTGCTACTTAAAAGTAGTTTAGTTCAGTTTTAGTAATACTGTTCTGGAAAGGCATGTATCAGTACTTACTCTGTATTACTATTTATTCTAACATAGATAAAACACTTCTTTAAGTTATACAGAGCAAACGGTGTACTTAANCATGTCCATGTCCTTCTTATGCTGGGGGCTCCAGAGGTGGATGCAGTATTCCAGGTAGGGTCTCACGAGAGATGAGTAGAGGGGTAGAATCACCTCCCTCGACCTGCTGGCCACACTTCTTTTGATGCAGCGCAGAATGCAGTTGGCCTTCTGGGCTGCAAGTGCACATTGCTGGCTTGTGTTGAGCTTCACATCTACCATCACCCCAAGTCCTTCTCCTCAGGGCTGCTTTCAATCCATTCTCCACCCAGCCTGTATTTGTGCATGAGATTGCCCTGACCCATATGCAGGACCTTGCACTTGGCCTTGTTGAATTTCATGAGGTTCACAGGGGCCACCTCTCAAGCCTGTTCAGGTCCCTCTGGATACCATCCCTTCCCTCCAGCGTGTCAACCGCTCCACGCAGCTTGATGTCATCAGCAAACTTGCTGAGGGTGCACTCAATCCCAACATCCATGTCGGATGAGATCCGTAGACTAGATGTGAATACAGAGTTATGCATAATATAATATGCTATTATACATTATTCTGGACACTGATCCTTTTCTTGTGCTGACTTACAAGGTGTAGGAAAATTATCTTCTTCAACTAAAAAATGAGAAGTGAATATTGCCAACTTAGGGTCTATAGTAGCATTATATTCAGGCCTGTAATACCATGCTGACTTGGTCCTGTTTTGTAGCATAGTCCACAGCCTGATGCACTTTTATTCATCCATGCAGACAGCTGAAAGCAGGCTATACAATTCCTGTTAAACAAATACACCAGCTTTCATTTAATAATGGCTCTAAATAACTACTGAGTAGAACTGCTACAATGCTATTAATATGCTGCTAATTAGTATTATGTTTTGACAGAACAAAATAAGAAAATATTAAGATTATGAAATTAATTGAATTTAACAAACTATTACCTTGAGAACAAAGTAAAAATAGCTTATTTTATTGTGATCATATAGTAACTTTAATATGCCTTCATATGAAAAGTTTAGGGACAATGTTTCAGTGAGTTGGAATTTAATACATAGGAGAATTGCATATTAGTGAGAAACAGACTATAGAATAAGTCTAGTGAGGTAAGTCCTGCTTTATCTTCTCCTGTTAACTGTGCTGCAAGCACAAGGGAGCTCAAAATACGATTGCACTATTGATTTAAATACTTAAAGTCTGTGCATTGTCCAGTCAATACAGTATGAAGTCATTAATAAAAAGAGGTCACATTATTGGGTATAAGAGCTTTTTTTTCCATAGATAGTTTTGATTTTCCATGCACAAATATAGAGATGTGATTCAAAGATAATTTAGGATGAATATTTCTATGGTTTTCTTTTTGTGGGAGAAATAAGTGTCTCCTTCCCAGCCCCTTCATTGTGCTGTTAAAAGCATTTGTGAATTTAGCCTGGGAGCTAACTTGAAGGACTGATTGGATTAAAAATATAATTTTTTTCTTAGATTATATTTAATCTGAATTGAGGAATTAATTCAGATTACAATGTTACAAAATTAGTATTGATGTGGACAAGCATACGTGGGGAGCATTAAAACCGGCACTACCTCTATGAGAAGTGCTTGGGAATCCGTGATTCTAAACTGATGAAAAGAAATGGATATTCTCATGAAATGTAGCAATTCCTTGATCTGAGTTTTGGAGGGGAAATATTTTCAGTGATGCCTGTATTCTGATAACTCAGCTAAACTCTGTTTTTTATACCTGTGATCAGGAAATTGTTCTAATATGAAATTCTTTGAAAGATTTTTTCAGCTTTTAATTTGCATGTCATCTTTTTTTTGGTAATATGCAATAGGAAACCTTCAGTATGTTGATACAGGATTTACATGCTATCTGACACATAAAGGCAGTTTCTGTGGGCAAAAATTGGATCTTTATTTGTAAATGAAAAACAGTGCCTCATCTTTAGGAAGGTCTCACTTTCTTTTTTCTTTTTTTTTTTAATGACTTGAAACTATTCCAACTGATTCTGCTGTACCACTCTTCAAACTGACATCTCCATTCTCTTCTGACCTCCTACCGATTTATTTATGTATGTATTCTGGAAAAGCTTCAAAAAGCTTTGGATTAAAGTAGGTCTTGCCATTTCATATGGAAACTCTCTTCAGTTGCCAGAGGAGGTTTTTGGACCCAGTGAGGTATTATAGATATACAGAATGAAACCGGTATATGTGAACTTGAGAACTATAGTGAGAGAAAGGAGTTTGTACCACCAACAGACAAAAGGCAGAAATAAATAATTTCTAGTGTGGGGCTGTTGTTATTGTTTTACAAAATAATCATCCATAACCTGTCAATCATTTTCTTTGAGGGAAGTTTACCAAGTAATCTCAAAATCTGGGAACTTGAAATTTGTAACTGTGTTGGATGCTAATGTCCACAGTCTCAGTACCCAGGTTGGCTTTGTGTTCTATTCCTAGTTTTGATTCTGTTTGTTTCCCGTCTCTCCCTCTTGCACCCCAGAGGGGTTAATTTTCCACTGCTTCATAGATAATTACTCTTATTCTCTCAATTTTCTAATTAATTATTATAACTAGGTTAAACTGAAAATGCGACTTCACATTATGCTCAATAGTCTTGGTGCAACCCACACTGCAGCAGCCTCTGCTGCTTCTCCTGTGCTTGATCATGAGGCCAAGGGTCGAATTTCATTAGTTCTGTGACCTGACGGGAAATCAGTTGACTGAAAAATGTTGTTAGCTTTTCGCTGGATCAACAAGACAATGTGATCTCTAGAAATAGCATGAGGGAGCTGGTTGAGAAAGACAGGCCTGCTGTTCTACCAGCAGTCTCTTCTTATACTAGGTTAACATAACATTTGCATCTGGGAAGAACAATAATTTCCAACCTGCATTTAGCTTGGACTTTCATATTTTTTGGAAAATTTAAATTCTGACCCATTTAAAGAGATCTGTAGTCCAAAAGCTTGTCTGTACCTTCCAGCTGTAACTAAACATAATAAAAAATATTACTTCTCCCTACAGAAATTGCTTTTCTTACATTGGAAATCTCTTATTAACTTCTGAGATTTTATATATATTTGTATATGGGTCTGAGAAGAGATTAAAACCATATTTGTAGTCATAGGATAACAGAATAATTATGAATATAAAGAGAGGAAGACAGCAACATTGTAGAAAGGATGAAGGATATATATGTGATGTAGTAACACATTCATAAGAGTGTTTTTGTTAATACTTGCTTCCATTAAATTTTGGACCTGTCTCTTGATATTGATAAAAGGTCATAGACTATTTAATCTTGCATGTATTATTCAACTGAGTAGTTTTGCTGATGAAAAAAGATCTGCTCAGCAAGCAAGAGCTGATAATAAAGACTGTAGAGTTAGTAGTAACCTTCACAAAAAACTTGCAGTCTTCCAGAAAAAGTATTAAGCTAGGTATCTATGTCTGCCATATCTGTGCTCAAAGAAAAATGTTTTATGGCTCAACACATAAGTTGACCCTAAGTTATTTGGCCTTGCGCTTTAGTCTGAAACTAGCACATTTCATGACTAGAAAAGTATTTGCTGAAAGAAAGAAATGTGCAATTATTCAGACATAAAGGAAGTATAAAATTTCCTAACATGTAAGAAACTTTAGAAATATGCCAACCAATCAACTTGAAACAGTAAGGCCAAGGGTCTGCCAAAACTCCTCTTTTCTTTGGAAATTCTGGGACTGATTCAGGGCTCTGAATTCCCCCTTCCTTGTTGATTCCAGATCGAGAGGTTCAGTTTTGGGTGGGGTTTTTGGGTTTTTTCTCCTTTACAGACAGTTTGATAGTTTCTCTTTACCAAGTCACAGCTGCAAAGTTTCCAAGGTAGTGATAGTAAGCTCTCTATGCTGTAGAAACAATGTTTTATTTAGGATAGTGAAAAAGAAGGACCTGAAACATGTAAAAGGAGCCAGTCCTTTCTGTGAAGGGTTCTGTTGCAAGCAGAAAGCACCTGGACAACCTCCACCTCTTTGGCAGTGAAAGGGAACTGTAGTTCCTTCTCACCTATTGTGCAGGCTCCTCAGAGAGTAGAATACATGGGCCCCCTCAAATGATCGTGTGTAAACCTATGAAATTATTGTGAATTCCTGTATGTCACCTGGAGCATGACTAACCCCCATGCCTAGGAGTATCACCCTCTTCAGTTCTTACTTGATAATCTTCAGCATTTGGTTATCAGAAGGGGAAAAGAATGAACCATGATGTTCCATTGGCAAGGAGACAAGTAGAGACAAATCCCCTTTCCTGCATAGATTAATAACTCGCACTGCTGCTTCAGATATCAAAAAAGTTACGTGCATGACAATTTAGGCTGAGACACCACAGTAGTAATTATGTGGACACTGCTTGTTACGTGGAATTCCATGTAGTCTGCAAAACCACAGCTTGTATCTACTGTGAAAAGAGTGGTATGTAATATATTACCTTCACCTTCTGTTTTTCACTGTATGTTACAACAGTCAGATGATGTCATCTATATTTACGGGGTTTGGAAAAGGAAACATAAGCTTGGAAAGCTCTTTTAAATCTGGAAGAAGTACAGCATGCTTGCACCCTTTTATCATTAATGGGACAGCAGTACTCAGTATCTTTCTTATAATCCTCAATACTTTAAAGACTTGCATATTCATAAGGGATTTTCACATTACTATTTTTGTAAATAACATATTTATGCAGCTTTTCTGAGGCATGGAAAAATTTTCAAACCAGGAATAGTAAGGTACAGTTGAGGAAAAAACTGTCACTTAAACAACTTGGTCGGAATCTCTCTATACAAAAAATGGTTGACATACAGAATAATAGAATTGAACTTATAAAATCAAAGTGAACATAAGAATGGCCTTTTATATCCTCTTACAACTCAAAATTGTTTCCTTTTGTTAAAATAAAGACTGATTTGTAATTTTTGCAACCCTAGAGGATGTGCAGTGATTAATCACTTCCTTGTCCTTGTGTCCCTGTTTAGTTTTATTTAGTTTCATTAATATGGACAGAAGAAATGGTCCAGTTGTTTCTGTTCTGTTTTTTCCTGGGCTTTCAGAGGTTTTGTTATTACTGATACTTTGTTCTCATTTGTAGAAATTGATACACTTCTCATACTGTCAAAATAAATATGCTGTGCCAGAATTGGAGTGATCGTAATGCCTAACTGTAATATATAGTAGTGGCAATAAAATTTAATAAAGAATTGATTTTCGCAGTCAATTAGAAAGTATTCCTACAAATAAAAGGAGAAGAGTGGGAATAATTTCCCTCATGAAAATTCTGTAAAACTGTTTTACATGTGAAAACCATTTTATAAACGCAGTTTTTGCTTTCAACATAATCCTGAAAATGTCTGTGTATATATATAATATATATAAAAAATACATATATTTTTAGCAAGCCTACTACTGCTTCTACTTAAAATATTAAAAAGTTAGATTGCTCAGAATAATGCCTGCAGCTCTGGTATGCCTTCACATAGCTCAAGCCAAGAGATAAAGCTGCTGCTTCTTTTAAAGAATACAGACTAGAAAAACCTGTATTTTAAAATACAATTAATACAGACTTTCAACTTCTCTCATCGAGGGAGAGCTCCCTGCTTAGTTCATTAGCCTATCCATCAGGCTGTGTAATAATCTTTTTCTTCTTTCTCAACATTAAAGAATATGTATTCACATATGCATTTTTCTAGAGGGAATTCTCATAAATGTTTTGTCTATTTACTTAGATGAAGGTGATTTAAAATGCTAACGTTAGAATGAAAAATATTTATTTTGCTTTGAATTAAATCCTGTTGCTACTGGTTTCCCACCAAATAAAGATTTGTAAGGATTTCCCTTTCAGCAATCATTTCTGTCTCCATAATTTAGGAAAATAATGCCTAAACTTATGGTGTTAATTCCTTTTGCTATAAAGTTTATAATTTCTGGTAAGAAAATAAATTATAGAAAATTCTCATCAGGGTTTGAATATTAGATGAAATTAATTCATTGTATCAATTTTACAGAGCCCAGAGAAGTGCTAAAGTATTTTTCAGCAGTAATGGATCAATCCCATGCCCAAATTACGCATATGATGTTTCCCAGAGAGGCCAATGGCATGACTTGTATTTTCTAAGTTCAATGCATAGTTATTTCACTATTGCTGACTTGGAAACATGGGGTGGTATTTAGTGTCTTATCAGGTAGCCATGTAAGAGTTAGACATCTAGTCCAAACTCAGTTTGCTAAATAGACAATGGAGAATGACATTTATAGGTGATTCATATCTTCATAAAGTTTATATCTAGCATGGATACATCACTCTGACACAGATTTGATTTTTCCTCTGAATTCAGTAGTACAGTTTTCTAGAAGTCTTAACAATGTCAGATCTGGTGGACAGCCGGCTAAACATGAGCCAGCAGTGTGCCCAGGTAGCCAAGAAGGCCAATGGCATCTTGGCCTATATCAAGAATAGTGTGGCCAGCAGGAGTAGGGAAGTGATCGTGCCCCTGTACCCAGAGCTGGTGAGGCCGTAGCTTGAGTACTGTGTTCAGTTTTGGGCGCCACAGTATAGGAGGGACATTGAGGTGCTGGAGCATGTCCAGACAAGGGCAACAAAGCTGGTGAGGGGTCTAGAGCACAAGTCTTATGAGGGGTGGCTGAAGGAATTAGGATTGTTTAGTCTGGAGAAGAGAAGGTTGAGGGGAGACCTTCTTGCTCTCCACAACTACCTGAAAGGAGGTTGTAGTGAGATGGGAGATGATCTCTTCTCCCAAGTAACTAGTGATAGGACAAGAGGAAATGGGTTCAAGTTGCGCCAGGGGAGGTTTAGGCTGGACATTAGGAAAAAAATTTCTGCTGAAGGAGTTATCAAGCATTGGAACAGGCTGCCCAGGGAGGTGGTTGAGTCACCATCCCTAGATGTGTTTAAAAGTCATGTAGATGTGGTGCTTGGAGACATGGTTTAGTGGCAAACTTGGTAGAGTCGAGTCAATGGTTGGACTAGATGATCTTAAAGGTCTTTTCCAACTTAAATGATTCTATGATTCTATGATTATGCATATTGTAAAAACACTGTGGATGGGATTACTCTCACTTAACCACCCAAGTTTAGTCATGTATTCTAAACTAGTCCTCAGGGCTCCCATTTTAGAGATAGCCGAGTATTTTAGTAGTGTGATTCATTCCAGTGCCTCTTCAGAGGAGCCTGAACACGTAATAAGTCTACTTATCTGAATTTTCCATCATAGTAAGGATTAGAATTTGGAGGAACTGAAGCAGCAAAATTGCAGTGACTGAACTAAATATTCTGGAATTTATTTTGAGTCATCTGCTACTCTTTTAAGTTTCTCATTTGTGTGAAGAAGAAGAAACATGTTTTTAAGGAAAGAACTGTAAGGACATTGAACTGGAGAATGGTTGTGAAGGAAGAGGAGTGGTTAAGTAATGGAAGGAGACTTGATGTGAAGGAGAAAATTTTAAAAAATATGAGTGTGATCACATAATTAAAGATTATGTCAGAGCGCGTAACTAAAGAAGCATCATCTAAGTTTGTGTATTCTTTTACTTTTTGAATTTTGAATGGGCTTAAGTCATATATTTATGATTTTTCTCAGATTTTTAGAAACAGAAACCAAAAAGCCCTAACAAATCTTTCACCTCTCTTTGCCCTAGCTTTTGTCTCTGCCATTCTAGTTCTTCCCCCAGTCCTTGTGAAAGTTCAGTGTTTCTTTGTTTTCCCCAATTTGTGTGTGTGTGTGTGTGTACAGTACCTATGCACGTTATGGGGCTTTTTTTGAGAAGTACAAACTCTCTGTGCTACCATACTCCCCTTCCATCCAAAGCAACTGGAAGCAACCATCACAGAGAAGTCACTGACCCTTCCTATGGCTGGGCTGGAATATGTACTATTAATCTGTGAGGGTGAGGTACACACTCTGTTCAGTCCCAGAAACCACATGAAGCACACTGAGGAAGGAATCAGTGGAGGTATTGTCTGTTCTAAAACTAGAATTCAAACACAAAATATTAAGTGTCATAAAAGCCTCTGATTTAGCTATATTTTCATACAGATAGCAGAGACGTATAGTGACTCCCTCTCCCAAACAGATTTTAACACAGAAAAAAGAATATTTTCCTCTAGTTTTGAATTTTTGCTGAAGTAGAACTAGACAAAGAAATATATATTATATTTGCATATTCAAGTGAAATAGTAGATTTTAATATTGCTCTAGGAACTGGAAGAAAACAGCCTTAAACATGGCATGCCACTCTTGTAAGAAATGATGCTATTCGACAAAGTAATGAGTAACAGCAACAAGTGCAATAAATAAATGTTACCACTGCAGATTCCCCTGACGAATACCACATGAACTCAAATCAAAATATTTGTATGAATGGAATTTAATTGGAAATGCTTTTATTGGCAACTGGTTTTAATGCTTAAGAAAGAGGACCAAAAAATATCTCTGTGCTAGCAGAAAAATTCACCAGGCAGGTTAGTAAGAACATCACAGTGTTATCCCAGAGAGGAAATCAGAACCTTCTCACTTGAAGCATTATAAAAACCTCAAACTGAAAAACATCAAAATATTACTTTTATTATTTTTTTCTTTGTTTTCAATCTGAAATCTAAACAGTTTTGTTACCAATGACATACAGATTATTAGCTCTTGCATATAAACTAAACCTGCAGGAATATCTCACCATCACCTGCCTGTTTATTTTAGAAACACTGATTCAGCCAGGCTTCTTAATTGCACAGATACTATGGAAGCTCTTACTATGGGGAAATGAAACATCTGCTAGAGGTGCCCATCTACTCGTTTGCTGTTCCACGCAAATATTTTTATCTTTGTAAGAGGCAAGCTCCTGCCTGTACTTTGGGCATACTTTGCTTTCACAGTTCTGACCACACATCTTGTATACAGCTGAAGGAAAAATCTGTGTTTTCTGAGTCAAAACTAGTTTTGTTCAAGGACTTTGTCAATCATTTCAGTCACTACCCTTTTTGAAAGCTAAATATGTTTGAGCAGGTTATATGTGAAAACAGTCTCATGTAAGTTTTGCTTCAAGGAGTATCTTCTCACCATGCAAACTCAGTATTTCAAGGTTTCAGACACCTTCTCCCACTGTGCAGTTGGCTATTATCTAATTATTTCATAACTTGCTGTGTCTTAATTGACTGACTGAAGAGCTAAACTGTAGTACCAAACTTCATTCCTTTGTGAGAAAAATGTGTGTTCTCTCTTTTATATTCATATAGCTTTTTGTCTTTGTGGGGAATGACTTTCAGAAAAATTAGTAGTGTTTTATTAAACTTTTTTTTTGTGGCCTTCTGCAACTTACCACTAGTCCAGCTAGTCCAGTAAGCGAGTTGTATCATTCTTATGTGAATGCCAAAATCCCAAACGCAGTTTCCAAGATCACTCTACAATTCATAGTGTCAAAATGGCATATCTGGAAGAATGGGCACAAATTAGGCATGCTGTTGCAAACGAATAGATGCTGTTTGGTGAATAATGTCCATGAAAATTAAGGACCAGACTGTTATATTTTTAGAAACTATTGTTTCTTACTGAACAGAAAAGGTTTATTCATAAAAAATTGCTGCTTAGTATAGTCTCATGGTGGCAATCTAATTAATGGCATGTAGTCCTTTCACTTGCTTCCTATTGGGACAAACAATAATAAAAATATTTTATGCAAATATTAGCTCTGTCAAAGCTCACATAGTATGAATACTTCATAGGAAGTCTCAAAATCCTCTTTATTTTAAATGTGCAGTTCAAGACATTCAGTAATAACTACTATCACTATCACTATGACTGTTGTTGAGCCTGGCTATTAATAATTTTTTTTTTTTGACTTGTCAAAAAAAGGCAAACAAAGCTCTCACAAACAAATGCAAACCCATGTGTGTTAGCTCTGTAAATATTTTACATGAAGGCAATGTTATCCAAAGGTTAAGAATGGTTGATACTGTCCTTAATAATGTGCAACTTGTTAGTGTCTTTCATTTAAGAAGATAACAAAGGTGTTAAAACATAAAAACTACTAAAGTGATGTTATTCAAAATCTGACTTGGATAACGATAGATGCTTTAATAGTGCTATGGGGTATTCCCTCTTCAGTGATATCTCCAGGAGAGTAACATGAAGAGCGTAGTGGGTCTGACCAAAGTCCATCAAGTCTGGTATCTTATCTACATCACTGCCTAATAGCAGATGCCAAGAAAAACTGTAAGAAGATTATAAGCATACTTTCCAAGATACCCCTTCTTTCTTCTAGATATGTGCACCTGGGAGACTTTCTACGCCAGAGGTGGTATCTTTCCTTTTCATAGAATCATAGAATAGTTTGGGTTGGACAGGACCTTTAAAGGTCATGTAGTCCGACACCCCTGCAATGATCCGTGGTATCTTCAACTAGATCTGGTTGCTCAGAGTGCCATCCAGGCTGTCCTTGACTGTTTCCAGGGATGGGGCATCTACCACCTCTCTGGGCAACCTGTGGCAGTGTTTCACCACCCTCGTAAAAAAATTTCTTCCTTATATCTGGTCTAAATCTACCCTCTTTTAGCTTAAAACCATTTTCCCTTGTCCTAACCCAAGAGGCCCTGCTAAAAAGTTTGTCCCTGTCTTTCTTGTAGGCCCCCTTTAAGTACTGAAAGGCTGCAACAAGGTCTACCCAGAGCCTTCTCTTCTGCAGGCTGAATAATCCCAACTTTCTCAGCCTTTCTTCATAGGAGAGCTGTTCCAGCCCTCTGATCATCTTCATGGCCCTCCTCTGTACTCATTTCAACAGGTCCATGTCTTTCTTATGCTGGGGGCTCCAGAGCTGGATGCAGTATTCCAGGTGGGGTCTCACCAGAGCAGAGGGGCAGAATCCCCTCACTTGACCTGCTGGCCACGCTTCTTTTCATGCAGCTCAGGATACAGTTGGCCTTCTGGGCTGTGAGCGCACATTGTTGGCTCATGTCCAGCTTTTCATCCACCAGTACCCCCAAGTCCTTCTCGGCAGGGCTACTCTCAATCCCTTCACCCACCAGCCTGCATCGGTACTGAGGATTGCCCTGACCCAGGTGCAGGACCTTGCACTTGGCCTTGTTGAACCTCATGAGGTTTACATGGGCCCACCTCTCGAGCTTGTCCAGGTCTCTCTGGATGGCATTCTGTCCCTCGGGTGTGTCAACTGCACCACTCAGCTTGGTGTTGTCTGCAAACTTGCTGAGGGCGCACTCGATCCCACTGTCTATATCACTGATGAAGATATTGAACAGTACTGGTCCGAGTGTGGACCCCTGAGGTACACCACTTATCACCGATCTCCATCTGGACATTGGGCCATTGACCATTACCCTCTGGATGCAACTTTTAAAATGCTTTTTTACTAATTTCTCTTTTGATACAGTCTAATTGCTTTCGTGTTGAAATGAATTCCACTGTTTAGTTATGCACTACATGAAAATATATCTCCTTTTGTTTCGAACTTATCAGCAGAAGGAGTTTTGAGTAATGAAAACAGAGGAAAGAAAATCAGAATAGGAGAACACTTTTTCTTACCGTTGTGATGCTGTGAACCTCTCCCACTTTGCCTCTCAGCAGTCTCTTTTGCAGACTAGAAAATTTGAGTCTATTTTGTCTCACTGTACGGAAGCTATTTCATACCTTCAGTCATCCTTATAGTTCTTATCTACACCTTTTCTAATAAGATTGTGGCATTGAACTTGCATGCAGACAGTGAGCATATGTAGGGCTTAATGATACTTTCTGTTTGTTTCCTCTAACTTGAATAATTTTAAACATTCTATTCACTTTTTTGACTCTTACGGTTTTATGAACACATTACTTCAACATTCCATCCACTCCACGATAATTGTCCTGAGTTCTAATAGGTAGTTTAGAGCCCATTGCTATGTGTGGAAAATTGTCCTTTGCCTGGGCATGGCACTACTGTACCTGTGTCAACATGGAATTTCTCAGTATCACAAAGTCTTTTTGCAGCTCTCCACATAGCCTTTCTGTAAAGCAAAACAAGTGAAATGGCAGCTGAAATTCACTATCTATTGCATCCATCATGCAACTAAACAGCCAAAGAATCTGGAAAAAGGTTTAACAAATACAGTAAATAGACATTTTCCTTGCGCTTTCTTTGATTACTAATTACGTATACAGTGTTTTGCCTTAGAAGCATAGAAATATTAAAGTAATTAATAAAGTATCATTAAGAAAATCAGATTCAAGAGTAAATAATAGAAGGCCTTTACAGAATCAGTATTTGAAAACTGAAGAAAGGAAGGAAGAAAGGAAGAAGGGGAGGAAGAAAGGTGGATGGTAGAATCAGCTATGTGTTGGAAATTCAACCAGTGTTATAGTTGATCTGATGTGATGTTTCTAGTGAAGACATGCCGACTTATATCAACTGAAAATCCACAAAATGTGACACAGAGACAGCTGGCTTGAAGAGGAAAATGTTGAGATAAATCAAAGCTATTTAATAATATGCCTGTTTTGTTGATGACATTTTCTTTTAGAAGTGGCACCAAGAGGAGATTTGGGAAGTGTGTGTGGGAGTGTCTCGTGTTCTCCAAGTGCTGTGATTGTAACGTGGCTATACTTTTATATATGACCTTTCATGTTCTCTTTCCTGGCTCTAGTTGTTTTCATAGCCTACAGAATCAACACTTTATAAATGCGAACATGGAAAAATACCTGTTATATCAAATGGCAAGAATCACAAACAATATATGCTTAAATTTTTAATAATTTTATTTATCATAAATGTGGTTGTTCATCACCAAATTGTGATTATAAACTGCAGAATGCAGTGAACCTTACATTTATATTCAAAGTATGCTAATACTTCATATTCTTCTGTGACATTGTAAGAACATCGTTTGTATGGACTGGATGACTCCAGCTGACAACCATACCATGAATTATACAGCTTCTTGAAGTATAGGTTACAATGACACAAAGAAGATATTATAGTTATCGTGTTTTAGCTGAAGCATGAAACAGCATTTGGCTGTTTGTCCAGCAAGCTACTGTGGAAAATTTAATTTTAGAGTTTCTGCCACAAGAGCCATATGTTCAGTGTTTTCTATATACATACGATTACATTCCACCCTGAATAAGAAAAAGTTGTAGATAGCAGGGTAAACTGGGAGTCAGGTGTGCTAAGGGTGTGCTAGAGGTGAGTGCTTTCAGAATTTCAAGAGTAAATCATGCAGCTGTAGTCTAATAACTGGTCCAATATGGGTTGAATTAATAATTTATAGTTGGTTGTATAAAAACTGTGGTGTTGGCAAGGCTTTTATTCATAGGGACAAGAATAATTTTAACCTAGGTAAAGCTTGTTTTGTCATAGCTGCTAATTGACTAGTCACCTTTGCTAAAATAAACACTTTTTTTTCAACTCACTGTTGTTTTTTCTGGCTTTTTATGTTTTGTAACAGAAATGTGCCTGTCAGATGAGATGTAAGACAGCATGACATAATGCAGTCTGATGTAACATGAGTGAAAGCTAACATTTTGCAGTCTTATCCTGCTCTTACTGATGACCATGAGCAGTCTCCCAAAAGCATGTCCACTTCTACTGAGCCATGCCAATTTTTTCACTCTCAGATTTTGTCTCCTTCTGGAAGCAAGCCAGATATGTAATGGTTCTGAGCCTGTATGTACAGAATTGATCCTTCTGTCACTGAAGTCTATAGAATGGTTGTCATTGACTTCAATGGGAGTATGATCACACTCCAGATACATTGGGTTATTGGTCAGAAAGGCTAGGATCTCAGGATCGATCCCTTCCACCATCCATCACCTCCATACCTCAGCTGTTTTAATGAAAGTTAGATTCCTTGATTATCACAAATAGCAAAGCTTTTATTTTAGGCCTAGAGAAAGAACAGGCAATGTTGTACTTGTACCTTGCCCAGAAAATTATCGGTGTTAGAATACTTCTGGAGGAAAAGCCATAAGGATAACTGCTATGAGTGGTAAATTAAAAATGTCCTAGAGAAACCAGTCTCCATGTCGTTTTGTGGAAGCAGTGACTATGAACATGAGAATAGCTCACAGGTCGAGGGCAGTTCTGCACCACAGACCTGGCACTGACATGGCAGATCAGCCTACATTTCACCCACCCTGGCACAACCAGCTTTAGCAGTGCCAACATGAATAGGGTCTACGTGCTGTGCTTCTTCTGGCTCTCCGTTTCCTGTCAGTCACACGGGCTCCTGGAGACGAGTCGGTGATGCAGACGGCTTTTTCTTTTGTGCAGTATTTCATGAAAAATGAACATAACAGGACATTGCTTGTAATATTCCCACAAAGGGTAGATCTCTTCTCCCTGTTTCAAACATGCCTTAATTAAGGGTTAAAAATCCCTTTGAGCAAACTAGTTCAGAACTAGTCCCTGAGATAGTGTTTGTGTGTTGTGATGTACAGGCAGTATGTGAGGGCAGAGACCAGATGAAAAGGCCTGAAGGAGCCTAAGTTTAGTTTCTGGAATTTCATGTGCTTCACCTCTCAAAAACCATTGCATATTTGGGTGATTTTTCAATTTGGTATTTCAAAAAAGCATCCACCATAATTCTCTAAGAAACAATTTTTTAGTATAGGTAAACCAGCTCTGAGAAATACAGTGTCTCATAAAGCGTTGCATTGTTAGAAGAAATAATTTCTTTAAATATGTAATATCATAAATATCCTCTTACATACTTTACAATTCCAATTTGTACTATCATCTGTTTCTTAATTTATTTGAATTTAATTCATTGTGTAAACTTTTATTTCTGTAACCTGAATCATGTGCATAGGCTGAATGTGTTTAATTAGTAAATAGATATACTTTATATGCTATTTAGAAAGTATTATTCTAATCAGCTGTACCTTAAAGAAAAAGTTAATTGCATTTTTGTCACAGTTCACAACTTTACTTGCCATTATTTACAAATCTAAATAATTGCTTGAGATATACACAAGGAAAACATAAAACTGAAATGTATTTAGGGTGGGAGAAACAAAAACTTGATCTCATGTAGATACAAAAAAATATCTTATTCTTTAGTCATTTACTCCAGTATGAACTGGAGGCACCAAATCAGACTGGCAGCATTTTGGCACCATTTGAATTGGTGTAGATAAGGCCAAAGGATTTGGAACAGTGCTGAATCACACCTATAGTTACTCACACAGTTGTGTTTGTTACTGATTCTACAAGGTGGTGGTTAGCTACTCCGTTCTGAATATTGCTGTGCATAAATGTCAGCTATGACATCATGACTCAGGCACAAGAGCTGCATCACCTGCCATTCCATCCCATTGCCCCATTAAAATCAGTAATTACTTTGATACTGTGCAAACATATCAGTAAGATACAAAACATAAGGTACTAAATTTCCTGTGGTTAAGATTATTAGAGCACATCATTTCAGTTCCAGTCATGATTGTCTCAGGCAGCTGTACTTTGAATTTATAATCTACAGGGAATATATTTCTGTTGCATCATTCCCACCCTGGTAATGTTAATGAATGTCATAGGTTGTGTATGTTTTCTGTGTGTAAATTTATTAACATCAAAAGTGCAATGAAATTCATATTTTACACTTGCACCTGTTGTCATTCTACCTATCTTTTGATTATATTTAACTTTGCTAGTGCTGTAATATTGTTTGCTGTGTTTTACTGTTAATTTTTCATAGGAGAATTCTTCTTTCTTAGATATACATTGCATAGGACAGTAGTCCCCATATTCTGATTTACATAAAATACAAATCTAAATAGGCACAATTATGTGTATGGAAAAAAATATACCTGTCAAGAGGAATGTTTCATGATTTCTTGCAGTAGATCCATAAAATATCATTTTTTTAATGTGAAAGCTAAAATTCCTCCTGCAAAATGCATTTGTATTAACAAAGGTGATTGGTTTAACACTAAAATCTAATGTAATGTCATGTGATCTTTCTAAATTCAATTCTAAAAATAACTCTTCCATCTTTGACAATGAAACTTCTCTGATGACTATTGAAGAATTTATTGCTGCTCATTCTCTTTCCTGAAGTTATAACTTACAATCTAATTTGAAAGATAGTATTTGTCCTTCTCAGTTGATGTGAGTTGATTCTGTACAGTTAATTAAAGAACACAGAACTAAAAGGTTCTGTTCTAAATGCAAACAAAGCATGAGTTAAAGTAGCAGAAATTAAAAAATTTGAAACCTTTTCTGGACTGATTCTGTGGTCACACACAGACAAAAAAGTGCTGGAAAGCCTGCTGGATTACAGAAGTGATGCATGAAGTAATAACTGTCAGGGAAGAAAAAGTAATTAAAGTAGATGACACTCATTGAGCAGTTACAATGAGACAAATGCATTTTCCCCAGTTTTCAGAACTAGAGTTTTTGACAATATGCTCTTTTAGTAGTAGTATAAAACCAAACTGCTTGAACTGCATTAAGCTTCTCAGCCTCATGATGTAGGCATCCAGTGACGAAGACGGTAATAAAAAAGCCTGCTGTAAGATCCTGATATGTGAGCAAGGCTGTCAGTGAAGTGGTCTGGGAGAATGGCATCAAAAAAAAAAAGAAAATCAAAGTGACAATACTGAAGTGATCAGATTTGGTACAGACAGTTATCCTGTATGTTGCAGGAGGCTGGCAGAAGGGAAATAAAGAAGTCCTCTTCTCAGAGTAGCTTGCCTACCGTTGAGTTCCTTCTATTCCAGTGGAGCTCAGAAGAGAATTTGGATTATTGTCTCAGTATTTCACAAACAATGAAATCAGCAGTTGCCTTTTATTTACCTGAGCTATACCATACTCTCACATTCTACCAACTGTTGCTAAGCAACTGTAACAGTAATAGTGATGTTTATCTAAAGCCTAAATTTATTTTACTTTATTTTAGAAAAGTAAACAAATAAAATCCACCCTGTCCTCATTGATCTCCATTGGCAGAATGAGTTTACATCTATGAAGAATAGTCTTGTTTTAAGGGGCACTAAAACTGTCTTTAGCTCAGCATTTTGCAATATAGGATCTTACCCTCTGTAAAAGAGCTGTTTTCAACACCACCTCCTATGTATTTCTAATCTGGTATACAACTTGCATTCTTTTCCTCTCTTTTTAATTCATTTCCTTTCCTTCATTTTAATGAATCTTAAAAACAATTGGAGTAAATGCAAAGGAAGAACAAAGAGAATTTGGAGAACTTTGCTTTACTGGGCTAAAATCATTACTTTTGAAAGACAGGGGATACAACAACTTCCTATATCCAGTTGCTTTTAACTAAGAATTTATTGCTTTGTCAGAAGGAAAGACTGTCAAGCTGTAGCCTTGAAAGAGCAATTATGGTATTTTTATTTTTTTGTCTCTGCTGGCCAGTGGCACTGAATTGATAGTGTTGTAGACTGGATTTTTAAAAAAGCATTAAAAGTCCTTTAAAAAAATAATGTTTTCCTGCAGAGAAACGTATTTTGCTGCATTTTATTTCCCCATTAACTTGTGTGAATACTGATTTATTGGTCTTTTTGGACATTCCAGTATTGAAAAGGGAACATGAAATATCTTTTTCTCAATTTGTAATGGCAGCGTAATCCGACTGATGTATAATATGCGTTTCAGCATTGAGAACTTCATTAAAATAAAGAAAAAACTTCCACATACCAGCAATTAAGATGTTTTGCTCTGGTACACAGCAAAGCTACCATTATGGCAGGATTTGTTTCAGGACTTCTTGCTGAATAGTAATATTAATCTTTAACGTTCAGGATGATTTAATTTCACTTGGGTGCTGGGTAAATGCTTAAATATACATAGGAAATTGCACACAAAGCTATTGCCTGACTCTCAGAGTAGTAATCTGAGACTTCAAAAATTTTACACTAGCTTTTCTGTTTCATCAACACAATCAATGAATAGATATCCTGCGGCTAGAAGTAAGGTCTGAATTTAAAATGTTTTATAGACTGATGAAGTTGCAGTCACTTTGTGAATGTCTGCATCAGAATTTAAGGTTATTACGTGCGTTCTAGCATTTACCAACCATTCATCTCATGTGAGATGGACCTAGTGAAGGTCCTAGACTTGTCACAGACAAAAATTGCAGGTTTTGAGTGGATCTGTATTTAAAGGAAATCAATCTAAATTTTGCAATTTAGCTGGCATTTTTTCTCTATTTTTAGCTTTAGCTGCCAAGCTAGAGAATATTTAACGATTCAGAGGCAATTGATTGTGTTAGGAAGGGCTGAATCTGACAGCTGACAGAAGTGGGGCTGCCCCATCCCTGTGCCCCAGATGCAGACAGTGGCAAGGCTAGGCAGTTTTTCCCCGTAGGCACATGCACACAGAGCACACGTGTACACCGCATACATATGTACACATACGGCCAGCCACACAGGTTAACAGAGGTGGACACACTCAGCACTCATATGAACTCAGGCACCACCAATGGCCTCATCCTGTTTCCCATCTCTGGCTGAGCAGGATGGAGATCCATTCACACACACACATGCAGAGCTGACCAGGACTCCCCTGGCCCCCAGTAGCCACCCCTCTGTGGTCTTGTACTTGGAGAAACCCTCCTGGCTCCCCATCCATATCACCTGCTCACTGGCTCGTCCAGCCAGACCATCTCCAGTGCTCTCACAGTCACTCACACACCTGTGCTGGCTCCCTGTGCTGCACTGCAGACATACGGGCTCTGGCCCTGGTCCCACCTGGGGCTGGCACTTGCTGTCACTCACTGGGGTCTCCCCGGTCACTGGCACCCATGCACACATGCCTTCTGGCCACCATCCTGCCCAGCTGCTGGCACCCTGACCTGCACTCACCCCAGGCTGGCACAACACACCCGCGGGCCCCTACGACCCCTGTGGAGACATAGCCAGACAGGCCACTATTTACACACGACCAGCTCTGTTTGTCCCCTTTCCCCTCTATTTTCCCACAGTTGTTCCTCCCCAAATCACCTAAATCCATCCCCTTCCCCACCTCTGGTTCCTCCCCTAACCATCCCGTAATAAGTCATGCAATCCCAAAACACTCTTCCCCAGCATCCCATAACACCTCAGGCAGCAACCCCACCAGTCCAGAAGGGAATGTGCATCTGATTCTCTTGGCCCATCATGGTGGGTGTCGTATCTGGGCACTGGGGCTCAGGCTTTCTTGAGACAGCCCTGGGAGGCCCTGGACACGGGCGTTCCTTCCTCCGAGTCCTTCCTTTGGTTTCCCACCTGCCCTGGGGCCCTCTGCTCCTCCGGGCACATAGGGATGGGCCTGCAATGGGCCAATGGCTCCTGGGATGGGCCTGGGAGGAGCTGGAGCAGGGTAGTGCTTGGGCTTGCCCATATTCCATTGTCTCTCTGTCCTGTTTTGTGGGTGCACAGATGAGTTTTTTATCATATAACCTAACAGATCGTTATTAATTATTTCAGATCAAATAAGTTTACAACGACTTCTCACTAATTCTTTTGAAATTAACTACTTTTCCCAGATCTTGCAAAAACATAATATCATGAGTTAATTTACACTGTTCTCATTTCATGTTGGGCTGGGAGTGTCTTGAATATGTTTGAATATCAGTAGTATTGAAGATTTGCAGCACCAGCTCTCCCTGACGTTGAAAGGTGATGGTGGGCACAGCAAGCAAACACTGGCGCAGCGCAGGAGGCCGCTTCCTGAGATCTTTGTGCTGTCGCTGCCAGGCGGGCTGTCTTTCAGTTTTGCCAACAAAGACGGTGGCTTGTAGTTTTGAATAAATCTTCAGTGATACCTAAATTAAAAAGAACACGGTACTTTCTGATTTGGTTAATTCCGTGGAAAGTGCCTTTTAATGGTGTTGTGAGGTTTACTTAATAATTGATTTTTAAATGCTGTTTAAAACAGTCCTCAGAAAATAGTGCCTTTGCCTCTCTGGCCATTTGACATTTCTGTTCTTGGTTAAAAGTTTATTTAGGAAAGAACAATTTTATTGGGTAGTAACATTGTCAGAAGATAGTTTCGGGATATACTAGTGAGGAAGAAGCGATACGGGCCCGGTGCAGAGCATGGCCAGTTGGCGGCAGGGGCTGGCATGGGTCTGTGGGCCTCGGTAGAGGCAGGAAGCACCCGGAGCTTACAGGGGATATCAGTGAAGGTAGCATATTAAAATGCAAAAGAAAAGAAAAATGGGTGGTTGCAACACAGTGTGCAACCACCTATTTATGTCTTACAGCTATCTACTGCTCCACCATCTCAATTGATGGCAGCAACAACTTAAATCTGTAGTTATCTCTTGTAGTTCAAGAAGAAATCTTTTTTTGTTCTACATATCTGTAATGCATCTTTGCACTATCAGGAACATTTGGTTTTAACCTTTCTTGTTGAAAGTCGTATTTGCAAAACAATTGCTGTCATGAGCTTTGCTGCTCAAACTCATTTAAGTTGGGGCTAATACTTATGGTGATATCAAAGTTCCTGCAAATGTGCACGTACATGAGTTACAGGAGTCATAATCCCAGACGTGAGGTGCTCTAGGGATGTGAGATATGTGCCTTTGGTGTTTCTATGCAGGAGAGAGAATTTAAAATCTGTGAGGGCTCTAACCATCAACTTTTATAATTAAGACCTCACAAATAAGGATAAAAGAGAGATGATGGAGTTGGGGATTTATCCAGCTATATATGCAAAAAAAGTGATTTATGCTGTTTTGTGCAGACTGACAGAGGGAGCTAATGCCAAGGCAAGGCAGGTGAAGGCACAAGTTTCAGTGAGATTCCAGTAAGATTTAGGGGCTGCTGGGCCCTCTCTGAAGGTTTTCCTGGAAATAAAACTTTAGTGTCCGAGAGCATTGCAGGCCAACATTGTAAAACTGAAAATTCTTCTTCTTTTGGACACAGCTGGAGCAAGTAGCCTGCAATACAGCCTTACTGGGCCAATAGATATTCAGAATATACAGGGAAGATACATGAAGACAGCAAAACTTCTATATGTTTTGTTATTCCCTTGCCTGAACTGTTCTTTGTGGAAAATTGCATCTGTTTAAAGCTGAAAAACTGGTAGAACAGGTTATGGAAAAAACAGACAAAATAAACAGTAATGTCACAAGCTCCATGTGTTATCTAGAGCTTAAAAGACAATCAAGTTAAAAATTGCTGAACTGCTAATATAGTCTCCAGCTTAAATTTGCCTAAGATGCCCATATTTAAAAGGGATTGAGGGGAGTTAAGGAACTAAAAGCTGGAACACCTGAAAATTGTGTCAGGAAACTATGTTAAAGGAGAGAATTGATTGACAATATTATATATATGATATATTGAATGAGAATCAAGGCTTCATTTTAAAACTAGATGCTTTTCAAACCTATTGGAGTTGTCTGAAATAGTCAGCCTGAATGTGGATAAAGGTGATCAGAATTTCCAAAAGACATTGAAAAAGGATCCCCAGTAAAGACTATAAAGGAAGCAAATCAGGTAAGAAAGTCTATACATTGCTAAAAGGTTGGCCAACAATTATGCCTCAGAGATAGGAGAAAATGGCTACTTTTTACAGTGGAAGGAGTCACCATGGCATCACAGAGAGGTCTGTGCTGGCATCTGTGTTGCTCAGCACACTCATAAATGATCTGCAAAAGAGGGTAAGCAGTGAAGTGACTGTGATGATAGGAAGTTGTTTAGTTAATGAAGATGAGGACCAATTGTGAAGAATTCCAAAAAAGCCTTATGTGACCAAGTAAGGGGACATTGAAGTAGTTGATGAAATTCAGAGTACATGAATGTGATGGGATGTACATAGTTATAAAATATAGGAAATCTAGAGAGGAAAAAAACATAATAAAACCTAATTTTCCATGTAAAATGACAGGCTCTAGCTTCACTGTAATTCTGGGGGAAAGGAATCTTGGTTATAATACATAGTCCTATAAAAACGTCAGACTAATGCTTACCTTAGCAAAAGAACAGATCGAATTAGAAGGAGAACAGAAAAGGCATTAAAAATATCACTGTGTAGATGATGTGTGTGCATTTTCAATATTACAAGAAGTTCTGGTATCCCTGTCTCATGAAGTGTATAACAAAGCTGCAAAAGGTTCAGAGAAAGGTGGTAAAAGGGCTTTAGTACAAAGAACAGCTATATAAAGTAGAACTTTTGAACTTGGAAAAAAAGCTGGGACATGATAAAGGTCAATAAGATGGTAAGTGACATAGAAAGCATCAATAAGAATCATCTATACGTTTGCTTTTCATACAAAACCTTAGTGGGGCATCAAATGAACCTAACAGATGGTAGCTGCTGAACAAACACAAAGAGGGGTTTTTCATGATTTAGGATTCCCTCTACAATATGTTAAAGATCTAGAAGTTAGTATAGACTCAGAGGATGACTGGATGAGTTCATGGAAAAGAAAACTATGAGGGCTATTAAAAAGAAAGACAAGGCTACTGGAATGTGTGCCTTTTAAGAAATCCCTGAGATGCAGTTCTTAAAGGGGAGGGGAGTTTTCTGCAAAGTCCTTCCTAGGTACCTCCTTTGGCTTGCTGTTGGGGAAAAGATACTGAGCTGAATAAGCCTTTGATGTGGCCGAGCACAGCTGTTCTTATTTACTTACTAATTAAGCTTACTAATAAAACTGTAACTTGTATTAGAATTATTAAAGAATGAGGGAGATATGATCTTGCTAGACATCTCTTCTCAGCCTCACTACTAGTTGCTGCATTCCTCTAGCTGCAGGATGGAAGATGCTACTTGCAGTCACAACAAGAATAAATGTGACTTCATTTTCATTATCATGATTGTTCAAAATATCTTTAGCATCACTGACTTTACTATAGTTAGTTTTGGTGCATTTTATAGCTTGCTTGTTCAAAATACATATATCTTGCAAAAATTGCTTTCTATGTAAATATGTATATGTATGCATGTGTTTATACATCTGTATATATATATCAGTATTCCACAGAATACCTTCTGAAGTACAAGAAGAGAAGTGGGTGTCTTTTTGCTTGTTTCTTGTAGAAGCATTTGAAACTCGAAAAAAAATACATGAATCTGTGCTTTGCTAGTTCTAATTATTAGATACTGGTGAACAGAGGTGGGGGAGTGGGTGATAAACATAGTCACGAGAAATACAAAGGCCAAGGAAAAGAAAAGTCCAATTTTTAGAAAATATTTTCATAAAATCATAGAATACTAGGTAGGAAAGGACATCAAGGTCCGATCTTTCTTGGCAAAAGCACGGTCTAGGCAAGATGGCCCAGCACCCTGTCCAGCTGAATCTTCAAGTTTTCCAATGATGGGGAATCCACCACTTCCCTGGCAAGATTGTTCCAATGGCTGATTGTTCTCATCGTGAAAGATTTTCCTCTTGTGTCCAATCAGAATCTCCCCAGGAGTTGCTTATACCCATTACCGCTTGTCTTTTCTATGTGATTCCTTGTAAAAAGGGAGTCTCCATCTTTGTAGCCACTCTTTAAATACTGGAACTGGTCTCCTCTAAGCCTTCTTTTCTCAAGGCTGAGTTTTGTAGGTTTGTATTTTGTGAGGTTTCTTCAAAATCTTCTGGCAAAGCGGTACTTAAATTCTACTGGTTGTTAGTGATTCTACCACTCATCTGACCTCAGTGTTTAAGGCAAAATTGCAGTGTTCTAAGTTTTCTTGCTGAGCTCTCACTTAGGGGTCACAACTGAGAAATGTTGAGCCTGAGCTGGTGCAAACAGGGCTGGTGTAGGATATGCAAAGAACCTTTCTAAGATAAAGTAAGGCTGAAATCAATGTAAATAATTTTCAGCTACAAGCCAAGAACATCAGTTTTCTTAAATTACACTTTTTATATCATAAAGTTAAAATAGCTGTTCTGAAATATCTTCTTATGGACAACATATGACAGAAAATTAATGCTAACAGCATAGTTTATATTCATACAAACAGCGATGTGGTGTCATACTAAGAAAATATTGGCAGTCTAATACACCTTTAATATGAAAATAATTCAGTGTACTGATATTGTACTCAATCAATGACTGCACGTCTTGTGAAAAATGGCAACATTTATTTTTTTATTTGACACAATGGCCACAGCTAAAGTGAATTGTATGGACAGATCTTCATTTAGGGCATATTCAGTTGTATTCAGCCTGCATTCTCTTCTCTGCTTACATTTAGCGCCGCAGAACTACTCTGCTGATACTAATATTCTTTTAATATTTTCTTGTCGGTACGTTCAGTTTCTTTACTTGTTCTTATTTGTTTCTGAATTCCCTGGACAGTGTTCCCTGGACACTTTCTGCTATTAAGGCACCCATAAGAAACAAGTATTCTTAATTAATCTCATTGATGTCCTCTTTCTGGTCTGTGGTGTCTCTGCAGTCAGAAACTGCATTTTTTGTAAGATACTGCATTGCCAGCTCCTATCTAATTTGCTGCCACCTGTCACCAATAAGTATCTTCATTCCTGCTCTCCAAGTATATCCTCCTACGGAATCTCTCTTAAGTGATTTGATGCTGAATTTACTTCTTGGCAGAGGTGTAACATTTGACAGTTCTGAAGGTTTTAGACTTACATATATTGACAAAATAGGTATTATTCAGATAGCAGCTGATCCTTTTTCCCTAATATTGCTTTGTTAACATACTTCATGTCTCAACCAGGCAGGGACAGACCTAGAAAGATGTCAGTTTTCTGGGCCTGCACAGCTCTTAAAGTCTCTTTGAGTACTGCTTAGTTCGTCTTTGCAATTGTCAGTGTGCAGCAATGAGATTTAACTAGGAATTAACCACGTATTAAATTTCTTCTAGGATTTTTATTGGGGTTTTTACTGAACACTATGTAAAAAAGTATGTATTTATATATATGCATATAAAATTAAGAGCAAACTTAAATAGCATTTAGTAATCATTTGTCAGTAATCATTTTCCTTTATGGTTCTCCTTTGCCTCGTGTTTCTTGGGTACAAAGCAAATAGGCGGCATGTTTATGAATAGTTTCAGAACTGGAGGGATACGTATACAAGAGAGCAAAAGCAAACCGGAGAAAGGGCTCTGGATGGTAAGAAATGCTTAAGTTAACCAAGGATAAAGTGTTGGCTGCCTTGTTCATCATTGAAGTTTATTTATTTTTCAAGAGAATAATGCACAATAACTGGAATCTACACTAAGGAGTACAAAACACCTTTTGGATAAAACTGGGAGCAATCGCTGACAGTTGCAAAAACTTCTGCAAGTAGGTAGCAAGTGCCTCTGTAAGGAGGCTGCTGAGCTATGGCCCTTTTGGGAGTGGGAGGGCTCACTTACTACCCCAGCAATAGTCAGTTTTACCTTAAGCTATTTGGAGGGTTTTCCTAAGAGATTGGGGAGGTAATCTGTTTGTCTCCCTGGAAGTCAGATATGTCGTTAACGTATTGTATTTACATATCCAATTACCTACGGTGTATTACGTTCTTTATACACCAGAATTACAAATTTCTGCTCCAAAAAGGTGGTTCTGTGTTTGACAGATTTTAGACGAACTGCAAACTTGCACTTGATAGCTCTCCTCTTTCAAAGCAACCCTTTCACAGCGAGCGGTAGGAAAGCTGCTGTGCAGCACAGCTTGCAGGGGGTGCTTGATTTACACAAACCAATTTCTGGATGTTGGTGGCATGAAGTAGCTCGTTAGAGTATTAGGGTGGTGGGCTGTCACTGTAATTTTCATTTTCTGTCTTCAGACATTATTTCTGTAGTAATTAAATTATTTTAAATTGTTTGTGACACTTGCATGACATTTCCCTGGTGGTTGTAGGAAGAGGAACACAATGCAAAGTGTCTGCAAGAATGCTGACAAGTTCCAGTGAACAGTACATAGCTGAAGCATTCATGCTAAGTTCATGGTGTAATAGGTTCCTTCTTCAGCAATGTTTAATAATACCAATGTTTTATTAAAGTAACGTGAATCAATTGGCAGATATACTAAAGAAGATTTTTACTTTAAAGGCCTCCTGAATCCCCATAGCCATTTTATCTATTCATTAGATTTTTGTTATATTTGAAATTTCATAGAAAATGATTACTTACTAGTTCTTTAGTTTTAGCAGCAAATCCCTTTTATTAAATCCATTTTATTAAGATTTAGAAACCTCCCACAAGCATTTGACAGCACTGCTCAGAAAGATTCTGTCTCAGAGACCTACCGCTGGGAAGTTAAAAATAAAATTGCAGCCTGAAATTCCTTTCTGGTTTAGGTATAACAATAAAATGCTGAGATTATACTTGTTCTGAAGTACTTAAAATGCATGTAATAATCCAAGCATTACAGTGCACAGAATGTCCTTAAACTTTTCTCTGTTCAAATATTTCATTAACGCTTCTCTCCAGCTCTGAGCCAGTATAACTATTGTGTGTGGGATTAACAAAATCAAGTAGGAAATTAGCAAGAGTATGGACTGTAAGTCAAGGTTTCTTGCTGAGGACTTCCTGTTAATGAGCTACCATACCCTCACAAGGTCTGTGGGATGTACAAACCAGACACAAATGCCTGCCGAGTAAACCCTTAGTGTTATTTTTTTAAGAATCCTAAAACAAAAATTTAACACTTTCGTGATCACAATACACATGGTACTAAAAATGTTATACCACAGAAATTTTGCTGTGTTTTCAAAGTATAAAAAACTTAATGTTGGTTGCAGCAGAATGCGTAGTAAATGTGTGCCTACATTTTGCTCCCTGTGTTGAAAGTATGTTTCAGAACAGCAGAAACTCTAATACTTTAGGATTTATATAAAAACTTTGTAAATGGCATTCACCAAAAAGCCCTGAACACTGTCTGGCATTAAAACTGTCAGTCTGTTGAATTTATGGCATCAAGGCTAATGCTTAAATTTCACATTTGGATGAATAAATCATACATTTTTAATACTACATAACCTCAAATAATGATTCGTTGCATAAAAAGATGGTTGGTGTCGCAGAAAATCCAGCAATGGGGGCTTTGAATCCAGAGGGAAGAATGGTATAAATGCAATTTTGTGTGGTGTTTGTAATCCAGAAAAAATATTTTAATATTTTGTTTACATATAGTTACTATAGTTACTCATGTAAGAATATAATGGGGGAGGGGAAAAACACCAAAATACATATTTTCCTTTCTTCTTTTTCAGGTCAGAACTGTGGAGGCTTAGTACAGGGACCAAATGGTACTATAGAAAGCCCTGGATTTCCTCATGGTTATCCAAATTATGCCAACTGCACGTGGATCATTATCACAGGAGAACGTAACAGGATACAATTGTCATTTCATACTTTTGCGCTCGAGGAAGATTTTGATATTTTGTCAATTTATGACGGACAGCCACAGCAAGGCAATTTAAAAGTGAGGTAAGGTACCTTATTTTCTTTCTTCATTTCTTTCTGTCTGTCTCTCTCTTTCTCTTTACCTCTCTCTTTCTCTCCTGAATAGATGTTCTGATGATACGTTGCAACTACGTTGTGTTTCTTAGTTATTCCCCAGCCAAGGGGATAGCAGTGCCTCAAGATCTCACAGCAAAAGACATTAATCCAAGTTTCAGATCTTTATGGCCCTAGCTTCTGTACCAGTAGCATCAGTCGTACTTAAAATTTGTACAGTTCAAGGTCAGTTTTGGTAAAGGCTCTGAGCACAGGAGTATCCCACATTGCAGTAGCTTATTTTTATTTATCTGTCCCCCAATGGAATCCAGGTTTGGCCCAGGCACCCTTTCCTGAAGGCACCTGTCCCCAGTTTTTGAAAGAACTCTCACTGAGATCATGCTTTACTCTTCTACCATGCCTCCAATATTTGAATCAGAGGTTGGATATTCTTCTTGTTATAACAGTGTCCCAGGGTCTCTCACTGAATGTGGCATGGAAGAAGTGGTGGGTGATACAGTAGTTTGTGAGAGGCACAATCTCATTAGTGAGTGTTAGGCAACCTCTGGAAATCCTTGCAGGATTAAATCCCTCAGGTCACTATTGCCTGCCCTGCAGTTGAGTTGAGCTATAATTTTTTTTACTTTGCTAAAATTGAAATTCTTCTCCATCTCTAAGTAAATACAATTATTAAGCAATTAGAGACCTTTAAGGGTCAAAAACTGGGATGTCTTATATATCCAAATACCACTGAGGTTACGAAGAGGCTTTATGGAAGCTTTTTGATCTTGAAGCTTTTCACAACTTCAGATTTTGGTGCATTAATTTCATTGGTGTCTTGTTTTGGGTTCCTCAGTCATTTGCTGGATCTGGACTGTAGAGCTGGAAAGCAAGCATTGCTTTCAATGCTACTCTGTCATTTTCTGTTCAGGCATGAGATTTATGAAGTACTGTAAAACACTGCTGTCTGTTCTGTTGTCTGATTATTCTTTTACGTGCTGCTGATTTATATTATACTGCTAAAACAAATGTGGGAACATCACCAATTTGTTCCTCATTTTAGTGGTTATCATCATGTATTTTTGACAAGAACAATGTTCTGATTGATTGTTGACTCAGTTCAAAAAGTTTTGAAAACTGTGGAAGGTAGTACACAGCTACTGATGCTTGGGTTGCACAGTGTATGTGCTTCGTTTAGTGTACTCAATTGACCTTTAGTACTTGTATCACCTTTCAACAAGGATTAAGATTTCTTCTTCAGTCAAATGTTTTTAGTATCAATAGCTAGCATGCCTGCTTGTTTTGAACTAATCTGTTAGTAGCAAATTGTTTCAAGAAAGACCACCAGCTGATGATCTGTGGGTATGAGCGCAGAAGTCAAGTTCATAAGTGTGATCTGGATCCCACTGAAGTCATTGTAATTGCCACTGATTTCAGTAAAAGAAGGATTTCATTTCCAGCTTCCAACAGTGAAGCAGATTTTTTTTTCCCTTGCTTCTATTTGCCAATTAGTTACCTTCATAAAGGGTATTATAAGGAAAAAAGCATTTGTTGGCTTTGCAGCATGCAGAGGTTAAAAAAACAGAATTTGAATGACAGGTTTCTGTTGACATGTCTCATATCCTGTGACAAACCCTTTGTTGCACAAAGCACATTCACAGGTGTACCCCTCTACAATTGTACATTTCAAGACAATTCCCTCAGCAGATATTGGAAAATTATAGTCTTATTTTTTTAGCTGACAGCATGCAAATGCAAGAGAGCATCTTGGAACTTCTGCTTCAGGGTATGCGTTTTTATTTCATAGATAAAATTACTCTACTAGATTTTAGGTAATTATATTTCTTCAGCCATCATGCAAAATCTGGAGGTTTTACTTAAAAACAGCTGTGTAACTATATAGCTCTCACAAACTATAATAATTAAGTAATATTCATCCCATATTTTATATAGTATTTTTCAGCTGCTAAAGCAAAATTGGATAAAAATGAATAGTAGGTTCGACTAGTTTATTGTGTTGCCTGAAGGACCTTTTTTTATGCTAAATGTGCACCAGGATACTTTCACTGCGTATTGATTGTAAACCCCGAGGAAGTAGAAACATATATAAACTATACCGAAACAATAAGGGAAAGGAATAAATAGGTTTAAGCTGTTTTTGTAGAGGAAGAAAAGAGAAACAGGTACTTGTAGGATGTATATGAACTTAAAGAATCATAGAATGGTTTAAGTTGGAAAGGACCTTAAAGACCATCTAGTTCCAATCTCCCTGTCATGGGCAGGGACACCTCCCACTAGACCTGGTTGCTCAAACCCTCATCCAGCCTGGCCTTGAACACTTCCAGGGATGGGGCCTCCACAACTTCCCTGGGTAACCTGTTCCAGTGCCTCACCACCCTCAGAGTGAAGAAGTGAAACTTCTTTGGATAGTTCATTATTAAAGTATATACTGATTTCAAGGATAAATTACACATGGTAACCATCATAGGTTATTGTAAGCTATGTTATGAGGAGGTTGAGAAGTTAAGATAGAAGCAGGAAGGACAATGTAAACAAAAGATAAGGCACTGAAAAGTGCTATTTTACATCTTGTATTTTTCTAGATAAAACCTAACTAGCATTCTGTCATTCTGCATAATTACTGAGATCCGCGGTCCAAAATTGTCCTTAAAAAGATTGCTACAGTTGCGTTATTTTTATCACTGTAAAGTTCATAGAACACAGAACAGGATTTGATATATATTTGTGTGTGTATATATATATAAAAAAGAGGAAAAGTGAAATTTTAAGTCAAATGCCACCTGCTGGGATAATGCTTTATAGGATACTATAGTCTTAATTGTATAAAAAACCATGAAATTAGATAATAAATTTTACCATATATTGTAACCAAAACAGATGTCTCAGTTCTACATTATTGAAAAAAAACTTATCATAAAGCTTAAGTATTGCATTATCAGTTGATGGGGAAAGATTTCAAAATACAACCAAACTCTAATTAAGCTGGAAAAGATGGAAAATATGTTTTTTATTTCCATTTTAAATTGTAAAGGAGTTGTCATTTGTTATACGCAGTTAACCATCAGCATGCAGAATTCATATGGATGAAACTCCTGTGGAGAAGAGATGCAAGTGCGGTGCACTGAGACAACAAAGTTATTACTTAGTTGTATTCCTTGTGGATTGTTACCCTAAGTAAGAGTTGCATTCAGTAGTTCAGTGTAGTTTGGGCGCTAGCAAATATTTATGTCAAATTTTTTCTTTGTTGTATGTATCAGCTATCATAGTAAATGGTAATATTTTTAGATAGAAATGAGGACTGTATCCACGGGACATAGGGAGTAGGGACAGATGCCAGCTCTGAAGAGGCTCAATGTATAGGCAGATGTGAACTGACAGTATTGACCTATTGACTTATGTACTGCCGATAGATACCTTACCTGCCACGAGCAAGTGAATCCAAACCAGACATTTCAAGAGTTTATGGATGTCAGAAGTCATTTCAGGGCTTGTTGTACTACATACTTAGCTTGCACAGCTGAAAAGAGAAAAATGCTCATTAATCGTAGCATAAGTCTTGTTACAGTATGTTTTTCCTACATGCAGAATTCTTGAATAGGGGTTTCATAGAGAGGTATAGGGAAACTGTAACAGAACTGAACAAATAGAAGTGCCTGTATCAAAACCTCTGTTGCTGAAGACGTGAGGTGGGGTGTAAGTGGGGTGTGAAGACCTTGAACTGCGAATGTTAGAAAATGGTGAACTGAGACGTTGTATGTGCAATTGCCTTAATCTCAGATTATGGCCTGAGATTCCACATTTTTTTCTATGTCAAATACAGGTAAGTACTGTAATCTCTGTGTTAAAGTGTCTGTCAGTAAAAGTTATTTTTTCAGTATCACACACTCAGTTTACTTAAGAGTTGGTTACGGAAGATCTGTGCAATATACTCTGCAATAATCTTTCTCAAATAATCAACTCAATCTTTCAGACAATCCTGAAAAACTCTTAAAAATTGATTCCAAGCAATTTTTTTTCTTACACACGAAAGCTGCTAATTAAATTATATACACTGATGGGAAGACAGAAATATACAGACATGAATATTTTTTGTTGTATGTATATGCAGCTGTCACTTATTTTGGACATACATGATATATGTATTATTTGGAAAGTGATTTTAAAATGTCTGCTTGCCTTCATGGTTTCTCAGGCCTTCTAAACATTATTTAGTTTACTGCAGCCTAGGTAATAATGTAATAGATGCTGCTTGTTATTATTCATATTAGTTGAAATAAACATTTTTGGTTTAATGGAGCAGTAATGTAAATGATGGAAGCTGCTAACAGAGCATGTAGTAAAGCTTACCAAAGATTTTCTGACAGGCATATATACAATGAATGTTAAATAGCAACGAGTTCCCTCTGCTTTCTTGAATCATGTAGAAATAATAGGAATTAAATATGAATTCTTCATAGTATTCACTTTTTCCTGTCTCCAGCAAGCAGTAAGCCAAATGTATATTCTGCACTTCATAATCCAAGCATGGGGATAAAAAATGTTCACTGAAGTTAAAGTTTGGGCTCCTGTTTACTATTAAACCTCTTGTACCTTAACAAACCAAGATTTATCATGTATTCAACTCATTTTAAAATTTATTTTTGGGTTTTGTTTTTTTGTGGGTTTTTTTTGTTGTTTATTTTTTTGTTTCTCTGGAAAACGATTTCCACCTTCCTTCTCTCCAAGATCAAGAGAACAGTGAAGCAATGAGGGGGTGACTGGCTTTTCTACAGAACTGCTGACACTGCAGCAGCAAGAGCTTTATGCAGTTTACAGTTCTTTATTTCTTTTTTTTTTCCTTCCACATGAAAATGTCATATGTCTTTTTTTTTACCTTTTTATTGCACATCATTTTCTGCCAGTTGATTTCAACTTGTAGGATTTTTGTGTGTGTCTAAGCTTGTGATTTTTTGAAGAAAACAGTATAGGAATGACTATAGTAGTCATCTTTTTTCCAGCTGAAGCTTACCTAAAACACAGCACAAAGTAACAGAAACTGAGATAATGTTCAAATTTGTAAAACAAGATTATTGAATAACTTCAACAGGATATTTTGGTATTTTGTACATCTGTAAGCAAAGAAAAACTATTATTTTATGATTATGCAAATTGGTTACTGAGTTCCTGCCAGTGGAGATGTCTATCAATGACTCTTGTTCCCTTTTTTGTGTTAAACCAGATTTTTCTTGGCTTTTTCACCTATTAAAGTATTAGGAAGAAGGAATCATTTATAATAGAGGAATACAATATGATTCATTGTATATCACATAGCTATTTTAGGAAAGAAAGGAAACTATGACCTGATCAGCTAAATGCTGACAGATAGTTTGTGCCAACAGCAAAAAGAGCATGCAATGGAAGGAAAGATAATTTATGTGTGCAATAGTAGCAGGTTCAAGCTCATACATGGCAATTTTTCTTCATGTGTGGATAAAAGACAAAAATGCCATTCCCAAAATTTTTATCTTCCCAATTCAAAATCTTAAGCTTGCTAATTTTGTTGTCAAGCCTACATACTAAAAAGATTTAATTAAAAAATTATTAAATATAAAGTCAAATAAGGAGTCTGCTTACTAACAACAAGTTACTTGTCGTGATTTCACCAAGAATTATAGGCCATATTAATTATATGTTTTAGGCTGATGCTAAATGATGGTTCCAAAAACCATGAAGTATTGTTTGAACTCTCACCTGCAAAAATCCATTTCACATTTAAGGAATTATTATTTCTCAGAAAAAAAAGATTAGATTCATTTAACAACTCAAAGCAATGCATGAATTTATACTGCAAAATTCTCCATCTGTTGCGTAAAGCTTTTATAATGTAATTGTTTAAGTCAGCATGTTTTTCTTTAGACAAGGAACATGACACTCACCACAATGAAAATGTAGCTGTGCTCAGTTTCTTTGTCCTCTGTAGACGTAGCTCTTTTTTTTTTTTGTCTGAAACTGGCCATAGTACATCTTCAGAGAATTTACAGTTGTCGCTTCTTTGCCTCATCCGTACTTTTCAGACAGGAACTGTATAAGTGACAGCAGTAATTTGGTGCATTTGTTTTTAGTGTTTCACCATCAAAAGTATTACTAGTAAGGGACTCAGAAGGGGATAGTTGGGATGTGGCTCCATAAATGTTACTTTCTATAGTTTTACAAACTGTAGCATGTGTTAGGTAATCATAGCTATACAACCAATTTTGAGTTAAGAGGATAATAAAAAAATTGGTATATAAACACCTTTCTAATGAAGTAGAGAAGCATTACTCACTATTTAAAGATACTTTATAGTAGCCTGCTGAGAAAGATAGGTTATTCTTTATGAACAGCATTTACGTGTTTCACATGACAATGTTTCAGAGTGGATCTTTGATTTCAGAGGTGCACATTTGCTTCCATTGTTATTTGTTGTTGCATATTGATATATTACAAATAATTAATTATTCACCTTGAAAGAGTCATGGTCATACTAAACCAAACACCCGTACATTCCTTGATTAGTTATTGTACAAAACTGAACACCTTGGGTATCCATTATCCAGTATGTTAGCTACAAAATCACAGAAAATTGCAAGCTGTGAGTGTGGGTATGGATGTACATGTACCTGGGTTTTGAAGAGGTCAATTCACACCTTTGCTTTACCTGAAATCTCAGAATAAGGCTTAATGTTACTTCAGTATTGGCCAAGTATAAGAAAATTGTCTTCATTGGTATGTCTGCTTGAGGCAACTCACATGATCTACAATATTTTATGAGAAGACTCTTTGATCCTGTCAGACTGACAAGTTTGTAATCTGCACAACTACAAATACTTTCAAGATTTTTTGAACACTGCTCAGTACGCAATTTGGCATTTCATGCTTTTTTGACTGGGTTTTATTTTTTCATTTTCCCTTTGTGATTGTTTCTGAAGCCCCTAAATCCCCCACAATTCAGCATAGTAACAACATATATACATTTCGACACTTACTTAAATCTGATAAATTCTTGTAAGATCTCACATTCATTTTATTCTAAAAACTTCTCATAAGCAGGACACTAGAATCCATTAAGAATGCAGATAAACACAGTTTGGGAAATTACAGCTCTTAAAACTTAGATGCACCTTTAAAAGTCTTTTAGTGTAGCTTGGTGATACAATTGACACCAAAAATTTCAGATAACTTTCTAACTAAACAGGAGATAACATTAACTTGACTGCTGGTTGTGTAAGGAATTTTTACTTTTAAATACATTAATTTTTGAGAGTGATGGCAATTGCTTACCTTTATATCTGTCACCTAAACGTATATTACACATACAGCATACATAAAGCAGTTTTATATCAGTCTTTCTGCATCTCCCATCTTGTTCAAAAAGAAACTCCTCCTTATTTTAGATGATACATGTTGAATTGACATAATTCTGCACAGAAGCCCTGCTGATCAGCATCCCAAAATGCTGTGTATACAATGAGTATTTCAACAGCTCTTGGGCAGAGAACAGTCAGTTCCCTTTGCTTATATTCTGACTGCAAGCTAATAATTAAATTACAGCCTTTAGAAAATTTGCAGCTGGACTCCTCAATGAGAAGAAAGTCCAGTTGTCAAAATATGGCCCCTTTTGATATTTGTTACTGTACATCCTTATCGTGGGATTTTTCAGAGTTTTTATATAACTGTGATAGATAACTTTTGAATTAGTAAATAAACTGTATGCTATGTAGAAATTTTGTCTGCTTGTTTATTTTAGAGCAGATAAACATTTTATCTGTTAACTGGCAAATTAAAGGGAAAAAAGCTTTATAAAATATAATAACTGGTTTGTCATATTTCTGATATATGTAATTAGGTTAAAGTGCACATCATGTTCTTTTACTGTTGTCTGGTAATTACCTGCCTGTCTTAACTGGGTCTTGTGATTATTGACTGTATGATCATAGTCTGATTTTGGGTCACCCTGTGCTGGACTAGGATGTAATGATCATGGGACAGATACAGCATCGTAACTTTCAGGCATTGAAGAGGAACTTTGCTGTCTCTCTGCTCTACTTTATGGTTGGATTTGTCTTTGTTTTTTAAGAAAGACTGTGCAAGACCTGACATGTAATGGTAAAATGGATTTAAATACTGCTGTTGTGGTTTTTCTATGAGGTAGAGAAACCCTTTTGTGATGTGTAATTACCTGCAAAAACTCCTAACTTTAAAAATCCTTTGATTGATACACTGGTCATTATGCAGGAAGAGGTGGGAAGGAGTTTTTTCATATATTCTTAAACAGGTTGCTCTGTTCAGTTCATCTAACTTCAGTTATCTACAATATTTTAAAAACCATGTATTTATCTTTATGATAAAAAATACACAATCATAAATATACCTTATTTACCGTGCAGGAATTAGCTTATTTGTGGTAGGTCATAGCCCCTGAGCAGAACAGGCAGATGTAACGGGTGTTGGAAAGAAGTTCAACTCTACACACTGTAGGCACTGTGGGGCATTTCTGAGGGAACCTCCACAAAAACACCTAGCGAGACATTTGTATAGCCTTAAAATAAAAGTTAATTTTTATGGCATATACTGGATTTATTATAGGCTTCCAAGAAAATGTTACCATCAGATCCAACCAAAGAAGATGAGTTTTGCAGTTAATAGTCAAATACAAAGCTGTATAGGGTGTTCTTAATCTCTATTTCTCTTCCTGGCGGCATTTTGCACGCGCACCAAGAGATCTGAGCAAGTGCAATCACTAGACAGTAGAGATATTTATATATATTTTACATAAGGAGCTGGCTTCATTAGTGCTTGTTTTATCTTTGTGATATATTCCTTTTAAAAAAATTTCTTACAGCTGTTTTCTTCTTCTGCATCTCATGCTTACTGCATTACATTCATTATTATTTCAGCTAGGTGAAGTACGTTCCTAACTTCCATCAAATTTTATTTTATTTTATTTTATTTTATTAGAAAACTGTGTAAAAGTCTGTTATGCCCTTTGCAGGAATGTTTGTGCCTCTTTTCATACCAGATCCATCGGTGCAGTCAAAATTAGATGAGCTTCTTAGGGCAAGAATTTGTATTCTTACATCTTTGTTAAATGTTATGTCCTCCTCCAGTATGTTGTAATGTGTTTGATGAAGAAGAAACAGAGGGTGGTTGGTTTAATATGAGACCACTGTTCTTATGTTAGGTGGGTTCCTGTATGATAAAAGAGAGTTCAAAATGGATATGCAAGTTTTGTGTCTGGTGAACTATTAACACACATTTTGTTCAGGAGCAAGATCTGTAGGAGATACTGAGCATTTCAGATCTATATTGTCCTTTACTACACTTTAAAATTCTAACAGTTTGGTGTTACAGTTTTGAAAGCTTTCCTCAGAACTTTTCTCAGAAAGGAAAGTGAGACAAGATCCTTGCTTCATCTGTGGTGATGAAGTAATGAGGCAGGGATTCCCAAGAGAACCACGTAGGGATTTCCCTGGAGCACGTGTTCTCAGATTTAAGGCAAAGAGGAGAGACATCCCCTTGACTCATAGTTTATAAATTAGCCATCATAACAGTGATTAAACTTTCCAGTTAAAAATACAGGTTTTTTGCTTTACATTTAAGCTGCCATATGTCAGAAAATTAAACCAGAAATTCTTTTGTGAAAATGAATACCATCATTTGTATACTTTTTTTGAAAATCTACCTTATTTTTTTCACTAAATAGAAGATGGTTACATGCTACCTAACAACAGAAATTAGAAAAAATATTTACCTTATGGTGGATGGGGAATACTGTGGAAATCTTTGATTAGTAGCATAACTTCATGAAGCAAGAGATGAAGAATTATAGGGGTGTTACGGAAAACAATCCTAGTTAAAATTTATAAAACAGAAAATAATTTTAAAAGGTAACTATTCCTTCTTTTTATTATGACAGAAGCACTGACTAGAGAAAACAGTGATATTAAATGAAAAAGGGTTTTAAATAAAGTTGAAGGCATTATCAAAAGAAGCATGGCCAGCAGGTCACAGGAGGTGATTCTGCCCCTCTACACATCTCTTGTGAGACCCTACCTCGAATACTGTGTTGAGCTCTGGGGCCCCCAACATAAGAAGGACATGGCCGTGTTGGAGCAAGTCCAGAGGACGGCCATGAAGATGATCAGAGGATTAGAGCACCTCTGCTATGAGGACAGGCTGAGAGAGTTGGGGTTGTTCAGCCTGGAGAAGAGAAGGCAACAAATAATGTAGTAAATTAGAATGCTAAATTTTGTTTGAAAATGTATTTCTAGGAAAGTATGGGACCAAATAGTGGTGCTGTTGTGCATGTATCAAATGTTGCACTAATCACTTTTATGGTGCACATCATTTTATTTAGTAATTATAATAGGAAAAAGGTAATCAAAAAATGTATACATTTTTCTTAGTTTTGCTTTTTCTTGAAAGAGGTAAAGTACTGAAAAAGAGTTTTTAAAAACTTGCAAAGTAACCTCGAAATTTCAGACACAGTCACTGAATAAGGTTAGCATCTCTCTGTACAGTAAAAGAAGAATATATTGTTTGGGGGTTAAAAATTACAGTGTGGAGCCCTTCAGTAAATTTTCCAGAGCACACAGAACGTGAGGCACTGCCTGCCATTCGAGAAGAAAACCTCTCTCCTCCAGTCATAGCTTCATCTTTTTTTCCTGTAGAAATCATGGAAAATGTATGAAACTGAGAAAAAGCTCCCTTTCCTTATAAAGATAAAACACCAAGCCATCAAAATTTCCATTGCATGCTACAAGCATGAAAGAGCAAATTAAGCATAACAAGTAAACACAAGGATCATGAACAGGATTTTTTGTTTGTTTCTTTCTTTCTTTTTAATGTTTTAGGGCCTTTAGCCAAATTCTGTAAGGCCATGCTGTGTGAAAAAGATGTTAGTCTCTCTGCTTGCTGTGAGATGTTCCGAGTTTGGAACAGGTTGCCACTAAGAAAAAAAAAAAAAAAAATAATGAAAGAATACATTAGCATGAATAACTGAACGTTCTCTAGTGAGGAAAGAAAAGCAAGTTATCTACATATAAAATAAAAAAATTACACTCCAGCATGGAATAAATATCTGTCAGATTGAAAAGGGTCCAGTTTTAGGCTTGTGCATGGGAAGTTTGCATGTGCTTACTTATTTATGATGAAGGCAGCTGATCGCAGCATTCAGTGCACAGTGACCTACTATGCACAATGCATACATTGACATCTGTGAACAGAAACAAAATCATGCAGTTGTCTAGCAAAGTGAATTTTAAATTTGATATCAGTAAACCATCTTATTAATAAAGACGAAGATAGTGGATATTCAGTGCCATTTTAGAAGAGGTGTGAATAAGTCCTTTTAACAAGAGTAGAAACTCTGGCTTTAAGGAAATGTTCACGGTTCCAGTTTTGGATTGTGCTGGTGGCTGCACAGCAGTGACCAAAGTCGGAAAGGCTCGAAAGGCAGTGTGACTGATAGTGCCACTGTCTGCCCATTGTCCAGAGGCTCCACAGTTGATCTGTCTGGCATTTTTTAAAAATCCAAGGTTTCCTGAAGCTTTTGTCTCCATCTACCTGAAGAAACTACTTTTGTCTCAACTAGATGGCCCCTTTTATGATTTATCTATCTTTTTTCCCAGGTCTTATTTCAGTTTTCCCACCTGTGATCTTCCTACATCTGCCAAAATAAAACAAGCCTCATGCACTTAAAGAGATTTGTCATTTTTTTGTTAAGAGAGAGCGTCTTTTAAACATGAGTATTGTGAATCAGCAATTGAGAAGATGTAGACCTGGAGAAAAACTGAAAGATAATGCATTTGAGTGGACACGAACTAGGTCTATGAAACTGAAAATTATAGACAACTATGCTCTTTTTTTAATTCCAAGAAGCTTGGGATTGAATAACCAAAAAGCAAACAAACTCCATAGACACACAGGATTTGTCTTGCAAAGAGTTAGAGGAAAAAAACCTATTTTGTTCACTTTCTTTGAATGTTTACTCCAATTATGACACACGGGATGAAATGGAAAAGCACAAAACGCATACAAAAGGGACAATTAGTTAACTAACATGAATTCAAATACATATTGATGTGGATCTTAGGGAAGATCTATTTTAAAGTATACAAAGCATTTAAAGAACACTTTTTGTACATTATACAAAATCATAATAGAAGGATTCCATAAGAAAAATAGAAAGCCACGGCCAGGAATTCTGAGTCCCCCTTAAAATGCGGCTTCTGAAATCCTCATTTTCAAATGGTGCGCTTCTCTGACTCCTAAGGTGAGAAAGAGCAGAGGAGCAGAAGAGTGGTATCAGTTGTCACAGGACTGCATTGTACCACAGATCACCAAAAATATATGGTGCCAAAGAAACTAGAAAGAGGAGATGCAGTTCCTATGGATTTAGGTAAATTAGTCCAATTATTGAGTTATGTATTTTAAATTTTAAAATAAAGCACTAATTTCTAACATTATCATAAGGAACACAGTGATTTGTTTTATAAAAGCCAGTTTTCAAAGCTATTCAGCATATTTGGCAGCTTTTTTACTAACTGTTCGAGCTTGCTTTCACAGTATAGTCTTGTCCTCATTTATTTTTTGTTGCTGCAATCATTAATCATAGGTTCTCTCATTTTTTTCATAAAGGCTTTGCCAAAAGGAAAGCTTGTCAACTTTAGCATTTCAAGATACAGAGCATAGAAAGGAAAAGTTATTTTAATACTATACTTTCTTTAGTTATTAGTACTGTTCCACTATTTTCTCTTTGTCTGTGTTTCAAATCTTCTGTCTTGTCACTGATGGAAAGAGAGGATTTTTTCTGCACCAAGTCTGAATAAGTCTCTGCAAGCTTATAAGCACAAGATAGAGCTGATAGCATCTTCTTCTCAAGAGAAATGTGTTAACACATACTTGCATATAAGCTTTTATTTCCTATGCTCAGAGATGTTAGAATCATAGAATCGTCTAGGTTGGAAGGGACCTTTAAGATCAAGTCCAACTATCAACCTAACACTGCCAAAACCATCACTAAACCATGTTCCTACACCACATCTACCCATCTTTTAAATTCCCCCATGGATGGTCATTCCACCACTTCCCTGGGCAGCCTGTTCCAACGCTTGATACCCATTCCTGTGAAGAAATTTTTCCGAATACCCAATCTAAACCTTCCCTGGCACAACTTGAGGCCATTTCCTCTTGTCCTATCACTTGTTACTTGCGAGAAAAGACCAAGGCCCACCTCTCTACAACTTCTGATCAGGTAGTTGTAGAGAGCCTCCTTTTCTCCAGACTAAACAACCCCAGTTCCCTCAGCCACTCCTCATAAGGCTTGTTCTCCAGACCCCTCACCAGCTTCATTGCCCTTCTTTGGACACACTCCAGCACCTCAGTGTCTTTCTTGTAGTGAAGGGCCCAAAACTGAACACAGTATCTGAAGTGGGGCCTCACCAGTACAGGGGGATGATCACTTCCCTAGTCCTGCTGGCCACACTATTCCTGATACAGGCCAGGATGCCGTTGGCCTTCTTGGCCACCTGGGCACACTGCTGGCTCTTATTCAGCTGGCTGTTGACCCACACGTCCAGGTCCTTTTCTGCCAGGCAGCTTTCCAGCCTGTAGTGAAGCCACTCTTCCCCAAGCCTGTAGTGCTGCTACATGTTGCTCAGGTGTAGGAAGACTCTGCGTAAAAAGAAGGATGAATATGTTTAGCTAGAGCTTTAGCTAAAACTTTCTGTCTTGTTTCATGGCAATGGTATTTTAGGAATCAATTTATGACTTTAAAATTGCTTATTTTGCTTATTTTACATATTTAATATAACTAGAGGCATTTGACATCACGCTGTGGAAGTGACTTATGATGTATACTTGTACAATATTGATATGAGCAGGCAGAGTCTGAATTATTGAATACACAATTTGAGTTTTAATTATCACAAGAAATTTACATATTGACCTTACACGTAATTCTTCAAGTGGACAGCTATAAAGATGAATCCAGTAAAACATCTTTGCCTGTTTTAATAGTCCTTACTGGCTTCATTTGCATGCTGTATTGATTAGTATGAAGGTTTAATAAAGATTATTCATTGCAGAATTGAATTAAAAAGACTCCACTTGTTATTGTATTACCTCTTTCAAATTTTATATTTGAAATAACTTAATTGGTCAAGCATTTCAGTAGTTCATAAAACTGTATTTAATTTGAGAAAAAAACATGGAGAGAATAACTCCATTACACAATGCAGGGTATGCTACATTACTTAATTAATGCACCTAAAAAGCCACATGTATCAGAAATCCAAATCTAAGTTACCTGAACTATACTTGGCTTGGGTCATTTTAACTCAATTAAACTCATTATTTTCTTCAAAGAATGGAAATTTTACATTCATTCTATCATAATTCAATGTGCTTGAGTTGAAGTAAAAACCTCAGTCAGCCAGCCAGGTCTTAGAAGCAGGAGACTTCCTAAGCTGTTTTTCTAGTTTTTAAAATACCACTTAATCTCTGTTTTATTGTTTGTGAAAAACAGTGTTTTCATTAATAAATGTCATGAACAAAATTGGTCCCGTTTTACCTCAAACCAGGACATTAAATACTTTAATGTCTATAAGATTGTCAGGGGTCTTTGAGTGAAAGCTGTAGAAGTATAAAATATTGTTAGTACAGGCAAGTAAATTAATTTTACTGTTCCTGTATCAGGATTTCCATATCTATAAGGTGAAGTTGTTTTCTTTTGGCAAAAGTGCTCTGAGATCCTGTTTCCAGAGTCTTCACATTCCTTTGTTGTTTTCAGAAAACTCTTTTCAAAATGCTAGGTCTGCAAATCTGTATTTTCTGTGCATCTTTTAACTTTATTTATGCTTAAAGGTTTTTAGAGCCTTGGGACCATAATCCAAGGGAAGCAAGCTGCCAGCACATGTGGAGCTTCCACAGCTCGGCAATAAGGCAGTCTAGTATGTGCTAAATCAAGTCTTTTGTTTGTAATTGTAAAGACAGATCCAATGAAAGCAGCTGTACTAACACTAAAGTGATATTTATGGGCAATAAAAGACACACTTTTGACGTAACACCTCTTGGATCTTTGAATGGAGGAAATAAAGTGGATATAGAGCGGTAAGTATATTACCTCACAGCAAACACACACATGCAGCAGAGGCGTCAGGCCAGGCTGCAATGTGTACTTGTGTATAGGGTGATGAAGAGACAAGCGTGTCACTGGAGAATATCTTCCCATTGCCTCAGTGAGTCAGGGAAATGTTGCTCTGTCTGCTACCTCCTAGCATTAGCACTACCCTGATACCAGCAGAAGAAAGATTTCATAGCAGAGCCAAAGCTTCTCTCAGATTTTCTGAGGCCATTAAGAAAATTGGTGAATATTTGGATCTCGTGTTTCTCTTTTCCTCCACCACAACTACTTCAACCGTTTGTGCTTCTTATGTCTCACTTAAGACAGCCAATTAGAAATAGAGATGTGTCGAGACTGAACGAGCCCTCAGACTCTGGACGTAGCCCCACTGTCTTGGGATTGGCCCTATGTTTTCTATAATCTCAAAAGGGCAAAATCTTTATGTTTTAGTTAATTACATCAAGTTTATGCTGGAGTGAATTTCAGAGCCAAGTTCAGAGTGGAACTGCAAAGTCAGCTCATACAACTGAAGACAATGTGGATTTGTTTGAAACAGTTTTGAGGGAAACTTGGTAAGAAGCTGTCAGATCAGCTTCTGCGAGCATAGGGCCAGGAAGGCAACAGTTGCATGCAAAGCATATGGTACAACACTACCAAGGTTTTCAGTCTTATGCAATAAGCACATCAGATTTAGGGATTAATTTTTGGACTGCATTATTGCAAAGACTGAAATAAGTTCAAGATATAACGTAGTTTAATCGCTCAAATTTCTGCTATCAATGGTGGTTAAAACTGTAACATTTTAGTTTAAAAATTTTTGTGAATAGATCCTTAGACAAAGCAGAATGCTCCCCACACAGAAAACAGAGTACGAAAACAGCCCAAAGCCAAAAATCTTATCAGAGAAACAAACGTTGTTTGGTATTTTTTGCATGGACTTTGTGTCAGCAAGGAGAAAGGGGAGCCTTCTATTTCTTGCAGACCAAGGTTATCTCCTGGCATTCTGTTATTGTGGGTAGGGGAAAGGAAGTCCAAGGGATAAGGCAGGAATAAAGAGAAAATACAGGATTTGGTCTACAGCAAAGTATCGGTAAACTCTTAGCAACACCTGTTAGCCTTGCCCGATTTACTTGATTACTGCTAATCTCATAACAAAACCCTTTCAAATTCTTCATCAAAATGGGTAAGAAAATACTTGTTCCACAAAATTTTTATTATTTAAGACTTATTTAGTGATTACAAAACCAAATTCACTAGTTTACTCTAAACTACAGGGTAAGGGAAGCAATTTAGCTCAGTTACAATAGCATAAGAAATAACCCAAATGGACAGATGGACCCCTGGGAGTTGTTGTGTCTTTAGTTCTCTTGGAGGAATTTAATAAGCCGGACCCATAAGTATTCAGATTTTGAGATTCAAGTTGCTTTCCTTTAACACTACAGCAGTGACAAATAAGTGAGCTATTGATTCATGGTGTTTTGTTTTTTTCTAAAAGTTAGATTTGTCGTGGTTTGGGCCAGATTGGGTGGAATGACAGATGTTCTCTCTCTCCTGCTCCGCTTCTGAAGGGAAGCAGGAGAGAGGGAGAAAACAAGAGACTTAAGAGTTTAGAAAGAACTAAACTACTTTAATGAAATATTTATAATAAAATAATAAAAATAAAATAATGAAATATATACAAAACCCTATCAAGCTCCCAGGATGACAAACACAGGGGAAGGCACTGGGGAAGTCCCAGACTGGACTCAGTGATGGACAGGAACTGGATTCCGGATTTGGATTCAGGATCGGGATCAAAGGCCAACGCAGAGACAGAGTCCTCCTTGGATGCCGGCCGTTGAAGAAAAAAAAGGCTGACCCTTTGATCCCTCAGCTTTTATACTGAGCACGAGGTAGATGGGATGGAATACCCTGTTGGTCATTTTTGGGTCACCTGTCTGTCCGCTCCTCCCCGCAGGTGTGACCCCTCTACGCTTTTCCACTTCCGACCCTCCAACGGGGCAAGTAACAAAGTTGGCTGGCCATGGTTGTTGTATCAATAAGTATAAGCAAGAGCCTCTCTGCATCCCATTCCTTGGCATCAACTATAAACATGGGTCTTACCACTCTGAGAGAGAACAGTTTCTGCACAACGTGCTGTTAATTTCAGCAGTTAGAAGAGGCCTAGCTAAAAAGTAAAGTTACTGAATAAAATTGGTCCTGTTTTACCTCAAACCAGGACACATCCGATTTTTTTCAGCTCATCATACTTTCTTGTAAGTACATAACTTAACTTTTTTAGTAGACAAAAATCAGTAACAGTTTTAGGTGTTAGCCTCTTACCTGAGTTGGATAAACACCACCAGATGCACAAACAGAGTGACTGCTAATACAAAGGGGTTGTGAATTGAATAACCATACTAATAAATTTATCTTTAATTGGAATGACAAGCATTTCCGCAATGATTTTACTGGCTCATTTCCTGGATGAGGCAGGAAACCAGACAGCTTACATCCTTATTTCCTTATTTTTTAGTGAAGTCCATGTATAAGATAAATAATGAACTAAATTACTTTTAAAGTGTCCAATTTTAGGATGCAAAATTACATCCAGGAAAACAAAGTGCATTTGTTGAATAAAACAAATCTCTCTTTCTCATTTTCATCCATTGTACCTTAATGTTGATCATTCTTTCATTCCTCGGCTTGCTGCTTTTTCTACTGTAATTGAGTTCTTCTATTCTTACATGTAAATTACTTTTTAAATTACGTGGTTGTAAACTAAAGCCCAAAGCATAGTAAGCATATATTTATCTCCTTTACACTTGGCTTCGTCTTACTTGGGGCAAGTTTCAGGCTTTAATGATTCAAACAATCAATCTCCTTTGACCACTGCAAAGTAGAGCACAAAAGAAATAGAGATTGATTGTATTAGGGCTCATCCGCCCAGAGAAATTAAGGTATGGTAAATCACAGTGTGAATTTAGACCATTGGCTAGTCTGTACTAACTAGATGGGTAAGAATGCTTGGTTTTCTCACAGAAGATCAAAGGTATTAGTTCATTCTGCCCACATACAGCACTGGCAGCATCACATCCCCATGTGATGAGTAGAGTCCAATCTGCTCTACACGGCTTGTTAGCAAGGGCAATTAGGTTGTGCTCAGCGTGGCAGTATGTGCTACTACAAAGCTTCCTGCTGGTTCAGAGTGTGGGCAGACTACAGATCTTATCTGTCTGCAAAATACCTTCATAGGCATAACCCCAGCATGCCGTTAGGCAAGGGAACTTATTCTACTTGAAAAAAAGAGCATCTAATATTTGGTTTATAGTAAGAGTGAGAAATCAGTGAAGAATAGCTAGTGTACTTAATTTTATTGTGCATTAACATTTATCAGCAGATAGATAAGTCTTTAGCATATAGTTTCACAGAATCACAGAATCACCTAGGTTGGAAGAGACCTTTAAGATCATCGAGTCCAACCATAAACCTAACACTGCCAAAACCACCACTAAACCATGTTCTTAAGCACCATGTCTACCCATCTTTTAAATACCTCCAAGGATGGCGATTCCACCACTTCCCTGGGCAGCCTGTTCCAATGTTTGATAACCCTTTCAGTGAAGAAATGTTTCCTAATATCCAATGTAAACCTCCCCTGGTTCAACTTGAGGCCATTTCCTCTCGTCATATTGCCCATTACTTGGGAGAAGTATGGTTCAGCTGATAAAACCTTATGTGTAGACTGGAAAAGGTGGTCTTGGTCCTCCTCTGCCCTCAGTTCCCTCATAAACACCTTGCCATGCTGCCTTGCAGCAGCACAGTGATGCATCTAACAAACCTGTGTAATTCCCCACACTGGCAAAACCCCCTTAGTGATTCTTTTGTATTTGTTTAGATACTTAAACCAATTTATAATGGATTGAGTAGAATGCAAGTTACCAGCGTAAGCTAGGAAGGAGCACGTGTCATTTGGTAGGTTGAAATGAGAGATACGAGACCATCCCTATCAGGAGCATTCTAGTTGGTTCAATCATACTGTAATCCATACCCTCCATCTTCAGTAGTACCAATTTTCGTGTTTAGTGTTCTCATAAATTCAGAGAACGTCGCATTAGGATAAGGAATAGAAGTATCAGAAATTATCTGACAAACAGATTCTTATTGGAAAATACTGAAAGATATATTCTTTAGACTGTTTAATGAACTTTGGAGAAAAATAACAGAGGTTTCCTACGCGTTTACTGTGGTTCCAAGACAACCTTTGAAGATTCTGTTTTAGGACAACCTGAGGCAAATGTCATACTTTAACTTTCAAACAGCTGTTACCGAATGAAATTAGTGAGTAAAGAAGTGAGTAAATTGGTATTGGAAATCTAATTCTCACCAATAACCTCATTAAGGGGGGGGAAAGTGGTTTGTTGCTTGTTAGGTTTTTTTTCTTGTGAGATGGAGAGCTTTTAGAAAATAGGTTGAATTTCTGTTGTTTAGAAGATAATCAAAGCTTTGAAATGAGTACTGGTAAGAAGTGGTAGCCAGAAGCAAAAGGAACAAACTCTCATACCCAGGAAATCCCTTCCATACAAGCTTCCCTCCCTACATATTGTAATTGGGTGGGGGTGGGAAATCAAGTAAAAGATTGAATTCAATTACCTGATAGGATGCTTCAGTTTAGAAAAAACGTTTGCATTTTCACTTCTGCAGAAATATATAGCTAATTGAATAATTTAAATTTCTATACAGACCAGAAGTACATTCACTTCTTTTGCAGGTTTATTTCAGTTGGTCTTACACAAACAATTCTATTGGTCTTGCCCAAAAATATAAATGATAATTGATTTGCACTGCTGAGAGATGCAGATCATATACTTGACAAAAGTGTCTTAACTTGCCATTTTAATGACCTTTCCTTTTTATATTTAATTACTTTACTGTGAAAGTTTGTACCAACTCAATAAATTTCTGAAAAGTTAACATTAATTGTAAACAGTAAGGTCAAATAAAATACGATAAGTAGACTACCTCGAAACTGAAAGTTCTTGCGATAGTGAGAGATGGGGAAACATTTAAGCTGTACCTGATAGTACATAATGCAAGGCTCTCTCCATTAACTTTAGGCCCTGGTTCCTAATAATTTTTCTTTTTTGTGGAGGGACCTGTCTGAGTTCTCTCAGAAGTCCCAGATCCATTGCTGTGAAGTGCTTTGAACAGAAATGAATTGCTAACCATCTTTACATTCTCATTATCTGATATATGACATGAAAACTTTTGTTCTCCACTCTCTTCATGTGTGGAAAAAGGAGAAAAGAAGCACCTTCTTTCCTCAGCCTTTGGTTTTACTTCAAATCTTTGAAGTGTAAACAAAAGCTACTTTGAAGTAACTGGTAAAATCTACCTCTTTAAAACAGGTAGATCCCCTAAGCTTTAGTTTTCCTTATTAGTAATATAGAAAAGATTACCAGGTCTCACTGATGTAAGGTTTGCAGTGTTTCACAGACTTAATGCTCTTTTTAATTTCATGACCATATTGAAGTTAAGCCAGACTGATATCTTTCATGTCTGACAGTAGTTTCTTTACCTGACAGATATAATTTTTTTACAAGCCCACTCTCCCATTTAGTATATCAGTCTTTCATGACATCGACTTCCATAAAACATCATCATAGAGAGAAAAATACCTGAGAAGACGTGTGTGTGTGTGTGTGTGTGTGTGTGAGCATTCTTCTGTATTGTACTTCAAGTGGGTTTATGTGGTATTTTTTTTTCAGTCTAGTTTTCATTTACTTTTGTATTGAACTTTTGCAACTATTCCTGGTTTAACAATATTAAATAGGTTTTTTTTGGTCAGTCATAGTTAGCATTAAATTTATAGGTCTGCCATCTGCCAGTCTTCTCTCCCACATCAGCTGTGGAGACCTAGAAGAAATACCACCAATGTAATAGTGGCTCACTGGATTTTGGAAGACAAATTTGAAGAAAATGACATGTAGCTGAATATCTTTTATCTTCAAAGATGCCTGAGAGCTTACTGCTTTCATTAGCTGTCAAGAATGACTGAAAGGAGAGAAAAAAAAGGTAGAAAGGAAAGGAGCATGTAAAGACAGAAACTAGGAACCAGGAATTTTGAGTTTTATTTCTGATTTCTTCCCTAAAATCCTGTGTAACTTGAAATGTTTCACAAACCTTTTTTTTTTTTAATATGAAAAAATACTCTTTCAAGATAGTTTTGGGATTTAAAACATTAGTCATCTTTTGGTAAAATACCTTAGGGAATTGAAAGACACAGATACACAGCACAGCTTTCATTTAGTCTTTTCAATATATCTGTACAGTTTCAGTGTTGCACAGGTCTGTAAAGGCTCTACATGGGCAAGGATCACTTTGAAAAATCTGATGCATATTCACAGTTGAACTGTATGTAGTCTCTAACTCAAGAAAGTGAGAGGTAGTAAGCGACAGCAACAAAAAACTGGCATCCAGAGAAATGCTGAAATATCACCAACGTTCCTCCCAATCAAAAATATTTTTTTTTCCCCTGTGTTGTTTGTTCCTCTGCAGTTCTCCCAAGGGTATACTGAGAAGTTAATTACTTGTGGAAAGAGAGAGGAAGTTTATGGAACGCAAAATGGTCATCGCTTTTTAAAAACAAAAATATTCTTTAAAATGTGGCCTTTCATTACTGTTACTTAATCTATACAACTCTGAAGAGCCAGCCTGGAAATCATCCAAGAGTATCCATCCTGGAGTAGGATGTTCCCAAGTTAGCTTAATGAAAAAGAAGCCTATTTAAAGATATCAGTGCCATAACCCATAAAATCATTGGTGAGATTTAGAAGTAATAAGTTTTGATTTAAAACATCAATATATCCTGTTTTATGAGGACATAGAATACATCTGTTGAGAAGGGATTCTATGGAAATTTTTAGACTTCTGATTTCTTGAGACATAATTCTATTACCAGGTGTAGACTTCAGGTGCTTTTCAGTGAGCTGATGTACACTCTGAGATGAGTTGTAAATACCGTTGTAACTTCTGGACATGATTTTGGATTCTGACAGAGAATAAAAGACCAAGCTTCAATTCTGTGTTCTACTTCAAAGGTCTTTCATGTCTGTTGGAAACACTTTAGGGATGATAGTATCATGTCTACTAAATGTATATGATTAAATGTTAAGTATTTAGCTATCCTTAGTTTACTCTGCAACAGAGCAACACGGATTCATCTCACTTTATCTGTACACATTTCACATAGGAGAAACTGCTCTCTGAAGCTGCTTAGCTCCACTGATTAAAGAGGAAATCTCAGTGGCAAGCTTTTATTATGTGTCTGAAGTAAACGGCTAAAATTAGGTAAGATGAATCTCACCAAAATGAACACTGAAGGAAAAAACAGTATCTTGAAACGTAAGTTTAATCTTCAAATCTACTGTTTGGAGCAGTGTGAGATCCTAAGACAGAGATTTCTTGTATTTTTAAAATTATTTAACAATACTAAAACTGCAGAAAATATTTAAGCAGTTCCATACCCAAGACACTTTAGACAATATTTCAGTTTTAAGTTCTCTGCACTTAGGTTATCCACCTCTAAAGCTGGCAAAATGCTTTTTTCATATCTCAAATATTTCTGTAATGGAGGATACAGAGCTACTTCTGGGTGAAGAGCAACTTGGTCAAATTTCTTGAACCTGTTAGAAGGTGTAATTTTCTTCCCTATAAGTAGTAGTCATCCTTGCACTTGAGAGCAAGCTAAGCGTACAGGTGTTGCAATAAAGAAGCATGTTACCAGTTTCCTTTCTTAAGATTTCTGAAATATGAGCCAGCACTACTGATTATCGAGGGTTCCACATAGTGTATCATCTGTCACTTCTTCTGAGTTCTCCTGCAGAAGCCAAGATAGGTTCTGGCTTGGATTGAATTTTCCATTCTTAGATACTAATAAAACGATTTGGAAATTTTGATTTGATTGCTTATTACCAGAATGAAAGAAGAAAAGGAAGAACATCTCTTTTTTGATGATTCAGTACATATATATTTATTGGATCCAAAGGTGATCTAAGAGGACAATAATGAGTTTCTATATTATCTAGTTCCAATAGGAGTTTAAGTTTTGTGGCTTTTGTCCCAGTCCTTTACAGCTAAAGTAAAAAAAGCTGACGTAAACCCATCTTTTTTACAAGTACCTTTTTCCACAAAGGAAAAAAAATGATACAGATCTATAAAGAATTTATGACGCTAAAATTAGCTCTCAGCTCATGAGTTTAGGTTTCCAGTGTGGGAAGCAATGTTAGATCACTACCTATTTGTAATCTTGCTCTTTCCCAAAATAAAATCTATGTGATTTATGCATTTATCTTGAGGTTTAGTAGGAGCTGTGAGAGCTGATGTATGGGTTTGGAGGGAGCTGTGTACCAGCTTCCTTTTCTGCCATATGAGCCACAGATGATGCTTCATCCGTGTGTGCAGGAATGCAGCCAAAGCTTTGCATCCCCTGGTAAACCTGCCAGGAAAGTCTGATACTCCTTTACTTTCCACAAACTGCCCTCACTTTGTCCAGTGCAGTGGGAGGCACTGACTGTGTGGATGAAGATTTCTCACAAAGATGATGTCAGCACTAGAAGTGGTTTTCCATTTTATCATACCCAGCAGTTACAATGAGCTGCTAGGTGTTAGCAGTAAAGGGACCACTTTGCCATGTATGAATCTGTTAGCAGAGGCATTGTCTGTGCCTAGAGCCAGACCTGAAAAAGAGATGACTGTGTCCAGCTGGAGGGTTTTGTGGCTTGGCTTTCCTTTTGTTTGCCCTTCATGCTGCCAATTTGCACTCAAGTGCAAGACTGTTTTAGAAGGTCTTGGGAAAATTTTTACTTTCAAACCCCATTTGAACCAAAGCAAAATACTCCTCCACTATAAAATGTCTTCCTACTTCAACTGTAGAACTTTAGAAAATTGGTAATTTTCTCAATAAATACTCAGTCATACTGTTAATTTTATTCTTTATGGTAATTGTATTCTTCATTAATCACTGCCCAGAATTCCCAGTGATGATAATGGGACTGCCCAGTTTTTAAGAAGCCCATGTAGTGCTGCTTGCACTGAGATTTAGTAATAGCAAGCTGTGTTAAGGAGGATGTTATTCCTCCTGCTGCCTACGTCTGCGAACTGACTGCTTTGCAAATGGTTGCAGTCTGCAGTGCTGATCTAGAATCAATGAATAGAGATGGAGAAGTGTTTTTGTTTTGATGATGAGTGCAAAGAAGAGAGGAAATCCAGCACAGACAATAAAGCATTGATTCAGAGATAGTGTTCATTGCATTGCAGTTAATTTCTAATTGTTATGACTCATTTTGTATATTAGACTGAGTTGATGAATGCGCTTTAGAATCAGTTAATGAGTAATGAACATGGTATTTAGTAACACTCTTCACTATATAGCTGGCAGAAATGTCACAGTTCTGTTACAGTAATCAGAATTCATTCGTGACCTGAGTAATCTCATCTAGTGTCAAAATTCTTTGGGATAAACACTTTGTACACAGAGCTAAAGTACACGGCTTTCTTTTATAACTCCACAGGATCAATTTTCAAGGGAAGCAAAGTAGCTAGCTGCGCAGGGTGGCAGGTCTCCCAGGCACTACTCTTCATACTTAGCTTAAGCCTCCAAGATTAAGTGAGCTTTCCAGTTGCAGAATTCCAGTTTTGAGTTATTGCATGTTGAATCAGGAGTTCGGCAGCTCTACGTGTGCACAGAGGGAACTATGCCTGTAACAGTTAACCAGGTAACTAGGTGTTTTTAGGGAGAGCGTGTTTTCTCTGAATTCCAGCAGTGCTTATTTTGTGTTTAGGTGACTAGGTACTTCTTAGGAATTTTACTTCAGAATAAAAAAATGCCTTTTTCTAGGTAAGCTTGCGAAAGTAATGGAAGGAATGTGTCAATTCATTTAAGTCTCATGTGAATGTTACTGCCATTATACATGTCTCCACTTAAAGCAGTTGCAAGTGATGGAAGAGATAAAACAGCACCTTTCAGGACCGTCTTCTGTTATGGATATGATATTTCAAAGTTATGAAAAAATTCACATTTTGAACTTCAACTCTATTTCCAAAACACGATCTGAATTAGCCAAAAGAATAGTCCACAAACTTATTCATTGCTAAGACAGAATTCTCCAGATATAGACAAAAATGTAGATTTTCAACTAAACCTTTTTTGGTTTGGTCTGTGACAATGAATGCTGCTTGTTTCTAACAGGTGGCCAGCTGAGCTCAATTTGTGACTGCTTGTTTTTGAACTGTGCCAATACAGAATTTTATTTAGGAATTTGAAATTGCCATAATTTTAACAACCGATTTTCTTACTCCCATTGCTCAGATCTAGCTAGGTCAGAACATTTGCGTTTCTTTGAACGTGAATTTACTTCTGTGATAATGACAGCTGTGTACAGTGGCAGAAGTAAAAAACTCATGGAGATCTTTAAATTACTTACTTTAGGGATAGGTTAGCATGTTTTATTGGACATAATAACTTTAAAGTAATAAGCTTCATTTTAAAAAAAATAAAAATTACTTAAAGGCAGTGTGCAGTTGAGCAGCTGTCCATGGAAATTCTTTTACTTTCTAAACAAGGCTATCCTATGTATCAGTGATTGGAAAAATAGTGATTTATACATAATATTTTAATAAAGAATATACTTCAGGCATAGCTCTTCTGTTCTCGTTTGAAGTAACAAAAGATCTATAATTCAGGTTCTAATTATTTTTTTCCCCCTTTCTCTTGGTAATTTAACAGTCCTTAAATGCGAGCACAAATGTGCTTTAATCCTAACATAACGTTACATTACACCATTAAGGTGACCTGGTAAAAGTGGCAATCTGATCGTACGTGTTCTAAAGAAATACAGCTGTATAGATAATGAGCTGTAATAATTATAAAGAGCCTACAACAAAAGTCATTATGCCATCTTCTATCACCGTAACAAGAACAGAAACTCAGTAGTGCACAGTGTCTAATTTATTTGTTGTGTATAAGTCAAAAATAAGGATATTAATACAATGATGATCATAAAAATCATATTAACATTCAGACTCCTGCAGAGACTCCATTAACCTTGCCTCAGAGCTGTAAAAGCATGTGTCAGGTTCTCATCCCTCCTAGACAAGGGAACAGATTAGTTTTACTCTTGAACTAAGCACACCACTGCTTATATGAAAAAACCCCATACCACAGCTACAGTTTCATTTGGTGATACAGATTAGGTACTCTGTAGTAGATGGACATCTAGAATACCATGAATATTGTAAGCAGCAATTTCAGTAAGTGAATCTTAACTGCATGTTGCAGTGGTTCTGAAGATGCTGTCAGGGAACAGATGGAAGAAGCCACAGCATTGTGAAAAGCTTTGAGTTACGTGTGGAAACAGAAAACTTCAACTTAAGAGTTTGTTCTTTAATACAGGGTAAGAGTGAAGTTGGATAAATAAATACTAATAAGCCCAGTCTTAACTAAGGACCCAAGCTAGGAAGAAAATAAATATTTCTCTTCTTTAGCCTGCAGAATAACAACTGGGATGAACTATAGCCGCCTTGGCAAACATATCTTACATATGCCTTGGAATTAAAGCTAAACCTGTGCTAGATTTTGGGTATTAGTTGAAGTTCTCTTTTTAATGTTTGTTTACCTTATAAGCTTTGTAACATCATAATTTCACAGAAAACGCTGTCCCATCAAATAGCTCTTGAATTATCTATTTCCTCTTTAAAGATAATGTAGCTGTACGTGCTTTGGGGAATTTCAACCAATCTATCATTTTCAGAACTGATTTAATAATTCAAAGTGGTGAAACCTATGAAAGCCTTTTGCTTATTTTTTCATAAAATAACCTTCTAAATAAACCAAACAAAAGCATTGTTTTTGCTACTTCTAGTGTAAAGCAGTTGAAGTATTACTACATTTTACCAACTTCTTTCTCACTAGTCATGACTGTTTCTCTTATATTGCTTGTAATTTCAAGCCATTATTAGTTTAATCAAGAGTTAGATGGCAAATGCAAGTTGTATCTTATGCAAGATGGTTTTATAACAGGAATCTAGCATGTAGCATGTTATTCTGAACATTTTTTATAAATTGCGTAGTTTTGCATTATTATAGATCTTCACACATTGAGTAGCTTCTTAATTTCTGAAAAAAGCAAGCACATGTTATCCATGCAGATTTTTTCCTGAAGTATTTTTAAAAAGGCATAGTTTGATAAAAGGTACATTTAAAAATAACTTTTAAATATATTAACTTAGGAGGGAGAAGAAACACCAATGTGCTGTGTTTGCTTGAAAGGAGTTCCCTACAGTAGATTCTTCTCTGTTCAAAAAAATTTCCAAAAGAAGACTAAACACTGTGCTGCTTACTCTACTATTATGTCTCTCTCATTTCAGCTGCTAAAACATCTCTCCACAAAAGCTAGAAATGCAAAAATCATTCTTTAACACATACGACACTCACTGAAACATCAGCCACACGACATGACCTTTCTTCTAGTCTTCTGAACAGTTTTTGTCACCATCCTCAATGAGACTTCTGCTTTTCAGAATAAGCTTTAAATACTACAACTTGTCATGACAAATGACAAATAATTTGCCTTCATACTGACAGTTATAGGAAGCATGAGATTCTAGAGAGCTGGATGATGGGGTGAGAGCAAAGGTTTAAATAGTTTTCCATCTCCTACTGGCAACTGGTTGCCTCTAGTGAAGGGCACACCTTCTTTACTCTAAGGCGTGTATTCCTCACCTTATTTGAGGTTCTTAATGCTTAGCCATCTTTCTAACCTCATGAAATGTTTGAGTGATGTTGATTAGGACATGTATCTCAATAAAAGCAGAAGCGGTGAGAGGTGTGAGTACCAAGCTAAAAAGCTTACACTGCTTGCAAGTGTTTTCCAACTCTCACCTTTCACGTATCGAATACTTAAATGGGTCCAGAGCTAGAAATAATAATTTTTGTTCGGAAAGTTTTTTCAGTTCATCTGCCAACACACATCAACAAGCAGATAGATCCAAACAGATGTTCTGGTTTCTGTTGGTTTCTCAGGGTCACCCAGTAATATCACAGCTGTTTTCTGCATGCAGGTGCTGGTCCTTTTTACCTTCCTCTACATCATATCCCAGCCCTCATACAGCCCTGCCTGATCTGACTGTTCACTCTGAAACTCCAAGATTTGCACACAAGACATGCTTTTCACTATTTCACATTTTCTGAACTGGGTAATAATACTTACGTCTCACTGTCCCTACATATGATCATTGCATCCAAAACAGTTGTAATATTAAAAATCAATTTTCTTCCTCTCTCCCATACCGGCTGGATTAATCATGCTCCTATTCAAAACGCATAGGCATTTCTGTTCAGGCCAACCTTGTGTTCGATTGAAACTGTGTAAACTATCACGTGTTAGTCTTAATCCTCTCTCTCAATCTTAGTTTAGATCATTTCATGGAGCTGAATAGGCTGCACATTACAGAGTCATAGTTTATTTACCATGTTACCAGCTGCAGTCCAACTTGTCACCTTGGCTGTTAGTGTGGGGTTCATAAGCAAAGCCTACCCAAAAATCCTGCTAGTGGCTTTTAGTTACATTGTCGTTTGTAATCACAGAAGGGTTTACCCTCTTGCTTATCTGAACAAGCCAACATATTTATAATTCAATTTTCTGCCCAGCACGCTCTTCCATGCAATTCTTGGTGGTGAAAGCTCCAGATACAGCTACAGTTCTTCACGAATGCTTGCTGTGGGGCATTTATTTTTCAAAGAATTCTTCTGCAGATCACTGAAAATCACTATGTGAATGGAGAGAAATTTAGAAACTATTAACTTGCTTTTGCCAACCAGCCTGTGGTTCACATTGTAAACTGAGAGTCTGCTAAGTCCGCTCAGGTAATGAGGCTGATCAGAGCATTCCACTGTCATCTTTTTAACATCCTTTTCCCTGCAGTCCATGCTTCTGGCTTATCTCATTTTTGATATACAAATTTATGGAGTGTGAACACTTGCTGGAAGAGATCTGTGCATGCCCCCTCACCAATTTTCAACTGTGGTTCCCATCAGATTAAGATTACTTGACCATAGTTTGCCCCAAGAACACTGAGATTGAGAACACTCAATTTACTGAGTCAAAGAAATATGCAGTCAGGGAAGAACTTCAGGTCTTTTTATTTATATACATGAATGAAGTGATGATATATATGCCAGATTTCAGCAAAAGCAGATTAAACTCATCTATTACATTGTGTTACCTAAATAGTCTTTCCTTTTGACTTGACAGGATTCATGATTTTGTTGCAAAAGTTTCTGAATAATCAGGTGCTGGGAAGGTTAGTCTAGCAATGGAGGAAACAGGAAAAAAAGACACATTTCACCTTCTTGTAAAGGTGTTTACAGTTACTGACGATACTCTAGGCAGTTGTGGGAGTGAAGTGGAGTTTTTTGAAACAGCTGACGCTATGGCCATTTTGGTGCTTTCAAGGATACTAAGCCGGAGTCATAAAGCTCTGAAGACATATCTGAACGTGTATTAGCATTATGGTTTATGTTTCGTGTATGGACCAAATGCCTGGAAAACATGGCACACTGGAGACGTTGCAAAACAGGGCTTCTCTTTGGAGGCCTTCCAGAGGACGAGAGGATGCGTGAGTGAGCCCAGGCAGGAGCTGGCAGAGGAAACCATTTGGGAAGCTCTGGCTTGGTGGTGGGTGCTGCGAAAACCCAGTACAAGGTCCACTAAGGCACCTGAGTTGTGGAGTCAAGGAAACCAGGGCAGATGAGGCCCCTGTCGCATTTCGCAGTGTCCCCTCCCGGACGTCAGCCTAATGAAATTACAGGTGGTGCTTAAATCCCTCTTTTCATCAGCATGTCATAATCAACAGCCACTGCCATCCATTGGGAGGGAGAAAGCATTTCCCAATTATGCTTTATTGATAATAATAAAATGATGCATTTTAATGTTGAAAGTTGTATTTGTGACAATTATTCTTTTCTGTGCTTGGCTTAAGTCACTAATCTACACTATCAGGCTGATAATTGTCAAAACTTATAAACTGATTGTGGTGCTTCATTATCCAATATTTTATGGAATAAAAAAAGTCTGCAAACACTATGTGCACGCAGCAGGTTCTCTGTGAAGAAACAAATTTGCATCTGTGAGTGTTAAAACTTAGCAGTGTTTTGTGTTCCTAAAAATAAGGGTGTGTGAACTAGATGCAGTGCTGTAACTGCACATTTCTTTCTATTTAAATATAAAATAAAGAACAAGATTTTTTTGTCAATAGTACTATTTTTAAAAATATATCTGGCTTTCTTAAGTTTACTTATTATTTTTGTGATTGCTTATAGTTAGCAGGATTTGGAAGTTGAAAACAATAATTCTTTTTCTACCACTTTTTTTTTCCTTTCTTTCCTTGTTTATGCATCCCCATATTTGATGCCAGCAGAGCACTGGGACTGGCCTTATTAGTTTACTCCTGTAGCAGAGCTGGCTAACTAAAAACAAAACAGGGAGCCATATAACACTGCTACTGAAGTTGTGGGAGGTTTTCCATTAATTTCTGAGGAAACAAAATAGATGTACTCTAATTCCTCCTAAGCGTTATGTACTTCTTTGTATTTTTTTCAGGAAACATTACATTTATTATGGAGAGAAGAAACAGAGGTAATCCTCAGTATTGAAGATGAGTAACTTGTAGGGGGATCCTGAGAAATTATTTTTATAAATGCCTTTAAAAAGCATTTAAAATGTGTGAACTGTTCCTTAAAAGTATCTTTATGAAAAGAGAAAAACAATTCTGAGAACTGATTTAACAGCTTTTAGAGAAAGGAATGAAAATTAAAGGCAAGGCAATATAAAATAATAGAAAGATGGAAATTTTCACTGAATATGTCTCTCCCAACTGAAATATTTTTTTTTTCAGTGAAATACCTTATTAAACACTTCTGGTCAGTGATGTTACCTCTTGATCACAGCTTAATCAACTAAATCAGCTGTCAAATGTGAAATGTGGCTCTGAAGTAGCAACTTGTAACAGTCTATTCAGCTCTTTGGCATGGATAGGATATTTACTTACTTTTAGGAAGGAGGCCCTTTTTTCCCTTTGTTCTTAGCCACGAAAAAGAGGTGAATTTTACTATTATTGTGCATTATTAATGGCATCATTTGCTAAATTCTGTGGAAAAGAAATGAACTTGCAGAGATGACTATATCACTAGTAGTGATACTGGGCAAATCATAAAAAAGCCCAATTAGTTCTGCATGCATTGAAATTTCAGATTTATATGTCTTCATTGTGTGACTTGAGAAATAAATTCTAAAAATATTTCCTGCATATTCCGTTTGCTGACATCATATCACGTGCTATCAAAAATTACTGAGGAAATCTGAATGCTTGAGTATTATCTCTCAATGTCTTAGTAAACTTGAAACATCTGTCATAGCCAGATTAATATGAAATTCAGCAGCAGATTCAAGCACAGATACAGAATCGTGTATATTCAATAAATTTCCTAGAAGCATTTGTTCCACATAAAAACACATGAGTAGTTATAAAAGAAACAATTCAAAGCCAGGTAATTTTCTGGGAGAAACAATGCATGTGAGATGCTCAGGGTCATAGGACAAAAGTCATTAGAAATCAAATTAGAGAAACAGAAGACTAAACCCAACTGGACTCAAATGACATTTCTCAACTAGAAAATTCTTATATGCTTGTGTTGGTAGGGCAAAGATGAGATTCTGGGGATTTAGGGCTATCCTGGGCTTCTCATAGACATGCAGTCAAGGGACAGTTTATAACCACTAATCTCATTCCTTGTCCCCCATGCACTCAGTAGCCCCATTTTTTTTCCAATCTAAGGACCATATTTGAGAAGTCATGGCAGTCTGGTAAAGTTCCTGCTGACTAGAAAAGGGGAAACATAACCCCATTTTCAAAAAGGGTAAAAAAGAAGACCTGGGGAACTACAGGCCGGTCGGTCTCACCTCTGTGCCTGGCAAGATCATGGAGCAGATCCTCCTGGAAACTCTGCTAAGGCACATGGAAAATAAGGAGGTGATCGGTGGAAGCCAACATGGCTTCACTAAGGGCAAATCATGCCTCATAAATTTAGTGGCCTTCTATGACAAGCTTAAAGCCTTGGTGGATAAGGGGAGAGGAACAGATGTCACCTACATTGTGCATGGCATTTGACACTGTCCCACATGATATCCTGGTCTCTAAACAGGAGAGACATGGATTTGATGGATGGACCACTCGGTGGATAAGGAAGTGACTGGATGGTCACACTCAAAGAATCGTGGTCAACGGCTCGATGTCCAAGTGGTGTGCAGTGACAAATGGTGTTCCTTAGGGGTCAGTACTGGGACTGGTACTATTTAACATCTCTACTGGTGACGTGGATGTTGGGACTGAGTGCACGCTCAGCAAGTTTGCTGATGACACCAAGCTGTGTGGAGCAGTCAACACACTGGAGGGAAAGGATGCCATCCAGAGGGACTTAACAGGTGGGCCCGTGCCAACCTCAGTTCAATAAGGCCAAATGCAAGGTCTGCACGTGGGTCGGGGCAATCTCATGCACAAATACAGACTGGGTGGAGAATGGATCAAGAGCAGCCCTGAGAAGAAGGACTTGGGGGTGTTGGTAGATGAGAAGCTCAACATGAGCCGGCAATGTGCGCTCACAGCCCAGAAGGCCAACTGTATCCTGGGCTGCATCAAAAAAAGCATGGCCAGCAGGTTGAGGGAGGTGATTCTGCCCCTCTACTCATCTCTCTTGAGACCCTACCTGGAATACTGTGTCCACCTCTGGAGCCTCTAACATAAGAAAGACAGGGACCTGTTGGAGCAGATCCAGAGGAGGGCCACGAGGATGGACAGAGGGCTGGAGCACCTCTCCTGTGAGGACAGGCTGAGAGAGTTGGGGTTGTTCAGCCTGGAGAAGAGAAGGCTCTGGGGAGACCTTATAGGAGCCTTCCAGTATCTGAAGGAGACCTACAAGAAAGCTGGAGAGAGCCTTTTCACAAGGGCTTGTAGAGATAGGATGAGGGTTAATGGCTTCAAACTGGAAGAGGGGAGATTTAGATTAGATATTAGACAGAGATTTTTCACTCTGAGGGTGGTGAGGCACTGGAACAGGTTGCCCAGGGAAGTTGTGGAGGCCCCATCCCTGGAAGTGTTCAAGGCCAGGTTGGATGAGGGTTTGAGCAACCAGGTCTAGTGGGAGGTGTCCTTGCCCATGGCAGGGGGTTTGGAGGTAGGTGATCTTTAATGTCCCTTCCAACCTAAACCATTCTATGATTCTGTGATTCTATGACCTTGTAAAGCGTTGTACAACCAGAAACACAGGTGAGACTTCCATCTATTTTCTTTCCTATTTGGACCCTCTAGTATCTGAGGAGACGTGCTGATTAAGCAGTAGAATTTATAATGTTTTTGCCATCATCTCTTCTTTTTAGTAGCTTGTACAGCTGGAGTTCTTGGCAAAATCTGCTTCTTAGTTGGGACAGTCATCTTTCAAAACTTGTAGCTTTGTATGAAATTTAACTAAAACCAGCCACTATTTTCAGAAGGTATTAACAAGGGAGCAGGTTTCCAAACCTTTCTTTCACAGAAAACTAGCCAAAAATCAATATATTTAAGTTTTACACATTTAAACTTGCAGAAAGACCCTCGTTAAGTTAATATGTCTAGTGACAACAACCAAAATTGAACAGTAATTGTTGTAAGTGTGACTTTATAACTGAAGTGTAGAGCATTTACTTTTGCTGATACTGTGATTTGCACGTAGTCACTTTTCAGCCATGCTTCATTCTTCTTCACCTCAGCTCTTTAGTAGAACAGCATGTTTTGTGGTGAACTTTTTTACCTTTTGGTGACAATTCTTGACAAACAAAAATGTAAACCATTTCTAACTACTCATAGAATGGAAGTGATCATTCCTGTTCCCCCGTTATTCTGTTGTATTGGGGCAGCCTTGTGGTGATCTATCTATCGACTTTCTAAAAGTTGATTTTGGAATTAGTCTCAGAAACATCTTCAATAAAAGTTGGTGGATGGTAGTTATTATTCCTTTCTCATTAAATGCTGTGGACAAGCAACATCCAGTTTATGTTACCTTTCTCAGATTCTTGCCAAACTTGAAAGATACAAACGTTTGGATAATATTGCATTCACTTTGCTCTGATGTTTTTTCAGGTAGCTGAAGGTCTGCTTAAATATATTCTTGAATCTTATCTTTAGAAAATGCATTATTTGGTTTATCAGTTTTACTTCTATAATTACTTAAAAGGGACTGATATTTCAAATGTATAATCTTGCTTCATATACAGTGTATATTGCAATTATACCCACAAGATACCATTGAGGTACACATTTTGGGAAGTATCTGTGTTTCCACAAAACATCACATCAGACTGCTCCTCAACCACTGAACTGTAATTCCTATGGATCTCTCAGAACTTGTTATGGTTGGGGCATAAGACATTAAGAAGTGTGGTGTGCTCTGAAAAACAAAATCTCTCCCTGACTTGACACAGTTTTAAAATGCAACCATCTTCTTCTAAAACCACTCAAAAAAAAAGGGGGTGGGGAGAAATTAGATGGGTTTATCACTGTCATAAATGATACTTCTTTTATCACAAGTACCAGAGGGGCTGAAGTAAAGAATCCCCTTTCAGTTACTGTACAGAGAAAATTTATCAGCCCTACATGAGTAAAAGCACACCGACTGAACAAAAAATTAAAGCCTTTACCCTGGAATGAAAATTATTTTCATGTACAGAATTAAGAAATAATTTTAAAAACTGAGAAAAATTAAATACAGGGGTGTTTCATTCTTTTAGTACCTTGGTATATATACCTTTGGTATATATTAGTCATGTATTATTTGAATGTCATCTTACCTTGAGAAATTGCAAAGAAGTAAATAATATCTCTATTAAAGAAATTAATAGCTGTTGCATGAGAATTATTCTGAAGCAGTCCCTAATTTTACCTGGGTATTTCAACTGGGGCATGAAGACACTGCTATTTATAACTGTATTTCCTAAACTGTTTCTTAAGGCAGTCCAAAACCTGTTTTTAACCTAGTTATGAAATCAGTTCTCAATTGGAAATACATATGAACAAAATACATAAACTTTATGGATCAGATTTTCTAACATGATTTCAGCACCTCGGGTCTAATTCTGAGGTCAAAGAGAATTATTTTGGTTGAAATGAGAGATTCAATATGCATATTTTTGGGTTGTCCCATGCTGGTTAATTCAATAGCTGAGCTGTTAATGAAGAATAGCTTTGAATAGAAATAAAGTAATAGGAGATTAAATTATGTATAACTCTTGCATTTTTCCTGGTCCAATTTAGAAGCAAGAATTAAATTCAGGCTTAATTAAAGAATCAAGTCAGCTTCAAAACCGAAGAGTTATTGTGGATTTAGCTATACAAATCTAATAAGCACCACTTCAACCTATTCATTTAAAACTCCTTTTTTGGTTGTTGTTGTTACTGTTGGGTTTGATTACTGAAAATATGGGGGGAGAGAGAATACAAGGCAAAATAGTCAAACATACGATTAAACTTATCTCACCTCCATGGTTATTGTGATGTATACTTTAAAAACTGTGTGAGTCTTCCATATAAGAATTTTTAATACATGCTTCTCAATAACCTTAACAAAGCTTGCTAGGCATTCCTACCTCTATTCTACAGATGAAGAATATTATTGTAAATTATTATCCGAACCACATATACAATCAAAGACTTCGGTTTACTGTTTTTATCTTCTGCTCTCTAAATTGAGTGTTGTTTGTGTTGCACAATATGACTTTTCTTTTGCCAAGAAAGGTTGAACCAGATGATCCTTGAGGTCCCTTCCAACCTGGTGTTCTATGATTCTATGATTCTGTGAACACATAATGTTGTATACCTAATGGTATAGCTTTAAACTGCTGTGTTTTGATGTTTTGTTTATGCTCTTCCTTAATTACATACAATGAAATATCACTTTATAGATAAACAGTAGTACATAATAGAGAGTAAATTATGGAGTACTAAATGCGGCTTGCTCTTGATTGATACAATTAGACAGAATTATTACATATATTCATATCAAAGGAAAATAAGGCTTTAAAAAATCAGTATTTTTGACTGAGTATGGAAAAATTAATTTAACAATACATGCTTATTGTTTTCAAGCAGAGGAATTTCATCTACAACAATATGCAATCCAAAAATAAGGAACCAGGTCTGGGATTTTTTTGGAACCCTGTCTGCTATTTCTGTTTTTCTAGAAAGTGAAGACTCTGGTGCTTTTTGGATGTAAAATTAATAGGTATTTATTGAAATATGTGTTTCAAAACAGCTGTGTTGTTAAAATAATCTGTCTGTCTAAAAAAAAAGCTGCCTGTCCTTTGAAACAAAGTATTTCTTGCAAAGAAAAAGATTGGAAAGGTGAATGTAAAAGGAAAACATCAGGGAAACATCTAAACTTTCCAAAGACTGTTGCAGTTCCAAAAGTCTAATCAACTAAATGAAAATAGCACAAAAAGCAAAAGTAACCCACAAATCTTATGTGTTTGGATAATACTTATCCTAAGTATTTCTTGTGCATATAAAATTGGATATTAGGGTTATTGTTGTCAACTTCTTTTCTTGCAATTTCAAGGACTGGTGAATGCATGAGAAGTACAAAATGTTGTAGCTAATTAATTTTAACCACTAAATTATGTTCCTCTCATTTCCTGTCTTAGAATGCTTGAATGACTCAATCAACTGTTATTGTACTTATGTTGATTTTTTTTCTTTACAATTTATTTTAGAGATGTAAGAACAACCTGACCTGCATATTCCCATTTCTGATTTTACAGAGCATTTGTATTTTCATATCTATTTCCAACATTTTTCCTAATACAGCTACACTTGTAATAAACAGAAATTTTCAGTATAAGCTGAAAAAAGTGGTCTGTATTCTATTTACTAAAGTATTATAAATGATGGGATTCCTCCAAGTTCAGAGTTCACACTGATTCTTCTGTATATTCTTGGCAAAAATGGGTAAGAGCACTTAAAATTGCAAAACTATTGCATCTGATCAGAACAGGTTTTCACAGGAGACTATAAAAGATATCAGTGTACTCAAATGATGATTCCTGTTTCCTATCACGTACAGAATATATTGTGGACTGAGATGAGCACATAACTGAATATGACATTGATATTTTTACTCCTAAAAGAGTGATTATTGGCATGACATAATTGTCTCTTTGTTCAGCACTTCTATAATTGCTCCCTCAATCCTTAAGGTTTGCCACGCATTTTATGTTAATCCCAGAAGCTTAGAAAATAAAATGAATGCATGGAAATGGATGTTTTGTGAGAGCAGTTTAGCATATCACAAATACTTAGGCTATGAAAACATAGTAGAGTGTAATTGTGCTGTAAGAACAAAGTCTTTTAATCAGTTACTTGTAGTTCAGAAACATGTTTGGCCACTCGAGCCAAATCCTGACCTTAAGAGTTTTGCAAGCAATGTAATTGACTTGTTCAATTACAATAAAATTTTTCCACGTCCTTAGCAAAGAATGAACCAGAAAAGAGATTACAGGTAGTCAAAATGAGGTATTTTAATACACTGTTAGCAAGATATTTGATTCCCTGGATTAGAAAAAACACTGTTAAATAGGCTCCCTAGATGTCTGGTTGGTTGGTAGATCATGGAACAGTTTATTGTAGCGACAACTGTGGACAGATCATAAAATACATTCTTAATGTGCAATTTAATTTTAAATATAAGAATATAAATTAAAATATCCAGGTATCAACAGAATGAGATTTTGAAAAGTAGCTTAAAAGTTACCTGAAAGATTAAGACTGCTGGTCCATTCTGTATTTATATAGTTCCCATATTTGCCAGAGGAATATTCTGTAAAATGCATTATCATATGGAATGAAATATCATGCAATCTGTTATCTTCCCCGAATATTTATGGTATGGAATATGACACTTTCTATTTAGTAACACAGGAGAAAAGATTCAAGACAGGAGAAAGGTTCATCTAATCAGCTTGCTCTTTAAAAATCTCTGTAAGAAAGAGTAAACATTGAAAAATGGTGCTCAAAATTAAATCACTTAAAACTGTAAATTTAAGTTGTGATTTTCAAGTGAAGACATTTATTCTCAAAAAATATGAAATATACCTTCAGCGATTTTTACATGAAAACTTAAGAATTTAAAAATATTTTTTCAAATAAATTATCAAAATAATATATTTTAAATAGCTAATGAAAGTAAAAAGCTGATTTTTCAGTTTTTCCACAAAACTAAAAAAATCAATTATTCACTCACCTCTTCCAAAAATGCATAATACTAAATATTACAATAATGGGTATATTTCTCAGTGCTGACTTAAGAGTTCATCTCACGTGCTGTCATGTTACCGTATGTACATCAGTCTATAGCTTCAAAGAAATTATGGTATTTGGTGAGGGGACAGGAAAGAAACAAAAATCTGTAAAATTTAATTATAAGAAATCTATAATCAAAAGGACATAAATAGTGAAATTGAATAGACTTAAAAGTCCTGCATCCTCAGAGACATTGTCAAGTAATATGAATTTGAAAACTGTCACTTGTCGTCAGTAAAGATGCTAGTGTTGATCCTTAGAATTACAGAACAGCATAACCTGCCACCATATTTGGAAAACAATTGAGTATAATTTATACATATCATCTAAAGGTGATTATCTTTCTGGCTTTTTTTAATTCCCCAGGAAACTAATAGGAAGGTAGAAAAAGGTAATGGGAGATGCTCCATTTACTTTAGAGTTTCCATAACAAAAGGTTAGTAAGGAAAATGAACAATCATGAAGTATAAAATTCTTGTCAAGATTCTAAATTTAGTTCCTATCATAAAATATTCTTAAGAAATGTCTGGTTACTGGAATATTTTTCTCATTTTCCAGTTCTATATAAGCTGTTTTGGGATACTAACTTCAAAGTCTGGGATGTAATTCTTTTTTTCGTTGCAACTTAACGTCTCAGCTAGTACAGAATTTCTTGCTTCACACTAACTCTTTCCTCCTTCACCATCTCCTGAATTTTTATTTTCTTCCTTCTTTTCTTCTTGGCACTTCGTCTCATATTCTGATAGCCTCTGTTAGCCTTAATCACAGACTTAACTTTCTTCTCATCCATTTTTCATTTCACTCTCCCTCATCAGAGATGAGGAGAACTTGTGTATATGTTGTCTTATCAATTCAATTTCTGCTTTTGCATATGTACAGACTAAGCATTAGCCATTTCCACACATCACCGGTCTTTCTTTTTTCAGTTCATGTGGTCTCAAATGCCCTAAATTCAGGCAAATTCAGTTACTTATATGTGTTTTAGGTACATCAGTCCAATTCTTGCCATGAAGAAGTCTGTATGTGTGGCTGTTCTGTAGGAATAAACAGACTCAAAGTATGTGGTAAGGTAGAGAGGTGACTTTGGGTCTCTTGAGGCATAACTTTCACTTTGAATACTAGGGGTTTTTTTCCTCCCAGAAGGGTTTGTATTAATGTTTGCTTTCAAGAAGCATTTTGTCATTTTATACAAGAGTAAAATCTTTGCCTGTCTACTAGACTACCCTGCAACATGCCACAAAATTACAGAATTTCCCTTATATATATTTGTACTGTGGGTGAAACGCAGAGAGGTGCTATACACAGCTGTTTCCAGAATGTGGCCATAGGGAGTTCTCTTTCTTAATATGTTATTATAGAGAGGTTTAATATAAGAGGCTGACTATGATAATTAACTGAATTGTTAATATTTTCTAGGTGCTAACAAACAGGTTTCAAAAGTATGTAACACTTTTTTATTTTGACCTTTTAGATGCTCTTCCAAAGAGGACACTGATTTTATTTGTTCTTTTCAATTAAAATCGGATCATAAAGATGCATGATAACATAGGAGAAATCTTCACACATGAAAAATGGTCTATGTCCCAATAAGTAGGCAAGTTACCGATCTAAATTGCCTACCAGTAATCTCCATTTAGACTAACGCATCTAATGATTACCGACAAGAATTGCATAATGAATTGGTGAAATTAGAATCAAATTGTCTTGTGTTGGTTTTTTTCTGTTTTGTTTTGTTTTGTTTTTTTTTTAAGAAAAAAACCCAAAAACTGTCTTAAGCCTCTTCTATACATACAATAGTATGAACGTATAAAAAATCATGAAAATCTTTTTGAAAAAGGGATTATTATTTCAGCTTACTAAATTTAATTTGGATAACAGCAAACTATTACATGCTTACTGCACTTCAAAACGATTCTAGACTCTTTGTACATCTAGATGACATAGCTAGCAACATTCTCAGAAAGAAAAGACCTGATACTACTAGGGAGTTCAGTCTGCAGGTATATGGTGATGTTAAGCAGTTGTTAAAAAGTAAATAGGATAACTTAATGTAGTAAAAGAAAAAATCTTTGACATTGATGCAATATCCTTTGCCCCTGATGTCAAGGAAAAAAGGAACTCTAAAAGACCTGTGCAATGTCAAAAGTATTTATACTAGAACAACAAAAAAAACCCCAACCCGAAACAAAACAGGTAGAACCTAGTACCATGGGAATTCAGAGGAAAGATTCCCACTTGTAAGTAGTATTTAGAGTTAGTAGACTAGTATCACCTTGCTATTAAATGATCTGCTGGCTCAATTTTCCATTGCAAACAAAGGGAAGCTGAACATCAAAATATGCTTTTGGCACCCCTCCCTGCTTTTGTCTTTCTACTCCTAGTGAATTGCTAAAAAGTAGAAGAAATATGAAAGATGATGTCTTTTCTATGTATTCTTGGGGAACTGGTCAAGTGAATGACCTAGTGTTGGATTCATTGCTAATGTTTCACCTTGGTCATCCTAATGTATTTGACATTTCTTGTGATTTTATCTTCCTTAGTCTTGAGTGAAGGAGGAAATTTCTGAATGACATTAATGAAGAAGACACAATCCATATGAAAACATTTATCATTGTCCTCAGCACTCTGTGACATGAAATGTCAATACTTAAAGGAAGATGGCTATTTGGTTATTGTTGAAAGAGTTAAAAAACTTCAAGCAGTATTTTAGAAGACTGTGTTGGTTTTACTCCTTTTTTCTTGAAAATGTACGTGCTCTTGTCGACATAGCACATCAACTATTCAGTAACTAGTTCCATTTCTAAGGGATCACTGGCATCCCTATAGTAATATGTCTTGCAGTCTTAGAGTTTGCCTTGTCTTATCTTTAAAGTTGCATTAAAAAAAAGGGAAAAAAAGGAAAAAGAACAAAGATAAAGCTCCAGCAGAGCTTGTCGTAGATGGCAAAATGTCTTGAATATCATATCCAAATAGTCATTGCAATGCAACTGTTAGTGTAGTCAAACGTCTAAGTTATAAACCAATCCAGCTGTGACTTTCAGTACAGAAGTAGCAGTAATACTGTTCTCTCTTTCTCACTAAGGGAAGAAAAAGGGAAGGTAAATGTCTGATGTTGTCCTCTGCTCTGTGCAGACATGAACTTTTCAAATGCTCCTCCCAGCATGAAATACTATTTAACTCCGAGGGAGGGAACAAAACTGGTGTACAGAAAGACATTGTAGTAGCCTGTGATATAATGAAAATATTGCTGCCTTTAACTGCAAAATGGAGGAAGACCCTGTAAAATGGGATGGAAAATAATTCTGTTCCACAGTTGCCTAGGTAAAGTAGGCTATGTTTGAATTAGCAAGTAATGTGGCATAGTAGGAGCAGGTCTGTGGAGTGAGATTATTTGGCTTTCAGGACCGCTATTACATGCATTCGGTTGGGAGGGGGTACTTCAGACTAGCACTAGCCTGGTCCTGTGAGCTGATGGAAATGCCCCTTTGTGGGTGGAACGTGTTCAGAGGCTTCACAGGACTCATCTTCCAGTTCAGTTTTGCCCAAAAGCAATCTAGCAGCACACTAAGACCTCCTTGCCTTGTCGAATCCAAGCCTAAGTGGGGATGATCAGATTTGCTTCAGAAGTAGATTTCTGATCCAAGTTGAAACATTAATGTAGACACACACTTGTATATCACTTAAATACATAGAGTGACAAGTTCAATCCAGCAAAAAGAAGCAACTTTTCAAAGTGTGCATAGTTAAACTATGTAACTTATAGTCACAGGATATAAGGGATGCCAAAATCTTACAGGGTTCAAAAACTCTGCATACAAATTCACGGAAAAAAAATGTATCCAAGACAATTAAATAGAAAGTCATTACCTCTAGCTGCAAATGTTCCAGAGGAACAAATGACTGGGAGAGTTAAACGTAGAAATACTACTTTAAATTTGTCCTGTTCTTTCACTGTTTTCTAGTTACCTGCTATTGATCACTTTCAGAAACTAGTGGGCAAGATATGTCCTGGTACAAATAGCCTTATGTTGACTAACCCCACAGTAATGATCTTACACAGGACACAGGATGTAAGCGAAAGTCCAGAAACATCCAGAAAGATTACTTGCTCAGTCATTATTTTAAATTTGTCCTTTGGAGATAAATGTCCATGTCCACTGATGAGCTACAGAGCCTAAGCTTCTGCCTTGGAAACTCAGTTGCTTGAAGGCAGGGATAAATGTCGTTCAGGCCGTGGTCTTTGAGAGGCAATAAATATGGCATTTTTCTGCATAAAACTTTACTTACATTGCTGTATGTTAACGATCACAGCAGTAATTAAAATCTGCATTTAATTCTTAAGTATTTCTGTGATACTAGAACACACGTCTGTATCTTCTACTCCTTAAGCTTCAACAGCAACGCATAGGATTTGGATTTGTAAATGTCTAGGTCTGATGCAATACCTGACAATAAATGTATAAATAATAGCTGATGCTAAAGACTGCTTCCCTCCCATATGATTCAGTGTTTTGCTTATTTATTTGGAAGTCCTGCAGTTCAGACTAGTCCCTATGGATCTTAACTTACAAATATTATGCTTATACTTGCAAAAAAACTCAAAACACCAAAAAAAGCAAAATTGTTCTTCTCAGGAAATCTGTAAAAATCCTCACAACTGTAGAGTGTCCTATGGATATGCCAGACTGTGTGACTGAGGAGAAAATTTCATAAGAATGAGGCATATTCAGTCCAATTTAAGAGTCAATTGGGGGATTTTAAGAAAAAAGTCTGTAATAATATGGAATAATTAATATTTGATATAGATGAGAAGTTTTACTGAAAATTACTCTTTGGATGTCCCAAGAAGTTCCTTTAAATCAACTATCTATAAATAGAACAGTTATTAATAGAACAGATTTAATGGTAATCATCCGTACTTTACTGTACTGATAGTTAAATATTTTTAAACCATCAAATTCAATTTAAGGAGATAATATGCTATCTGGAAACATTCAATTTGTAAAATGTGAAACAAAGTGGACAAAGGAATTAAGAGCAAGAGAATGAAGTAAATACAATGTATATTTGTGTGTTGCAATAATGTTTGATAACATGTAAGCAGAAAATTATTCCAAGGGTTAATTACTTTCTATGGAAGCAGATGGGACATACTAGCTTTTGCTACTATTTAAGCTTTTTCTTGCAAAACCAGAAGTTGTGTAGCTTTATTCAAGATGTTTGGACTTATTTTGCAGGGCAGAAAATGAAATATCTGTAACAGTGAGACAGTGGTTTTTATGATGTAGATGGTGCTGGTATAAGTGATAGAGACCATTTTTTAATATTTATTGGCTTTTTTGTAGAGAATCTTCTGCCTGGCTTCTGCACCTGGCATATCACATGATAACTGCTTTAAAGACTTAAAAATAAGTTGAGTATAACTATATAAAATATTTTGACTGAGTTCTTTGTGGGCCTTTTGAGCAGTTTCTCATTTATTACAATGTAATAAAGAAGACAGGTGAGATCCTTCCTTGTTTCAACACAAGTGGAGCTCTTTTGAAAAAAAAAAAAAGGCTTACAAGTAAAACACAGTATTTCTACATATGAGAAATTTTCAGAAATATTTCTGACCATAAATTTGCATGAAAAAAGCTGCCAAAATGTGTGGGTGTATTTCAGATGCAGTTACTTCCAAATTTGAAAGGATCAAATACATGAGACAAATGTAGAATCTTTACATGGTTATGTTGAAATTTAATACAAAATGCCATTAGTACTTTGTAACTGAAATTGCATATACAGAAAGTCATAAATCACAGAGCTCATTCTTCCAACTGTGGAATAACATTCTAAACTCATATAATGTTGGTATAAGAACTGCTCTAATATTATTGCTGTTATACTGCATTTTTTTGTGGTGCCACATGTTGTAAATAATATCTTAGACAACTAATAATAGTGGTAAAATAAAATGTTCCTTTCTTTATGTTAATCCAGGGTAGGTAAAATTTTTGATAAACCCAGAAAACGTGGTATTCAAGTAAGTGATAAAGAACACCTTTGTACTCTTGCAGGACTTATCAGCTCTGCAGACAGGTACTAGGTAACAGGATGATGTCAAATGAGAATTGATCAATTTTCTGATTATACAGTTTAGATAATTACCTCCCCCCAGGTCAGTATGCATTTTCAGTAATAATGATGCGTGTTCAGACAAGAACTGATATGATGTTGTTATAAGAAAGATTTCCAAAATCAAGAATTTCCTATATTAAAGCATATTTAGGAAGTTCTGGAAACTTTGTTTTTAAGCATTGTTAACTCCCAACACCACCCACTTTACTTCCTTATTTCAATTTTAAATAAAGTATACTCAAGATACTTCTTAGATTCCATGGAAAACATTTGTTATTGTAGCTTAAAATAGAAAAGTGAAAAAAACCCAGCAGTATGATTGAAAAATGTTAGTGAATTCAGCGCTAGAAATGAACTAAAGTAATTATATATTGAGGGTTGAAAAAAAATTTCTTCCTGTATAACTAGCTAGAATAAAACCACCTATATGAAACCAAGTAACAGATACATATATTCACAGATCTTATGCTCCAATACAGCAGTTGTGGAGTTTTACTTGGTTTTGAAATAGTTATGACAGAATCAGTGCCTTTTAAAGGTGACATACAGTCAGATGAGATATGAGCAAAGCTCTACAGAAGTCTGTAACTGCATATTTTATAGGTATATCTTTCTCTATTGGAATTTGCAAATGAAAATGTATTGCTAGATTTTAATATATTCATTTGAAACATGCTTCTTCATGACAAGAGAAAAATTTCATTATTGATTCAAAATGTTTGTTAACTTTAGAGGCACTTAGGTTTATTCTCATTGCTGTGAAGGTAGTCTCTGGTAGGTGACTGAGAATCATGTACCTAGACCAGATCATATCTTGCTTCCTGAGTCAGCTTTCACAAATTATAGATTAGCAATCTTCCACACACAGTTTTCTTCCAAAGTACAGTGAAGATAGTAATTTGCCTGGAATTGCCATCTAAACAGTATTTAAAAACAAAAAAAAAATGACCCCTCCTTGTCATTAAGCAAAAGGAATATAAGACAGGAACTGTATAATATATTTAGTTGGAATAGAGAATTTATAGAATCATAGAATCATTTAGGTTGGAAAAGACCTTTAAGGTCATCTAGTCCAACCATTGACTCTACTCTACCAGGTCTGCCACTAAACCATGTCTCCAAGCACCACATCTACACGACTTTTGAACACTTCTAGGGATGGTGACTCAACCACCGCCCTGGGCAGCCTGTTCCAATGCTTGATAACTCTTTCAGTGAAAAACTTTTTCCTAATGTCCAGCCTAAACCTCCCCTGGCACAACTTGAACCCATTTCCTCTTGTCCTATCGCTAGTTACTTGGGAGAAGAGACCAGCGCCCATCTCACTACAACCTCCTTTCAGGTAGCTGCAGAGAGCAAGAAGTTCTCCCCTCAACCTTCTCTTCTCCACACTACACAGTCCTAATTCCCTCAGCCGCTCCGTATAAGACCTGTTTTCCAGACCCCTCACCAGCTTTGTTGCCCTTCTCTGGACACGCTCCAGCACCCCAATGTCCCTCCTATACTGTGGCGCCCAAAACTGAACACAGTACTCAAGCTGTGGCCTCACCAGCGCTGAGTACAGGGGCACGATCACTTCCCTACTCCTGCTGGCCACACTAGTCTTGATACAGGCCAAGATGCCCTTGGCATGTAGTGAAATAAGAGTTAAAATATTGTGTTGGTTACCTTGAAGCATTTTAGTATGCCAGAGTATTTCAGCATTGAAAATATTGCACTAAAAGATTTCTCCAATTGATATTAAATTTTCTTTATTTTTTGAGAGAGCGAAAGGATGGTGCAAGCAAATATTTGTTTATTATTAGCAGAATGGAGACTTAACAGTACCATTATTTGTGTAGACATCATAAAAGCCATTTACCTTCTAATGCACCTATGAAATGAAGTACAAGTCTAAGTATTCTATTGGCAACAGTAGTCTTCCACGGATTTCTATAGGCTGTGGATCGGGTCACAGAGTCATTCACATAGTACACGTTTACACACATTTTTTGACCCAATACTGTACTCTTAATGATGTACTTTAATCATGACAGAAATATTAACTGTGCACACCAAAGATATCTTTACACAATTTCCTAATATCAATTACTATTTCCATATAAAGGGAAGATCTGGCACCCTGTGAATAAAAGATTTCAAAAGCAAAATTAAATATATTCATCACCCAAATTTATGTAGCACAGAGAAACTGACATCTGTATCCACTTACTTGCATAATAAACAGCTTACTAATAAATACATATTAAAATATCCCCATGTTTCAAGTTCTTGTTGGATGCTCTTCCTTTTCACTGTACTGATTGCAGTGGTATTCAGGGTGAGACGCCGAAATGGCAGGATGAGCTTTCTTCCCAATAAGCTGTATGATCGAATGGGAGTGTTCAGAAAAATATTTTATAATTAATGCTGCCTGCACAAAAAAGGCATCACGTCACTGTTCAGAGATGACAGACCCTATTTCACTGGCTAGACTACACATCTATTATTGTGTACAGTTCTAAGCACCTTAGTACCAGAAATATCTGAATCAATTGGAAGAAAATAGGAAAAAAGGGGAGAAATATGTACGTACTCCATGGATTAAGGAGCATAGACTGTAGATACAAAGATTGTTACATGTAGTAGAAGACATTTCCACAGACCGGGCAGATTTTCTCCAATTGTAACTGTATTATATTAATATTCTTTGAATTCAGTGGTTGGAACAGCATTAAAGGAATAGTTCTGTACAAAATATCTGTTTTCCAGACATACTCCTAACTGCCTCTCTTCAGTCAATATGTAGTTCCAGTGGCCATTTCCTACTGTTCATTACTGATTTCTGCTGTCCCCTCAATAATTCCATATATAATATGGTCAGTGGTCTGCTAATATCAAACAATCCAGCATCTAGCTTAAGCAGAACGCATTTATTTTGCAGTGCTGACAGTGACGGCTCATGTATGTATTTATACATATACAAAAATACACATATATGATAGAGGGTTTTTTTTTCCTGTAAATAATATGCTAGGAACTCATATGGGACTAACAAAACACAAGAAAATTCTAAAAAAACTGTAGTAAAGGAATGTGTGAGAAAAGCAACCTTGCAAAAATTTAAATTGTGAAAATAAATCTGCCTGAATTTCCATATACTTGCACAGATCCAAACCCACACCCACACAAATACTTCTGGGAACCAATTTGATGCAGTGTTCTATCAATTTTCATGTTTTTTGTTTAGTTTTTTTTTTTTAAAATATGGTCCCTGATACATTTAGTGAAATATAGACACATAAGAGACAACTGTGTGTAAATCAGACTTCCTGTTTGCGTATTTGATTTTGCAATCAAAACAACATTTTTCTAGCATAGATTTTATCCTACTAATTGTAATTATAGCATAGCTAAACTTTAAGTCCCTCTGCAGTGGAAGGATATTTAAAATTAGTTCCTTAATTCCTGTACTTGGCTCATTATTACCGAAGTATCGTAAATATCATGACCTTTCTTTTTTCTTTCTTTCCCCCCATGTTTCCAGCTTTTGCTTGCATTTGTCCTTTTCTTTACTTGTGCTTGACCATGAATGGTTATTGGCTGTGCTGTGAGTCTTGGTCTCAGTTGCTGCTTCATAATTTTTTTTTTTTCTGTTGAACTTCACTTGGCTATGTGTTTCTTCTGCTGATTGCCAGCATTCGATATTATCCTTTAGTTAGTCCATTGTTTCACTTAAATTCTTTGTGTGCTGGTATCTTTTTCATCTGTTACTCAGAGATTGGCATTCTTTAAAAGCTGGGCAAATAAACAAGCCCTAACAACAAACCCTTCTGTTTTATTTCATGATCTTTCAACGGAGTGTTCTATCTAAACTCTTACATCTTTCTAATGGCAACCTGCTGTGACTATCCTCTTTCATTTCCTTTAATTTATTGTTTATTTAATCTAAGCATACCGAGAATAATAGACACATTCTACTTTGTTGCTTTTTCAATATTTTTTCCTTTTTATTCTGAATGATTATTGATTATATAATGGTCACTTTTCTGACATTCCTGGCTAGCCTTATTTGCCAGCTTCCACGCCTGAACAGTTTACAGAAATGCAATATTTATTGACTTCTATTATCCAGTACTTGCACTTAACATAAATGGCCTGGGGGAGAAAAGTCTTATCAGGGGATGTCATCGAGGTGATAGGATGCTTGCCCTTTATCAAATTAGAATGGGAGAAGAGAGCATTCTAACTCCTGTCTATCCTTAATGGATTCCTCCCTTAATGTTTTCAAAGGTTGATACCTTGAAAGAAGGTAAAGAAACAGAAGCTAAACTTTAAAACTCAGAACTTGTTCCTTTTATTTCTCTGTGGAGAACATCAGGAAGAATTTTATTTATTCAAAGTAAGAAGAATGGAAAAGAGTCCTCTGAAGGCATCTTGGTGGTCATTCTTTATCCCGACCAGTCAGTCACAGTTAAATGGATATTTAAGCTTGAAGAAATGTTCTGGCAAGAAACCCTGTCAGCAGTTCCAGACGGAGGCTTCCAGGCAGAACGTTATCCAGCCGTAAGACAGCTACAGTCTTTTGGGAACAACATTTACAAGCTGTTCATACTGGTAAGATCAGGAAACCAAGTCTGATTTGTGGTAAAAGCTCTAGGGCATGTTTATAGTATCTGCTTTACTGTCATTAAAGTATTAATCTGGGTGTTCAGGTTCAAAAAAGTGACCTAATGCCTTGAGTTAAGAAATTAATCTGAAATAACTAGAATAAGATAGTTTCTGGATTTTATTTTTTTTTTTTTTCATCCATGACAATTGGAGGTACTGGAATCATTACATAAGTTTTAATTAGCAAAGAGGATTGCAGCGCAAATGAAAAACAGAATGTTTCAGAGTTGCAGCTCTGCCTCATCTACTGGTTTGGAACAGTTGAATCAAAAGTTGTGTTTTTCTGAAGAACACAGGTATACATTTACTTCATGTTATTGTCCCCTCATATTATTTTCCATCCCTTCAAGCAGTGTAGGCTCCATTTAAGGATTCCCAAAATGTATTTCATGGGTTGCAAGTGCTCTGTGAAGTGTTTGCATGTTCTGCAGAGACCTGGTTCTTTATTCATGGTCAGCCTCAAGTGATCCAGCTGATTGCCCACACCATAATGAACGTTCATAATCACTTTCTGCTGGAGGACCATCAGTGCTTGAGAGACTATGGTAGGAGCTGATCAGAGCTCAGTGCATCCCACTACCATGGCACCGAGACACAGGCAAAACTCAGAAAACGTTAAATTAGATCCTAAATGTTCTTCCCATCCTTCCCACTGTTCTGCACGGGAACAAGATTCCTTTGTTAAGCCTGTTTCAGGGACACCTCAGCGTCCTTCCCCAAGTTTTGAGAGATGGAGAATTCCCAGGTCGATGTGCAATCCTAAAGCTTTGGGGAGCTGGGAATGGGCAGAGTTACTACAGCATAGACACCAAGTCTGCAAACACATACGCTGGTGAAGAGCTGCTCTGTTATGCTTACAGCTTCTTGTATATGCAAAACTATCCTGTATGCAGACATTGGGAAGAAAATTTGAGTCGTCTTTTAATTCCAAAGCTTAAATCTTTTAAATTCATTTTTTAGTGTATTTGTCTTTAAAATTTTGTATTTTCATGTGTTCACATAAGCACTTGTAAATGTTAGATTCAATACCTTTATATATTCCTTCTCTTTTTTTTCCCCTTTAGCAGTAAACAATATTATTTTTTGAGGTTTTATTTATAAATTAGCTTTTAATTCTTAGGCTACCATCTCATATGATTTCTAATTTTTCTAATTCATTAATTCACTTTTTATATGTTACAGTCATTTAATCAAATAAACGTTCATGTCATCTCAATTCTGTTTGTAATGAAAATCTTTTTTTTTTTCCTACTTGCCGAAAAGATTTCTGTCTGAGTAAGATACCTAAGTGTGTGTTTAGGTATTTTCTGAAACAGCACTTATTTTGCAACATGTGCCCATATACTTTAGGCTGAGCTTTCTTCTCACTTAAGTTCCTTTCCTTTACCTATGGAAAAGTAAAGAGCACTTTGTTTATTTAGCAAGTAAAGCAATTATCCCAGTACCATAGTGAAAGAAGTTTAATGAGGAAGCCATGTCAGGTCATTCACAGCTCAAGACACAAAAGAAGCATCAAGGTATTTTCATTCTTGGTGACAGACCTACAAGCACTGACATGATACCCCTTTCCTCCAGAGATCTGTATAAAAGTCATCTGATTACCAGTGATCAAAAGGGAAATTTAAAACTAAAGGATATCAGCCTGGCAGACTTGGGTGTGTTTTTCACTGACCAACTCCATAAAACTTGGATTGAATTGTATGTGGGCAGGCAATGCTCCTACAAGGGCTGCTGCACTACATGACTGAGGCTGTTCCATCTCCAGGTGCCTCAGGCAATGTCTCTTATTCCAGCCAATTCTAGCCCTATTTCTATATACCTTTTTATTGTTTGATGTTGCTTACTGTTCTTTGAAGTCTGAGAGACTTGAAGCACAGAACTCATTATATACAGTTTATTTTCAAATATAATCATGCACTGGTTATTGCCAAAGCATAAAAAAAATCAAATGAAGAAAGCTCTGTGAAATTACATATGAAAATAATGTCCTTATCCATGGGACAGTATTTTTTCTTTGATTGTGTTTCTGCAACAAAGTCCTGTGTTTTACAGGCTTCTTTAGATGCTTTGATGAAGCATGGATAAAGTGTTGGAGTAGAGAAGGAAATGGTTTTAAATATAGAAATTTCAGATATATTTTTCTTATGAGCAGAAAGTGTTAGATTTGCAATACTGTATATGTCTCTGTTCTTAGGGAGAGTACAATGCTGTGTTAAAGCACAACTGTCAAATGTTACTTTCTTTTGTTAAGTATGTGCAAACCATTGAATCATCTGCCTCTAGATAGTTTAGTTTGTGTTGGTACACAGAAATTAAGATGCTTACTTGTATATTTTAGCAGTTTTATAGACCCTTCCTCATGATCTCTTAAGCGATTACTAGATTTTCTCTCTTTCTGTGAATTTTAGTGTTCTGTATACTGATTAGCTATCTGAAACACGTGACTACTCTGAAAAACATACCTAAAATAGTTTTTGATGAAAGTTCAGGTTTCATCCAACAATGATTAATTAAAAATCTTTTTGATCTTCACATTATTTAGAGAGATTAGATGTTCATACTTTTTCAGGTTGTCTGACACTCGTATATATGGGACATTGGATCAGAAGATTGTAGAGATTTTTATTTCTGAAACTACTTTTTAAAATACATTTTGATATGGTGCAGGGTAGCTAGCCGCATTATAGAGGTCATATACCTTGGTGAGAATACTTCTATCACATTTCTCAAAAAGATGTGGATGGATTTCAGCTGTGTTATCTGACCTACCCTAAAAGGTGAGAGGACTTTTTTTGTCTCTAAGAAACAAGGCAATTTCTCAGCTCAGCAATAGAGCTGTTCCAATTTACATTTACTATAGATTTGTCATATCATATCTATAATCCATAGGCTTAAAACAGTGACTTGCTAGTGTATGATGTATTTCTTCAGTTGGAACGGCTGTGATGCATGTTATATTTGTGCTTACAGAATGGTTTCTACTTTAAAGGAAAAACTCTTAAATTAGAATCCAGATTCCTAAAAAAACCTCTATCTGTTTTTAAATGGAGTCTGACAATGTAATTCAGTATTTTCCATAACTGTAGAAAACTGTCATGTTGCAATGTTTAACTTCTAAATTGCATAGTTCAGGTGTCTTATTTTAGATGATTAAAAATTTGTAGTAGTTAAGAGGATTTATATTCAACCTGTAAGTTTATTCTTGAAAATTCTTTCTAACTCTGAGGAATTAGTCAAGAGTTGCGTGAACTGCTGTGTGGATTCTCCAATTCTACAGTAATATTTTAGAAACAATAAATAATAAATATTTCAAATATTATCCTTTATTACAAGGTCATTCTTCTTTAGGTAAGATGTTTTCATTTAGCATGTTGACTCCCTTAAAATCTTGTGAATCTAATCACTGCAAATATTTGAGGCTCTTACTCTGAAGACATAGAATACGTTCACAAACAGTTTGCTGCTTTTCATTATAAGCAAAAGGTATGAGTTGCTGAAAGCTACCTTCATATAATTAATCTAGTTTGTGTAGCCAATGATTATTAAAGGCTGCTGAATGTTTCTGTTTTATGTTAACCACCTCTGAGAAGGTGATGACATATGAATTTGATAGCCAGCAAGCTGGGCAAACCATCTGTTTATAATTTTTAATGCAGTCTTTCAATGACTACCAGGTGAGTTTCTAGGAATTATATCTAAAAAATCAAGTAAATAAAATTACCACTACAGAGGTAAGCAATAAAATAATTATTATTGAATCATAGGTTATACGAAACAAATCTGAAGGTCAGTTTGTTCTAACATATTCTCCAAGGATATTGTTTCCTAAGAATGTGCTGGAAACATTTAATAATGATTGAAATTATACACGCTTGGTNAGAGAGGCTAGCCTAGAGTTAAAATTTCCCTTCCACTTTAGAGTAAATACTTACAATGCATCGGCATTCCTCAATGGGTGGTAATTGAGGCCCGAGAAGGATTGTCTCACCCTGGTCCTTAGTCTTCGCAAAGTTTGCCTGAGACAGCGTCCCGACTCAGGGGAGGTACTGGCCACAGCCCACTGCGATACAGAAGAGCTCAAAGGGTCTTCACTAGAATCGCTATTTATAGGATCCAAGATAATTGGCTTTTGTCAGGTACTTTTCCACTCCAGCCCAGCTTGGACAATGGAATAGTCCAGTACTTTCCATCGGTTACATAAGCCCAGGACTCATTAGGACTTGTGGTCCTGGTACCCCTCCTCTCTGTGGCCACGATCCACACGTTGTCAGGAGTGATCGATTATAGTTATTATCTTCAAATGGTAGGAGCCATGAGAACCAGGTACACTGAGGGGTTGCCGTAGTGTTCTAGTCCATTGCTCTCCACCCTTTCTTCCTTCAATGTTAGACCATTATGTATTGTTCTGGTCATGGTATTATTATGTGGCCCAGATGGGGAGGGAATCATGCCAAGTATTGAGAGGCCTGAGAGTGGTGGTGGGGGGGGAGTTGCACCACCACAATGACACAGTTCCAGTGAAAGCTGACATGGCAAATATTGCAAGTATACAAATGTCTCAAGTCTGCTGTCAGACATAAACAACTGCCAAAGAAATCCCCCCAAACAAAAAAATCCCCCCAAAAACCTCAGCCAGCTGGTAATTCCTTGCTGCTTGAAACAGAATGGGAATTCAGACGTTCTGCGTGAAGAGAGAGAAGGAGAGAAATGCAGTGATAAGATACATCTCCGAAAGTAAAGTCCTGTTAGATGACAGCTATTTGCTAACGCACCTAAATGCTGGGTGAGATGACTATCGAGTGTGTAGACAAAGCAGAATACAGTTGAAAACACCCTGTTCCTTCACTGAGAGGTGCCCTCTCTCAGTGTGCTTGGGAAGCAAGCCAGGGAGACACTGAGAATAAGGGTAAGCTCTAAGCCTGCACGTGAGATGCACCAGTGAGTGCCAGGAGGTGCTTCTGTGGCTTGAGGAAGAGAGAGCAGACTTGTATGCTGAAGCAGAATGTGTGCCACTTCGCTGCAGTAACTAGCTCACACCTCTTTTCGAGGGTTTAATAAATGCTAAATACATCTGTTACCTACAGCCTTGAGGAATAAAGGGAGAGACTGTATTTTAAAGGCTCCTGGAGTGAGACTCTGTCTAAGTTAAGAGAATTACATTAATTAGGAGTAGCTTTAGGAGGACTGCTTCATTAAGGGAAGCTTACACTGACTTTTGCTTTCCAAGTATTATTCTGGGCTCATTTATCTCTTTGAGCTGTAGAGGAAAAGGTGGGACGTCCAGGCAGTCCCACTCCCCTCTCCCCCATCCCCACATACATTCCAGCTCTTCACTGTGGGCCAGAGTGAGGGTACAGGAGTTCTGTGTTCACCTCGATTAACTGATGGGGGCATTTCAGCAGGATATCCTAACCAGAGTTGCTGTAGGTGAGTCCTGATGAAGAGGTGGTTTATCTTTTCTGTTGAAGCTGTTCCACAGATTAGCGAAGAATTTAAGGTTAACTGGGTCAAAGATTGCATAAGTAAATAATGTTTCCTGGAGGTTAAATACCTTATCTCAGATTATTACAGTCCATATGCTGGTCAGCACTCCCAACTCTTTCAAATATTGATACGTAAAAGTCATTGGATGAAATTCATTGACTATTTTTCTTAAGAAAAGTGAGGGGGAAGGGCAAGCATAGGAGAAATCCAAAAAGCCTGAAGAACACTTCCAACCTCTGCCAATTAAGAAGGAAACAATTCCACTAATGGTGCCTTATATACAATGTAAGACTTTTTCTGTGTTTTTGAAAGTACAAAGTAATTGACAGCTATAATTATATTTAGCCAAATGATTCAAATGAATAAAACCCCATGACTGCAGTACAAGGTGTCTTGCAAAAAGTGTAGCTGTTAAAAACAAATTGGCCTGCCAGTGAGAGTTATTGAATTCAGGACCTTTCTTATAAAGATGGAATAGCTAATGAGAAAATGAGTGTTCTGGATCCAAGGTGATGTGCCCACACCATTTGAACACTGCGGTCCTGGCTGGAAATGTTTTGTCCTGAAAAAGGTGCATGGTTTTGTCTTTTGTTCAGGACTTTCCTGATGAAAGTACAGAAAAAATAAACCTATATGTATGTATGAAGGCAATCTCCCCCCTGATCTTGAGTCCTTGAATTTACATATGCATGTTGAGATCTAAAAATGTACTTTAATATATTATTAAGCCATTTATGTGGGAAAATAAGATACATCCATTTAAGTTAGTTACAATCTGTCAGCATGGACAATAAAATAGTTTGTAGATTGTGGAAGAAGCATTATATTCTCCTCAATAATACAACAATAGCACAACATCAAGCCCTGCTGGGTACAGGCTTGTTTTCCTTGTGCTTTAGTTAGAAGACCACAGAGTTCTAGCCCATATATAATATCTCTTAAGTACTATAGAATCATAGAATCATGTAGGTTGGAAAAGACCTTTAAGATCATCTAGTTCAACCACTGACCCTATTCTACCAGGTCCACCACTAAACCGTGTCTCCAAGCACCACATCTACATGACTTTTAAACACTTCCAAGGATGGTGACTCAACCACCGCCCTGGGCAGCCTGTTCCAATGTTTGATAACTCTTTCAGTGAAATTTTTTTTTCCTAATGTCCAGCCTAAACCTCCCCTGGTGCAACTTGAACCCATTTCCTCGTTCTATATATTACACTGCGAACAATACATACAGTCAGATGTTCAATGGATTTTTTTTATAAATGGCATTTATTTATATTATTACAAACAATATTTATTTAATATTTGTTTTGGATTATTTATTTTGTAGCAGAGAACTCATGCCTTATGAGAAGAAACCTGACTAGTCTTCCAAATCCAGCTCCCTTTCCAATTTTTCCATTGATATCTGACGTGGAAGAAGATAGAAGATATTTCTTCTATTACAAGCCTTGATGGCAACGAACTCGTTTCACATTGCTGTACTATGTGTTTAGAGTTCACTTAGCAAATTATCTTATTAGTAGTTTTTGTTATTTTATTTAAGAAAAAACTCCTTACATTTTTTCTTCCAATAACCCTTGTTTTGATCACTTGTCAAAATCAATACTAACTGAATGAGAAGTTGTATAGCTCCTCAGGGTTTCTCGCTGTGATTTTGGCTGGAATTTAGCTTTCTTTCTTTTTATTTTTTGAAGCTGCTTTTTTATCTTGCTGTGAGAATATTAGACAGCCACCAAGTATTTGGCTTAAAAACCAAACCACTTTTGGCTGTAACTTTCTGAGGTTAAATAACTATCTTTAATGAGGAGAAACAGAGACTCTTCATTTCAAATATGCAGGGAAGCCAAAGAAGAATCTTTCTGTGCTTGCTTGTGGCACTGAATGATGGGAAATATGCTTAAGTGTAAGTATTGGGGTTTTACAGGTACCATTTTATAGAGAGTGGGTACCTGTGCTTAGAACTGTGACTGATCTTAAAGATTTTAGATAGACTACATGAAAGTAAAACTCCTCCAATAAATTAGCATTACTTCTCCTGACTGCACAGATGTAAAGGCCTGTATTCAATCGTCAAAATTCAAGTAAGATACCCCTCAAGTGAGATACCAGCCACAATTCCCAACTGGAAAGATTAATCTGGTATTTTTCATAGAAAATATGTGGAAGAAGAGTAGAGATCCCTAAGAGATTTCTCCCATTTTATAAAGCAACCAACACATATGATACATCTACAAAAAAGAACACATCCTTATCTCATTTGAATTAAAGTCAAGAAAAGCAGCACAATAATCTGAAATAAAGGAAAAAAAACCTTTAATATTTATCTGTCAGAGTTGTATCCAGTAATTTGTCATTCCTACATTTCCTAACGGGTTAAGTTTTACTGAGACTAATGTGATGATCACTAACAAACTAATATATTTTACAAAAGTAATTCGGCAATGTATTCTGTCATTGCTGATGAGAATTAAAACTTTCTTTATTAAACTTAGGATACAATAGCAGTTTGGTAGCCTATTTCTGTTTCACATTAGCCAGTTTGTAAGGACATAAAGAAAATGTATACTTACTCCAGTATGACAAATGCCAGTTTCCAATAGCTCTTTTTCAACTGTCTAATGTTTCATGTGCATATTAATTTGTTCAACATAAATACATTAAGCTGTATTTCCATATTAGACATCAAGAAATATTTGTCAGAACTGTAGTCTCCTGTACTGTTTCAATGTTTAGAACATAGTGGTGCTTTAAAAAGCGTGTATATCTTGTTTCACAATTGTTTGTGTATGTAAAGGATACTGTAACAAGTAAAATACGAAATGATTTTAAATAATATCCTGCAATGTCAGCCCTGGCTATCAGAATCAAATTTGATTCTTCCTATGAATGGTAGTTACTAATGATCTTGTAAGTTAAATTTAGCCAGTGAATTATGTCTGGACAACCACATTAACTTCAAATTATCCTGTTGGTGACACATGAAAAGTACTTTGACTTCAGAGCGTTTTGTCGTGTAAGTGACTATAATTTAGGAAGCAATTCTGTTGATAGTACCTTAAACAGAATAAAATTTAGAAATCTCTTTTTAGTCTTTTAGTGCAAAAAAATGGGAACTATGATATCTTTTTTTGGTTGGTGAAGCAAGAAGAAATGGGCAAGAGATTTGATATTCAAAAATAGTACTTTTGCATAACTAATTTACAGAATTAAATTGGTTTTAATTTCACAAATTTGTTGAAAGGTACTTAGTAATGGATGCTGTCTGTGAGAAGACAAACTCCTAGTCCAACAGGTTTTTTATCCTCTGTTTATTTGAAATACTATAGAATGTTACAAATTAAATTTGGTTGTTAATCTCTGTGGTTATAATATAGAATATTTATGAAAAAAATTCAAATGCTTTATATTATGCATATATGTATGCATAAATGTATGTGTATATATATGCACATATTTATATTTATTCTTTAGCTTTATATCTGTATTTATATGTATCTGCATTTGTACTTCTGTAACAACTTATAGTTGAATTTAGGAATTCTGTTTCCCAAAGCATTTTTGCTGAAACAGATTGCTGTGTCCTTTATTATGGCTGTGAAAGTAGCACTAAATTCAAGGAAATTGTATATCCAAATAAATCCTGGAACATTTCACCCTTGGTAGGGACTTGCTTTAGTGAAACTCTTTTTCTTTCTCCCTCTCTCATTTTCTCGTGTGACATTCACTGTTTTCAAAGAAACGTTCCTTTCCTGAAGATTTTTTAAGATGAGCTTCAAACTGATTGCTATTTCGACTCTTTGACAAGGGCAATTTTCAACAACTGCCATTTTGTCCGATCCAAAAATCTAGCTTCTGTGAAAACTTTGCGTGTTTTTTTTTTATGTTATCTTAAATAATTATCTTAGCATTTTTATGGTCTTTACGACACCTATCTTCTCTTGTAGTTTCAACAGCAATCACATAGACATTACTAAACTATCCTTGCAGACACACCAAATGTCTGATTAGTGCTGGCAAAATTAAGAATTATTTGCCCTCATGGGTAGTCTGAGTGTGGCACTTCCTCTTCAGCCCACACCTCTCATTAGGAAAAGAAGATGAAAAAACTAGCCAAAATTGAATTTATTCAAACAGAAAAGATGAATTCCGGATATGGGAGTGGGGGTGGCCCTTGGCACTATGGGCAGATGTGTGTCTGTACGGTGTGGCACTGAGTCTGCCATGTTATGACAAATTGGACAATATAGGTTACTCCTGTGCAGCACACACATGCTCAGTGTGAAGGATCCCACATGTACAATGCTGCAGGACTCCTTTCAAGTTAAGATGCCAAGACCTGAGTCCAGTAGACCTTTGCCTGAATTTCTTCTCCCAGTGAGGAGACACATTCTAGTAAAATAAAAATACCTAAGGTTAAGACAGGTCAAGAATGAGTATTGCAAAACCAAGCATTTAACTTCTATAATGAAATTATTTTGATCTGAAAAAAAACCCACATCTTATTAATTGGATTAGCACTATATATACCGTAATGCTGGAAGTTTTATGATAACAATATGAAAAATGTATTTAAAACAAAGACACTTTGATAGCCTTTTCTTTCTTTAAGTTGTGTTAGAGAAAATACCTTGTCTCTGTTATATTATTTGCTGTTTCTATTGACTTTAGATTATCCATAGTCATTTTAGAATAGAATAGTTCCAGTTGGAAGGGACCTACAATAATCATCTAATCCAACTTAAGGCATTCCTCAGACTTAAAGTATTATTTGATTTTTTGTTTCTAGTTCCTTTATTAATTTAGATTAATTTTATTGTTATTTTGATTCTTTTTCTGAATAGGTGTTGAAAATTAGATTTTATATTAAGAATTCAAGAATGCTTCTCTAATATGCACTAAAAATTTTTCAATACTGAAAATCACGATTCATGTGCTGTATACAAAATGGAAGAATGTTCAACATTTTCCTTAAGGACCCAGTTACATCTTTTACCAATATAATGCCATTTACTGCAACGTAGTATCAGACTGATAATTTCAATGTACTTCAGAAGAAATAGTGGTATATAACCCATCTGAATTTTTTAAGGATCACATAAATAGCCGCACAGCATGTAATTTTCAATTGCTTTTCTTTCCTCTTCCCATCTGATTCAGTTATTCTTGGGCCAAGTGCTGATTAACATGATTTCCAAAAGTACAATGTACAAAATTATAGCACTTTGCTAAAACAGTGATCAATGTGCTAAAGGATACAAGCTGGCGGAAAGCAGTAATAGTGGGGATGAGAAAACATTTTGAAAATGGAACATGATTTGGATTTGCTGTCATTGACTTCAGAGAGTTACCTAAACAATGTAAAACTCTGCTGTAGGGGCTGAGGCATCTGTCAAACCCAGAAATTTTAAAACAGACGTTCAAAGAACTTAAAATGATGGAGAAGAGAAAAGAGCAGACAAGCCACCTTCTGTAGTGCTTTGCTCCATATAGGTAGGGCCAACTGCTTTAGTTGTGGAAATACAAGAAAATTAAAAACAATATAAAAAGAGTAATTACTTTTTGAAAGAGACTGGATATATCTTACCCCAATTGGTACATTGGTAACATAATGTTTATCATCTGGGTTTATTGTTAATAAGTACAAGAGCCAAAGAGTCCCCACAGGCTTTGGGAGGGAGGGACAAAGGGAAGAGGGGGGAAAGGAAGAGGGAAGGAGGGAAGAAGGAGAGAAAGGAGAAAAAGAAAGGAAGGAAGGAATATAGGAAGGAAGATCTGAGTAGCACTCACTCACAGAACAACAAGCTACTATCTCAGATACTTTTTGTATTTTTTGTTCCAAATCATAGACAGTGGAAACAAATAAATAGGACAAATAAATTAACATCAGTTGGAGCAGGATGTTGACTTGACAAACTAGGTGCTTTAAATCAGAATGCAGACAACCTTAATTGTAGTAAAATGAAATGGAAAACACTCCACTGGAACACACAAGAGCCAGAATGCAGAAGGCAGTCAGGTCACAGCATGTGCTTTTTATAATGTACTATCAGGTTTCAAGGAGAATAGTAGCAATGGAAACAAGTAAACTACAAGGAGAAGAATATCCTGTTGCAGTTCAGCTTTTTATACTTTTGAAATTAATGGAAAATTAAGAACTTTAGAATGTAATTTTGGTGGCAGAATTTATCATGAGTTAAGCAGAGTTATTTTGGTATTTACAGTAATAATAGCATATCTCACAGTAGTCGGAGCTTAAAGTGTATATTTTGGTGGTTCGTATGTAAGAGTCCAGTACCTACATCTTTATTATGCCATTCTAACGTTCAGAAGCATAAGACAAAATCTTTGAGTGCAATATATTTAGGGCAGAAGCATACTGATTGTGCTTGCTTTTTAGGTTTTTAAATAATTCAAATTACCTAGTCAAACAAATGTCATTTGTGGAACCTAAGAGTTTCTCATCCATCCAACTCTCTGTCCTCATGCTGGCATCTCCTAGGGTTGCCTCCTGCAGGAGTTGTGGGATATACTTCTTGATCTCTACCATCTCTGGTGAACAGCTAGCATTTCTCGTAGTATAAATTCCAGTCAGAAGGACTTTCCATTTCAAATAATAAAAGCTGTAGATTTGTTTTCATCTCCTCTTCATTCAGAAAAAGCCAGCCAAAAATTAATTCCCTGTGCTACCCGTGCCATTTCTCTATGGTGTCTACTAGAGTGGTTGGCATGTGTTTTTTCACTGATTTCAAAGGAAACGCTTCTGAAAAAAAAGATATAATTGAGATGTTCACATATGGAATCCATGTGCCACAGGTTTTCACAAAGCATAAGAAATACTGTGTATCTTTTAATTTTAATTTACGTATTCAGATACATAAAATGTAACAAAAAGTGGCTATATCACTTCTATGTCTATAAATTATACTTCAGCTATCCTGAATCAGAGAATAGCCAGGCAGCGGTTCAAGGAACACCAAAACCATCTTTGCTTGCCTTGCAGAGAGTAGATCTTATCATTTCATCTTTCACTAAAAATCTGAGCAAAACAAATGCATCTTTTGCACCTTATGGCACATATGAAAAATGAACAGGTTGTTGCATGATTATATTGCATATAGATAACTAACAGAAAATTCTAAACACTAAACATCTGAAGTCATCAAAAAAGAGAAAAAATAAATATTGCAAAATTTCATTAGGAGTTTGCTGCAAAAGTATTGCTTATGCTACATTTATAAAACAAGATAAAATATGATTTTTATAAAACAGATTTCTCCAGAATTTAAATACCATGGTTATCTATGCAAGAATACCCTAAAATAGTTAAATACTTCAGAAAATATGTACCTTATTTTGGTTTTATCCATGAATATATTTCTGAAACAAAACCTTAAATGTACCAAGTAAACAATTGAGTCAAAGCAATAAATAAGCTGAATAATGAACTAATTGATTTGTATATGGTATCTTACCATAAATAATGGGATTTGTTTTGGGGGGAAATTGAATTATTATAGTGGAAAAATTGAGAAAATTGTGATTTATACTACTCTTATAGACAGGGGAAAATTCTAAATTTTGAAAAAAAAAAAACTTTTGAAGGTCAAAAGTTTATTAGATTGGGTGGCATGGAATAAACAAAACAGAGTGAGCAAAATTCACTCTAAAATTCCCCTAAAGATTGAAAAAAAACAGTTCCTGCAATAGTTTATACTGCAAAAGTATGGGATCCCTTGGTCTTTTGTTAAATGTGCAGATAGGAGTAATTTATCAATATAACATATGAAGTAATGTTGTGATGTGTTCTTGATGCGAACTTCAACTTCTAAAATTTAAACAAAGTATTTTAGTTGGTTCTTCTGCTTTTATGCTACATGGAAGTTATTTTAAAATTCAAATATTCAGAATGATTGATTAAATATAAAATATCTTAACCCTTCAGTCATTTTTACAGTTGGAAAAAATCTCATAACATTTCTATTTAAAAAAAAAAAAATCACATAGTTCTCTGAAGAGGCAAGGATTTAGGATAACTTACATAAATACATACTAGAATATGAATATTGCCCTGTTGTTGCTGTTTTGGGGTTTTTTTGTTTGATATAAACGATTTAGATTTTGACCCTGAAAGAGCTACTTTGCTTATTTCCTGCAGTATCAAACTCGATCTCCAAGCCCATTTTAATAAAAAAGAAAATCACATATTAAATATTCAAAATACATTCATCCTTCAGACTGTGATTCATTTTGCCTCTCTAAGGCATCTATTTTAGGGTGGGGTAAGTTGTTGCCAGGGAAGCGCCTTTCTTTTAATACTGAATATGGATGGATCTCAGACATTCATCTTTAATCAGATACCTTGTTCAGATGGTGATGTTATTTAGCATGATTCTCACTGTGAAATGCCACAGTTTTAATTTTTAGGGCTTTTTGTAAAAGTTAATTATTGGTGTTTTTCAGGAGTTGAAACAATATATTTTATGGATAAGCACGGTTTTGTGGGGTTCAGAGTTACCCCCCATTCATTGTCTAAGGACTGAGATGTTCTTGGCTCCATTGTAAGAAAAATACTGCTCTTCCCAGATTCTAGTATCTTGTCATCCTCCTTATTTTCTGTCTTACTTTGGAATGACTAAATATTGGAGTGTCATGGGCAAACATAAATTATTTTGCTTTTGAGTGGAGAAAAATAATGATGAAACAGCTAATGGAAAGGTCCCCACTATGAAGAGGTTACAGTTTAAACTCATATGTGACACAAAAAGAGGAGAAAATAAGCAAAAAAAGATAGAAACGTGACTATAATTTTTATAAAGGATTATGCAATTAGCTGTCAGACATGCATGCATTTTTGATTTCCAAGTGCATTAGACTTTTCCTTTAATGGAATATATTAGGAGAAAGGTTTAGTAGTAATTTCAAAGACGAGAGAATAAGATCTGTAAATAGGGATTCAGAAGACATTCCATGAATGTGAGACAGCTGGAAAGAGAGCGTGAAGATAAAAAGGTAGAAGGAAATTAAAGCAGTGCTGAACTCATGTCCTTAGCACATAGAAGAAGACAAGGTCAAAGTTATAGGTTAAGGCTGAGTAATTCGGGTCACTGAATGCCAAGAACAAGGAATCTGAACTTGTCCTAACAGAAGGATATAGTTATGGATGATGTAATTGTAGCATCACACAAACTGTGGAGTTGGCCACATTTTGTGCCATAAATTACATTAGTATGTTCTGAATCTGTTGACTGAGGTCAAAGATGAAGGGAAACTATATGGGTCAGTTTTAATAAGTGGGTTTTCATCTTTATAAAAAAAATCAATATGAGATAAAATTGTTGATTGACAGAAATTTTTGGCATCTTTAGATATTTTATTGCCTATTTTCTTTTCTTCATGAGCTCATTATGCCAATGGATGTGAATCACTATTTCCTGCCCAACGTACAAAATGAATAGCTAAAAAGTAAAACTGTCCTGGCCATTTTTCTGTGGTTTTCTCCTTTCTGCATTTTTAGTTGGACCCAGTTTCTCAACACCATTTTCTCTGCTCCAGTGAAAAAAACAAAGGACAGCTTTTGATAGTAAATAAAAAATTATTATGACCTATTGAGACATGCTGGTAAGGTTTCTGACTTCTTCAGTAGAGTGGCTCTTAAAGATCAAGATTTCCACCTTATAGTTCAATGTTTTATCATGCAGTTGAGGAAATAAAATAAGTAAACTGTTTTATAACAGCTGTATAAGGCTTACTGGTTTTCTTCATTTGCATCTCAAGCTTAGCCTAGGGAGAGCAAGTGCAAAATCAGATTTCTTTGCTACTTAGTATTGTTTACCAATACACATCAGTGTATTTTCTTCAAGCATAATTTATCTAATATAGTTTAAATGTTTCTGGCTACTTTTAGAGCATTCCTAAGACACTCTGAAACAGTCATCTGTTTTACACATCTGAAAGTTTGAATGCATTTTACCACTGGTATGCAGTGCCTTGACAGCATATTGGATGCTGCTATTTTATGTCTGTGGGAGTGAGAAATGAAAATGCCAGTTTTATGACAACATGATGCATTGATTCGACTCACATGAATATCATTAATGTCAAATTCTGCCTTCTTGTCTTGTGCCAAGTTGTGTTTTCAGCAAAAACATAATAGTGCAATTCAGAATATTTTTTATTTTAATCTTGCATGATTTCATTCTTTTTTTTTTTTTTCTGAAATACTAATAAAATCTGCAATGAGTGCTAAAGAATGAAGACTACTATTTAAGGCTATGTATGAGACTAATGGAAATTGTTTTCCATGCAGTGTTAATGTTGAAACCATATGCACACAAAACAAATTAGAGTTTTCATGACTGTTTGTTTATTTTGTAAAGAGATGTAGTTTTATCAGTCCCAAAAATCTGCCCACCAATATTTTTTTAGGAAAATATGCAGGTCCATGTTGAACATTACAGTACAATCTAGCAAGAAACATAAAAGTATCCAGCTGACAAGATCTGTTCACCTGGTAACTGGAGTACTCAGAATAGGTTCTTGATCCTCTATGTCTCAGAGGAATGATTTCATCTTGGAGTTACTCCCTCATATAAAATGGCAGCAGTACAAGGTGGCAATTGCATCTCCCTGGCATCTGTTGTCCAACATCACATATATGTAGCAATAGAAGAAGATGCAACCCTTCTTGGACCTCATGACTCCACAGGAGACGAAGAAAGTCAAAGGACCTAAGGGATATTGCAGCAAGGATTTTAAAATTTATTATTGAATCACCTGGGACTAAACAACCTAGATAAACCAGTGCTAAAGATTCAGACTAGGAATATTTAAATCTTTTCCCTTTAAATCAGAAAACATCAAAGTGATATTTTTTGACATTTTGGACTGAGGTTTTCTACTTTTCAATGAAAAGTTTGCTATTTTCACTTTTTCATCCCTTCTCTTCGGAACAAGAAAAATACATTGATATACCAAAATCTCTTATGGGATACAGTTTCCCCTTTTCAATGAGCTCTAGTTGAGTATTTCCTCTTATAATAATAATGAAAAAATACAACCCTTGATTCAGAGTAGATATGTTTGTGCTTTCTTGCATTTTTAGTCTTCTGTTACTTAAGAAATAAAGTTTTACATAAGACACTTCAGAATATCTTCATAGAATGTTTTTTGAATTTCTAATTTTAGCAGTCTCTCATCTTCTAGGGCCTCATCAGCATTTTAAAACATCTAATTTTCTTCAAGCATAACAGAAATAACTAAAGCTGTGTCTAGTTGCATTTTGGTCCAGAACTTTCAATATGCACAAGAGCAATTGACCAAATATTGCCAGATCATCTGAATACTTTGAGAAATCGCAGGCTAGTCTATCATCTAACAATTTTCATTGACTAATTCTCATTAACTTTTCAGAGTGTTCATCCAATAGTTTGTTCCTGAAATTATTCTGGCATTTCCTAGGGTTTTGCATTGACAAGAGATAATGAAGAAAGAAGGTAGTATTCAATTCAAAAGTGGAAATGTTTTAAGGGATTTCAGTATACGAAATATCCATCCATTTCCAAGGACTGATCCTTGATGCAGCCAAGTCTGCTGAAACAAATGTCTCTTCTATGCTGTTTTGTAGTTTCACTTTATAATATATCTTTTTTTTTGAAAGCTGCTTTTGTAAAGGTAATCAAAGCTTCAAACTACTTGCGGTTCCTGGTTGCTCCGCAGCTGAGCACTTAAGCATGAACACAGTAAAACTCCTGTTCTAATCTTCACGTCTTCAGTTCATATTTAGTTCTGAGTTGTGAGTTAAGCATATTTATATCCAAGTAATTTAGCTAACCAAGCATACTTTAAAAATATATATTTAAGTTACACTTAATGGCTTTTCTCTCGCATAGATTTTTCAACACATAATATTTCGTCTGAACAGAAGTAACCATCGTTACTATATCCAAATGAAATACCAAGAGTGGAAAACTTCACAATACCTCAATGATAATATGAAACTGTATTTTGAAAAAGGGAGAGGGGTTTTTTTTCAGAAAACATTCAGAGCCTGAGGTGTAGGTGTTCAGTTATTTCTTAGAAATTCATCTTCTGAAAAGCATTGGTACCTTTGAACAGGCCATTACAAGAAGTGGTACGTGAATGTGTGCATATGCACATCATTAAGAAAATCCTATTTTTAATAAATGTCTATTTGAGACTACCAGTTATTTTATGTGCAATTTTATATTTCTTGGAATTAATGTTTAACTTTCTGATTTACCATGTTGCTCTTAATTTGAAAGAACCTGTTTTGCATTTTACCTCTTAATTCTATTTTCAAAAGTGATAATTCTGAACTTTGTCTTCTAAATGAAGTTAATAAAATGAACATAGACTATCACAGTCTCAAGACAGTTTACCATTTTATATTCATATCCTCCTGTGCTAAGTTAGTGTCTGCCCTGATGTTTGTCAGTGTGGCTGTAGGTTGCAGTTTTGTTCTTTGTCCCATACCATAGTGGTGAAAGCGAGTGTATTCTTGGGATTGAAGTTGTCTACTGTGGAAGCATTGGAATAGGATATGAAGAGGGCCAGATTGCTCTGATATATCAAAAAGCAGCATTGCACTGAATAACGTCACTTGCACTGTAACTCACAAGTTCTTAGATGTTATAGCATACAAGGTTATATCAGTATATTTGAGGGTTCAATGCAATTTTGGAAGAGAAAGTATGTTCTAAGGGGTAAATCTTTTTAGTCTAGTTCCCATTTCAGCTTCAAATTTATAAACCCTTCCTTATTAGCAAGCTGACAATGAAAGACGTTTGGTGATTTGGTCCTTGTCTAAAACTCAAACCTTCAGTTTCCTGTTTGCTATCGGTTTGTTTATGACCCAAAGAAAGTCCCTTGGAGCTAGATCCAGACAAAGGTTTAGTATCCTGCATTTAGGCAACGCAGTACCTAATTTTTCCAGCACACAGGCTGAGACCAGAATTTTGAGACAGATATGAGGCCATCCTATATGGTGGATGGGAGGACTTAGGGAAAACACTTCTGAAGCCTTGTCACTGGGGGGGAAAAAAAAAAAAAAGAAAAAAAAGCAAGATTTGTAAGGCAGGGAAGGAAGTATAACTATGTAACCTGGGTTTGGATACTTCAGACTTGGTGCAAGAAACCTGAATTCCAGTTCCTCCTCTGAAAGTCACTTCTGCATTTACATGAAATAGTCATCACAAAATGAACAATCTTCAGAGCTGGAATAGAGCTGTGCCTTCCAACTGAGCTCCTACTAGGCTACAAAATCTTCTTACTTCTGTCTATGTGCATATTCTGTCTAGCCCTAAAAATTTGCATGTTGTTGCACAAAGCTCATACTTAACAAAAAACATGAATAGTTTGTTTCTAACACTTGCCTGATCTTAGAGCTTGAGGTAATGTGTTCCTCTAGAAGGTGGGAGAGATTGGTTTCAATCTTGGTCGATACAATAGGTTATTATAATAAGGTGAGTGCACTATCTTCCAGATCCTTGAAAGTAAAGGGAACCCCTTACAGCTTGATTTTAAAGAAAGCAGTTGCTATTCCGTATCAGCAGGAGCCCTATCCTTTCTTATATACTCTGATTACTCTGATTGTGAAATACAAAGCAATGCTGTAATGTAGATACTTCTTTGTCTGCCAAGTTGTTGCTGCAGATGTAGGTTTTCAATTTTTCTTGCTTCTGCTTAAACAGGGATAGCACAAGAACACTCAGCAGTGGAATCAGTAAGTGGAGCCTTGCAAAGAGATACTGAAAGAGCAAGGGGTCTAAAAGGGGACAAATGGGTTTCCTAAGGGTTTGTGAAGAAAAGGTTGTGGGAAAGATCAGAGACTTCAGACGGGTGTAGGATATGTCATTTAGTTTTGAGTGCAAGGAGGAGAAACCAGGAGGAAGGAGAGAGAGCAGCCTTGCTCTGTCTACACTCCTGACCATTTTCCTGAACTTTTCTTCTGCCACTGTTAGGGGGGATGGGGTCAGGGAAGCATAATCTGTGATGTGGTGAGCCTTGTCCTAGGGTCCAAAAGATGCAAAAGCTGAGTGCTATGTGAACTTGAGACACAGACTGGTTTTTCAGGCTGGAATAACTTACCTCTCTCTCCTATGATGTTGGCTAAGGAGGTAGTTGGCTGACCTGAGATGCTGCTTACTGTGTCAACTGCCTTCCTCCAGCTTTCCAGCTAGATTCCCATGTGGATGACCTTACTGAAAGTGCTCCTTAGTGGCCTGTTCTGCCATCTGTAAAATGGAGACTCTTAGAACCTCCAAACTGAGTAATCCTCTGAGGAAAGTAAATACAATGAGGTTTTGAAGGGATGATAAATACTAATGAATGAGGGTACATATGAATACGAGAGAGAGAGGAGAGAGAGAAGTAGCTCCTGTTTATTTTTTTTTTTTGAGGGGAAGATTGTTTTGTAGTACATCTGATGGAATTCAGTTAAAAATTAAAACTTTATATCTGGAAAGTATAAAAATACACATTTCAACTTCCTGTACTTTCTTTCCTTTCTTTCCTTCTGGTTTTCAATCAACAGTTCGGAAAAATTGCAAGACATTCCCAAAGTGGGTTAAATTGTCATCGCTCCTGAGAGCGTTGTGGCTGAAAACTGTTGCCTAGCTCTAAAGGGCACCTAGCTGAGGATCACCCAATTAGCCTACCCTGATAGTTCCTTCACTGGAACACATATATTTTTGACATTGACAGTAGAGCGCTGAGTCTGGCCTGCATGCTCGTTCTCACTCTGCACAGAGTGAGAACGAGCTGTGCCTTTCAACAGCAGTTGTATCTGCTAACAGGGTCACAGGACCTTGTGCCATGGATTTTGTCTACGCCCCGTGACTCCTTTCTCTGTGGGGCCCCTATAGATATAAAGTTGCATCAATTAAGAAATCAGTCTGTACCTTATCCAGAAGTGGTACTAAGAACATATGACAATCTTGGGCAAAACATGTGCAAAGGTATCAAGCCACAAAGTACCAAGCTAATTATTATGCCTACCCTAATTGCTCTCAAATATGCTTTCAGAATGGAAATGTTTTAAAATGCATTGCTAGTTTTTTTCTAACAACAGTATTCCAGTTCCTGAAAAGAGATGTATGTTGGTGGGGTTTTAACTTTTCTCTCCCCTCTCTCTTTCTGTGGGAAGGAAGAAATCATGTCACAGGCATTATATGGATCTTATGTGCCAAAATATAAGCAGCATAGATTCAATACAGAATGTCCTAATTTTGCTTACAATCATCTCATTAAACTTCTTCCATTCTGCTTTTGACCACAGTCATTACAATTTTGCACTTATCAAGTTGTACTCCTCTAAGAGTGTTAAGAAAGGAGGTGGAGTTCTTAGTTTGTGTCCTTTATGCCAGCAATTTTTCTTTTTTATATTGAATCCTTTTATATTGTTGGAAGAAAACAAGCAACACCTTTATTTCCTGAATATCTGTCTTCTTTACCCCCTCTGACCTTTTTGTCAAACAAAAAGTTCAGGGCTAGAACTGTGATGTGAAGCATTTTGTGTCATTCTTCTTCTTTTACCCTTGCTCTTTAGAGCATTCTGAAGAATTCTTTATGCTGTAGCCTATGATCATTATTAGTGTTAGAGGGCAGGCAGAGTATTTTAATGCATTCGGGCTGACAGGTCAAGGTCATGTCACTGGAGATGTGATGCCTGACAGGTAAGTCATTCTGAAGTTGTAAGTCGGAAAATAATCTGTTCTACAGCTGTAGCATATCGCCACCTAGCTTTAAATGTGTTCCCTTCTTCTCCTTTAAAATTTAGCATTTCAAAAGTCCTAGGTAATTCACAAGACATTTTATATTCAGATAAGTATCTTCCTATCCATCAACTGTCCGCTTTTTTATTTTACGTGAACAGCCACTCTTTAATCTTTTAACTTATTTGGCTGATTTTGTCAATCCTGAGTTCGACCCATTCTCCCTTTAAAGACTGCACTCAATGCAGTTATTCCCATATGTGGTATAAATTACTGATAAATTAACAGTGATCTGTTAAGGCTGGTTTTCTGAATTGCCTTTTTGGGAACACAGGAGGAATGTGTACAGGCTACTATGAAAGAAACCCCTATTGTCTTAGGCCTCTTCTATGGAAGTTCTCTATTAATATCTATCTCAGCCTGCTCTGGTTGGATGAGTGTGGAGAACAATGCATTTTGAAATTATAAAAAGACAAAACCATCAGAGTTGTTTTTTTTTTTTTAAATTATAGTAAAATTGTTGGATAGAACTTATGAGAGCTGGCTCTGCTCTCTCCTTAATTACTACATTATAGTGACAGTCTCTTCAGATCATCATCCTGTGCCAGATCAGCATTTTTGTAGAATGATCTCAGCTTAATATTCAAATAACTTCAAGATGATCCAGAATTATGAAGACTGTAATATCCTACTGTCTATTTTTCACTACTGATTATTGTCTTAATAGAAGATGACCATTACACATAGAAAGAAAAATTCAAATGTAATTGGAAGACAGAATTATTTTCTAAAATTTAATACCAAACTCAAACTTTCATCTAATTTGAGAAAGCTAAAATTTGAGGAATTCATTTTATTGCCGTTCAATTTTCCAACAGCTGTGTTGGAAATAGTATGTTCCCATTTATTTTATATTATATTGTATTGTGTTACGAATTAATGGTGAAGATTTTTTTTTTTTAAACTACAGTAATTAAACCAAGATTGGGCTCATAAAATGCACTAGGCAGATTTAAAACAATGTTGGCTTAATCATACATAGCATTTCTATATTTGGGGATTCTAGAGGATTTGCCTCTTTTCCTCTTGTCTGTTTTAATTGTTACATAACTTTTGTGGTTTGCCCTACAGACTTCAAGGTCAGCTGGAGAGCAGGCAAATCCATTCTTTACTTCTTTGCTTTTCTAAGATTATGTAAACAGACTTTCAGAAAATACACCTCCTTGTCCTCTTTCTCACTCCAAGGAGCTAACAGTTCAGCAGGTCAGTTCTGGGGAGAATATTTCAAGGATGACTAATAACTGGATGTCTTTTAGAAAATTTGGTGAGTTAGTATAGCAAGAGCTTACACAAACCACTTCAGTGCTTTGCTCAAGGAAATTTCTCAGCCTTTCTCCCCAGTATGTAAAAAGAGGCAGGGTCTTAATTCTTTACTCTCATGGGCTCCTCAGCTGAAATCTGAGCCTTGGAAAAATAAATAAGGATGTACTATAGCCGCAAATTTAGTTTAGAAACTTAGAACTATTTTACTCGGCACGAGATGTAGAAATATTTTACGTAAATGGAATAGACTATTTTTGTTTCTGTAGACTTTGGTTTAGCACAAAATGAGGAAGGAGTGTTTAGTTATTTTCAGAGTCCCTAAGAATCAACATTTCATCCCCAGTTCACCTACTCAGGCTATCAAAAGGTGGCAGTTTTCCAGTGCTAGAAAGTGAAAATGATGATGTTTATGTTTGCAGCCAAGTAACCTTGAGTGAGACGCTAACGTTTAACACATGATGCAAAAAAAAGGAGTTTTTCAGGTTACGCAGCTGTACAAAACAAAAATAAACTGCAAATAAAAGATAAACATATTAATTGGTAGGATTTCTTTAGGTTAATGAAGTTAGAAATATTCAATGAAAATTATCTTTAACAGCTGGTAGCCCAGATTTTTGGGATGTTAAGCACAACAAATGGACTAGTCCTACATATTAATTTCTAGATACAAGGACACAGTCAAAAACATGCAGCACAAGTAGGTTACACAGGTAGTTCAATTCCAGCCCATCTAAGGACCAGAACAAACCACGTTATCTAGAGATTGCAGTTCACAGGATTTTTCAGTTACTGAAGACTTGGCCAAGATTTACTCTTCAGGAATGGTGCATTCAAAGAAAGCCTTTCAAATGCCTGCAGTTGATTCTGCTTCAGGATTTGCTTCAAACCTTGCACATACCAAATCAGTCGGATTGTATATTTTTAGATGAGAACCTGTCATACCTCTGTAAATTTTGAATTAATTTGAAAGTTGCATAATAATTTAAGTTTCCTCTTATCAGCAAGATAAAATACATCTTCTTATTTTGTTCTACCAAACCACCACGTTATTCTGTTGACTTTCATTATTTGATTACATTAATTAAAAATATACATACACATTTTGAAAAACTGTGTTCTGTGCCAAAGGGAAATTGTTTCTTCTTATGAGCAGTCTTTTTTTTTTTTTTCTGTCACTTGTAATCTTAACTAAGAACAATTAATTAATTCAGCACATGGCTGATTTGAATTTATGACTGGAATTCTGGGGACAACAAAAGATATGAGACACCTTCATCTACACATGGTATTAATTAAGATATCAGTCTGACAGAGGTCACAGGAGGAAATTTGTATGTTTGAGAAAAGCATTTTGCAATGCAGAGGACAAATTTAGACCTTACTCCTCTATGATGTATTTTTTGTTAGGGTCATAGACAGTTAAACTGACATAGAGTAACTACATGTTGTAAGTATCTGTCGGGTACAAAATCCATAAAACAATATCTGTGACACCAACAATTGTACTAAGCTAAGCAAAAGCCAAAAGAAATTTCGAGGCAGGCCAAGACTAGTCCACAGAAAAGATGATCCATCTGAAGATCTGTGGTGTTAGCACTGGCCTATAAGGCCCAGTAAACAAATAATTGGACATTTTAATCTCTACTGAGGCTGAGCAAAACTAAGATTGCAATTAAGTGTAAGGTGTTACTGACTTTCAGCAACCAGTTCAACAAGGCCTATAATGTCTTAGCCAGTGATGATATGAAATACTAGGACTTCTTTTGTTCTTTATTTCCAGCTTAAATTGTCACCAAGATCAATGGAAGTGTACTTCAGTGACATAACGAGCATATTGCTTCATATCATGGAATTGAACATGTATTGTGCTTATACATCATCAAGTTGTAGCTTGCCAGGCAAAATGTGTCATACATTGTCTTGTTTCACTTGACCACTGTTACTGAAAATAACTGAAGGTTTGTGGGGGGAAAGAAAATAATTAGGTTGGGAGCTTTGTTTTACTGTATTCCTTTATCTGTTCATTTTACCTGTCTACTTCAACTTTTCAAAAGGAAATTTTAGCTTTCTGTGGCCATAACACAACTTTTGTAGGACCTGTAGGTAGTAAACAACTTCTAAAGGAATATAGATCAGCATTCCATCTGGTGGTCGTGGGCTGTGGTCTTTTGGAGGAAGGCTCGTAGTCTTCTTCACCGTGTACTCTTCACCTTTGTTGCAGAATGCTGGGTTGGCTGGGCTCCAAACAGCAAGACCAGTCTTAACCAGATGGTCGCTTCTTGCAGACAATAATGTTCCTGCTAGCAGCTCCTGTTATCTATACAATTTGCTTGCAGCAAGGTCTGGTTGTTTACTCCCTTTGTCTGACATATCAGTCCTTGACAAATACCAATCTTTGGCAAATACCAGTCTTCGGCAAGTGAGTTCCAAAAGAATGTTTAAAACAAACAGGATTGTTAAGTGATTTAGAAATTGTAAAGCAGACGGTTAGTTCCCTATATCAATAGGCAATTTTTCCAAACATCAACTTAGATTTACCTATACCTTAAAACCTCAAATTCTCTTGCACGTTATGTTGTCATATTTCTTCTTATATTAAAGATATATTTATTAATGAAAGGTTTATATAGAATCATTGTCAAGCTTGGCATTTTTGTTTTCCAGAGAGTTACACCTAATAATCCAGAACCAGAGCTCTACTCTAAGCATCTGAAAAAGTTGCCTGAATTTTATTTCCAAAACTCACAGTTCAGAAACAAAGTTTCCATATTAGAAAAACACAGAGGTAGTGTTTACAAAAAATTTAACTCAAAAACCAAGATCTTATGTGAATATTAGCAACCTATTACATGCAGTGTGTAATTTTCCTAACCACTTGTTTCATTTTGGGAGTCCAGTACCTTCAGCATAACATTCTTAAAATCTCAACTTCCCTTTTTTTTATTTCTAGTCAAGAGACTTAGCACTGGTCTTTGTTACCATTGTTTAGATAAATCACGTACTTGGTTCTTTTCTTGAAAAAAATTTATCCATAAATAGGAAATTGAGCTTAAGTAAACAATATTACTTAACTTGTCTCATAACTTGGTTTTCTTTCATTCTTTTAATAGATATAAATATATTTTATTGTTTTCTATATGATTCTGTCAAATGCTCTTTCAGGTTGTTTCCAGGCGGTTATCTTGAAAAAGCAATTTAAACCTCCCTTGTGTGTTCAAATAAGTTTTATTTGGAGCAATGTATACATTTTGGTTGGGTTATTCTCATTATAAAGAGTGCAAAGCCCTTTTTCTTGATTGCCATTAGTTGCTGGAATATAAACAAAGGTCCATATAGTTATTAAATATGTGTAATTTTTAAAAAAATAAAAAATCTGTGTATCTGTTGCTTTTATTTTTTGTTGTTTTTCAGGTGTCTATATCTGCCCTTAAGTTTTGGAGTCAACCATCTATAAAAGGAATTGTTCATAAACTTTTGAACATGGCTAACACTGATTGAGCACACTTTTCAATTCAATTAAATGATACTTTTTTAAGAATCGTTTCTAAAACTGAATGAGAAGTTTCTTTTGTAATTAACCTGAGCTCAGAATATTTACTGCGCATTGTTTTTTAATGTCAGATGATGAGAGAACTCATGTGTCTTTAACAAAAGCAAATTGTTTACTCATTCAAGGATTCTGTTCAGGGCTCTGTATTTGAATGAATTCCAAATCAGCAGTTCTATTGAGTTGCATGGCAATCGATTGCCTTTTATGTTAGATGAATGGTCATGTTCAAACCCTCCCTCTCCCACATACTTTTTTTTTTTCTTTCTGGCCCACGGCCTTAGATGCCATCACCCAAAGCTGTTAGTCCCAAACGAGATTCTGTTTAGTGGCTATCAGCCACTTCCAGCTTTTCACTGCATATAAATGACTGTATTAAGAATTGGAGATGTGATGTGGAGTTATAAATGCAAGCTGTGAAAGAGAAAAAGAAGTCCAAATGTGTAAAGGAATAATTTCAAATGGGGCACGTGAAAGGATGATTAGCAGAACTCTTTTCTATTTACAACTATAGGAATGTTACTAATTGGAAAACAGCTTTTTTTTTTCACGTGACATGTTTAGTATCCAGCTTAGGGAGATGTTCTCCCTTTAGAAATGCATACCTTTCCTTCTAGCAATAATGTGCCTTTATATGAGCCTGTTTAACCACATTGGACAAAGCTTATAACAGTTCCATCATACATGTATTGGAGGGCAAGGACATAGTTAATGTTTCAATTTATTTTATGGTTGTTTCAGGAGACAGGCTATGTGTCTTTCACCTAATGTCAAGAGTCCACATTTTTCAATGTTTGCCACTCAGTAGAATCCCTTCAGTGCTCCCATTAGCCCTACAGGAACACAGTGAAATCCTCTAAAGCATTTGCTTTGTGGCCAAATACTGACATTCAAAAAAGACTATAAGCAGGTGCACAAGGCATCCACAAATAAAAATCTGTGGTTGCATAACTTCTACTTTAAGCAACATTGCCAAGCATTATATAAATTGATGTTACAGTGGGAGTCCGCTACAGGCCACCTGACTAGGAAGACTGAGCAGATGAGGCCCTCTGTAGCTGAATAGGAGCAGCCTCACATTCTCAAGCCCTGGTCCTCATGGGGGACTTTGACCACCCTGATATCTGTTGGAAGGACAACACAGCAGACCATAGGCAATCCAGGAGGTTCCTTGAATGTGTCGACGATGACTTCCTTCTCCAAGTGACAGAGGAGTCAATGAGGAGAGGTGCCATGCTAGACCTTGTTCTCACGAACAAGGAGGGGCTGGTGAGGAATGTGAAGCTCAAGGGCAGCCGCGGCTGCAGTGACCATGAGACGGTGGAGTTTGAGATCCTTAGGGCAGTGAGGAGGGCGCACAGTAAGCTTGCTACCCTGGACTTCAGGAGAGCAGACTTTGGCCTCTTCAGGGATCTGCTTGATGGAATACNCTGCTGAGGCACATGGAAAATAAGGAGGTGATTGGTGAGAGCCAACATGACTTCACCAAGGGCATATCACGCCTGACAAATTTGGTGGCCTTCTACAATAACGTTACAGCATTGGTGGAAAAGGGGAGAGCAACAGATGTCATCTACCTGGACCTGTGCAAGGCATTTGACACTGTCCTGCATGACATCCTTGTCTCTAAACTGGAGAGACATGGATCTGATGGATGGACCACTCGGTGGATAAGGAAGTGGCTGGATGGTCACACTCAAAGAGTTGTTCTCAACAGCTTCATGTCCAAATGGCGAGCAGTGATGAATGGTGTTCCTCAGGGGTTGGTACTGGGACCATTATCATTTAACATCTTTGCTGGCAATGTGGATGTTGGGACTGAGTGCACCCTCAGCAAGTTTGCCAACGACACCAAGCTGTGTGGAGTGATTGACCCGCTGAAGGGAAGGGATGCCATCCAGAGGGACCTGGACAGGCCCGTGCAAATCTCATGAAGTTCAATAAGGCCAAGTGCAAGGTCCTGCATGTGGGTCAGAACAATCCCATGCACAAATACAGGCTGGGCAGAGAATGCATCAAGAGCAGCCCTGAGGAGAAGGACTTGGGGGTGTTGATAGATGAGAAGCTCAACATGAGCCGGCAATGTGCGCTCACAGCCCCGAAGGCCAACTGCATCCTGGGCTGCATCAAAAGAATCATGGCCAGCAGGTCGAGGGAGGTGATTCTGCCCTCTACTCCGCCCTTGTGAGACCCCACCTGGAATAGTGCATCCATCTCTGGAGCCCCCAACATAATGAAGGACATGGACCTGTTGGAGCAGGTCCAGAGGAGGGCCATGAGGATGATCAGAGGGCTGAGAGAGTTGGGATTGTTCAGCCTGCACAAGAGAAGGCTCTGGGGAGACCTTATTGCAGCCTTCCAGTATCTGAAAGGGGCTTACAAGAAAGTTGGAGCGGGACTTTTTAGAAGGGCACGTAGTCATAGGACAAGGGGTAATGGCTTCAAGCTGGAAGAGGGGAGATTTAGATTAGATCTCAGGAAGAAATTTTTCGCTCTGAGGGTGGTGAGACACTGGAAGAGGTTGCCCAGGGAAGCCGTGGAGGCCCCATCCCTGGAAGTGTCCAAGGCCAGGTTGGATGGGGCTTTGAGCAACCAGGTCTAGTGGGAAGTGTNATCTGAAAGGGGCTTACAAGAAAGTTGGAGCGGGACTTTTTAGAAGGGCACGTAGTCATAGGACAAGGGGTAATGGCTTCAAGCTGGAAGAGGGGAGATTTAGATTAGATCTCAGGAAGAAATTTTTCGCTCTGAGGGTGGTGAGACACTGGAAGAGGTTGCCCAGGGAAGCCGTGGAGGCCCCATCCCTGGAAGTGTCCAAGGCCAGGTTGGATGGGGCTTTGAGCAACCAGGTCTAGTGGGAAGTGTCCCTGTCCATGGTAGGGGGGTTGGAACTAGATGATCTTTAAGGTCCTTTCCATCCTAAACCATTCTATGGTTCTATAAATAACAGCTTTGCATTATCTGACAATAAGATGTCTTGCTGTTAGTAACACAATTTCAACAGTTTCCATGGTGCTGCCCTCCGATCTGCATGGAGGCCATTTGTGCTAATGGTAACACATTCTGTTTAGCAAATATCTTGGTGGGACCTTTTGGGAACACTGCAAGTTTTAATCATAGGCATAATACTGCAAGGTGATTCTTCTTGTAAATGGTATTTGCTTCATATTGGTGTACAAAGAAAAGTCTTCATTTCTGAGCACGGGCATTCAAAAACCTCTAGATGTACCTCTATGGTGAATGTTTAAATTTTTCTGAGAAGAAAATCAACTAAGATTCATTGCCTTTTAAGGGTTGTTCTGATATGACCCCTGATTTTGGTTTATGGTACTGTTAAGGACCTGTTTATTTGAAAATAAATAGATATCTGTTAGTGGCACTGTTGTCTGTTGCACCTCCATAAAACTCACAGTATCCACTCTGTCTCCTGACAGTTTACAATTCCTTCTTTCCACTAGTAGGCTAAGATCTCTTTCCTGCACTACTTGAACACAGGTGGTTCTCAAATGAGTGCATAGCCCTATGTGTAAAAAATCAGCACTACATCCTTCTCTTTAAATCCTGAAAGCCTCTTCCCTGGACAAAGTACTTTAGATTTCAGAAGTATTGGAAAGGGCTACAATCCTGGCCTAGGGTTTCTACAGATGATGTAACTAACCTTCTCCTCCTCCGTTCTTCCCCCCTGATAAAATTTTCCACTCTTATCTTTCTAGTGTGTCACTGCTCCCCCTGGAAACTCTTCACCAACTTCACCTTTGTTCTTATATGTGAAATGTGAACCTTCGTTCTCATCTTTAAAGTCAGGTGCTGTTCCTCAGTGCATCTAATTTCTGTTAAAGGGCTTTTGCTCTGCCCAGTCCTTTTTCCTCTGTGCTCCGTTTGTTCTCTTCACCCCCAACCCTCTTTCTTCTCTGGCTTTGATAGTCCCACTCCACAATGTAGGAATGGCAGCCTCCTTCCTGTGTGTCAAGCACTCTCTGTCTTTAAACTCACTTTTGTCGCTTCACTTCTTACCGTAATGGACTTACACCGTCTCTGCCTGACCCAACTCATGCTTCATTATCCCTTAGGCAATTGCAGACGCCTCAGTCCCAAGTGTTTTAAAATCATGAATAAGCGCATTAGAGATCATTAAACTAGTTTAAAATAGTGATTTATAGGCATACAGAGAGACATAAATAAGTTTAAAGAGCCCTGCATTGGCTTTAAGAATGGAACTAGATTTACTGGTGGGATGAGAGCTTAGCCAAGTGTTAGCCTCTACATCAGCACTGCCTAGTTTCGTATGTCCGTGGCACATTACCTGGGATTTGCTATCTGGTTTTCCTCTTCCTCCAGCAGCTCATGTTTGATTTGGCCATAAAGACCATCGCCAAAAAATCATTCCCACTTGACAGTAAAACTGTTTTCTTTAGGACAAAAGACTTACTACTGTAGAATGTGAGCTTCCATGTTACAGCAAGTTGTACAGCTCTGGTATACACACAATAAGTGAAGCGTTCATTCAAGCTCTTGCTAGACTTGAGGCTACTGGTAGGCTGTAACTTGACATGCCATCATAGGCAAACCCAGAACTTACTTTGTTTGTGGTAGTTAACATATAACAAAGGAAAAAATAGAACAAATAAAACATGAATTATGGATGCATAATTGTTTTTGTTATGCCAAACTAGTCTGGAGCAGGTCATTTGTTTGTGAGCTTTGCAAAATGCCATGCAATTAGAGTGCTAAGGATTATTAACAAGAAAAATGCCTGACAGAAACTGAAATTCACTATTAACACAGCTTTTTTTTTGTTTCATTTGGTGTCAGAACTCTTCAGGCACAGTTGCAATTGTCTCCTTTTGGGTCAGTGTTGTACTGTCATTATATTCATTCTTTATAATCTTTTTGATCACATCCTGTTTATCAGAGGTCAAGTACCATGTGATTAATATAAACGACAAAGATCTGAAATCAGGTGCAATATTTTGCAATTATTCCTACTTCACTTAGAACTTATGTTAATTTTTCTTCCTCAATGCCAACACACTTTTCAGACAATTTTTAAAAATTTAGCAGGACAAGACTAGAAATTCTCGCTAAATGAATATGTTTATCATATCAATGCGATGAGTAAAAAAGGCATAAAGCATGTATCATCCGAGGTAAGTGACGAGCTAGAAAACGCTTATTATGGTCTCTTGTGTATATATCTACATATATGTGGATATATATATTTTAAAACCACACACAGATGTGTATGTGAATTCTATGTGTATGTGTATGCGTAAGTATGTGGCTGCTTTTTACCTAATAGACCAGAGTAGCACCAAGGAACCATAAACGTGTATATATGTATTTGTTTTAAAAAGTTGCCCATTTATAACTTAATGGCTCTTTTCGAGCCCTTGCATAGAACTTTGACATGAGCAGTTACAGGTTGCTATATAAATCTTTCTCTCATACATATGTGGTTATTCATGTTAAACATTATAACAAAACCAGTGTGTAGATGCTGATTTCTAAATGCTACTGCTCTTGATCTTTCCAACATAAAGGAGTAGATAATGGAGGGGAATACTTTAAAAATTATTCATTGAAAGACATTTCTTCATGTGAGCAGCTAAAGCCCAACATGTGCTTTGAATTAGTCAAAGCTGGAAATCATATTGGATTTTTAATATTAAATTAAAAAAAATTGGTAACACCCGTATTTTTAAATTGATTTTTGACAAACATAAGAGTGATTTTAATCAATTCAGTTGACCTATGTTGAGATTTTACCAGAGTAAACCTGGTGCTTTGCATTTTGGCCTTTGGTAACAAAGAAACTCTGTGGCATTCTTTAAGGATTTCCCAGAGAGTTTACAATCTTGATAACACATATTCAAAGGTTATTTACAACACTGTGCATTATGTATGCATTTAGAATGGGTTTTAATGCACTAGATAATTTTTATGATTAAATTCTGAAAAACCTTTAAAGTAAGAGACATGAGTCCTCAAGAGTTGTATTCTGTCAAACACGTGACCTATAAAGCATTGCAAGGTTTTTATTATATTTTAAATCATTGTCATGGAACCCACTGTCAAGTGAACTAGGAAGAGGATTTTCCTTTGTAAGTTTGATATTAAATAATGATGAAAGTGCCAATCTTGCTGTATTTTTCAATTCACAAAAGGCTCCCAAAGCCAGGAGGGGTCTGATACAATTACTTTCTATGCACTGAGTTTGGCAAAATATCTTTGTCTTCTGATTGTCAATTCTTCTCACTTTCATCAAGTACAGAATGATGAATTTAAAATTTCTGATTAGTACTCATAAAGTCAATGTGTGTTATGTGCTGAGGAGTCTCCTTTTGTATGCAGGAATTACCATTTTCATGGTAAAGCCTTCTAGAGCTTCCTCAGGAGTTTCATTATTGTACGGAAATGCATCTGAAGAAGGAAATGTTTGTCATTGTCTCTTCCAAATCCTGTTGCTAGAAGTCCGAAATACTTCAATAGAGTTCATTTAAACATCTCGTTTTGTTTTTATCAGTATAGCTTTTGTTTTTATGCAGCATCAATGCATTTTACTGAGTGCTGGGCAGAACTACTTACTGAAAACAGCAATAAAAGAGACGATCTTTAGGCATTTCTCCTCTACTGCTGTTTTAAGAACTATAATAATTTCATGTACTTTCAATGCTCATGAATAAAGTTCCCAGCTGTGTCTTTAGGTGAAGATTTTCAGAAATATCTAACTTAAGGGAATTTAGGTTTCTCTAACTGTCTTGAGTATCCATATAAGGTCCATTTATAAACTGTACCAAGATCAGGCGGTGTGTTTCTAGGAGAGACATCCCCAAACGCTTGCTTAATAATAACTGTGTTTTGGTTTCACAGTCTGGCAATTAAAATGTTATGATAAAACCAGTATACAAGCACAACTAATAACAGAGAATGAATCCATCCCATATAAACATGAAGTACTATTTCCTACTCAAAAGTGACAACTCTATTTTGTTCACTTGAATATTTTAAAATTCAATAGACTTTGAAAAAAAAAAACCAAATTAGGAAAGTCTTTGCTTTTGTGAGGGAAATTAACCCATTACTGTAGTGATAGAGAAGAAACTGCACAGATGCAAAATATTTTCATTTTAGCAATTTAACTCCACTCATAGATGCCTAAATACATTAATGGTTAAGTATCACTACGCATACCATGTAAATTCTTGGAATGAAAAGACAAAGTTGGGATGATTATTGCACATTGTAAATTCCAGGGTAGATTCAAGTGTTTAACTGGTGGTAGGTTTCTTCATTAAGTCAGTTTAACAACTAAAGGAAGGAAAATGCGATTGCAAAGGCATCTGCATAAAACTTTGTAAGATATGTCTTTGATACCAGCATGCTAAGTGGTTGAACATGTCACCCAAAGAACTACAGTGTTGGTGTTTTATTTACCTCTGTGACATTTCTTGGTTACGTGGTCTGTGTACGCAGCTGGGTGGTTGCTTGAAGTTTATCACCATGAGTAAAAGGAATGTTACTGACTCAAGAGAATATAATATCCAGATGACCATTTATTTAATGTATATGGTGCATTCCTTGGAAACAATGTGCAAAACCTGAGGAGAATATACTCCATGGACTGTTCAGGACTTCCCAGGCTGTAAGACCTACCTCATATGAAATACTCTTTCTTCACGTGTATGTGTGTATGAAAGGCCTTTACCTCATTAATGATTTTTGGGGAAGAACCCTGAAGTGTGTCAAAGCCTTTCTGCTGAATACAGAAGCTGTTGCACTAGACCTTTGGTGTTTAAGAACAGAGAAGTTAGTTTTGCAACTACAGTACAAAAAAGCATTAAGTTTTCCTGCTTCAGCATACCTGAGGTTAAAATAAATGAAGTAAGCAGAAGAAAAGTTTGACAGCATTTATAGCTAAATGCAGTTGCATGTCCTTCATACTTGTGAGATTTAAATTGGATGTATCTCCTTGTATGTAGTATTAAAATAGTTAAAGTTATCTCACGACAGTTTGTTGATTTTTTCTTATGAAGTAAAGGGTTTACTATGTTGGTATCAGTGAACGTTAGTTTCAGATCTCAGGTACCTGATAGTGATCTAATGTTCTTTCCAGGCTCTGTTCGGATGTTTGACCTTGAGACTAAGACTGTAGTTAAGTTTTGATGTCTAGCTGCATGAAAATAAATTCTTAATATTACCATTACTCAGCTTCATGCTACAGTTACTTTGATATTAATTCATTGCAAGAGAAGAAACAGGATTTTTAATCAGTAAAAAAAGATCAGTTTTGTAATACAGGGAAACCAAAAATGGGCATCAGAGCTTCTCAAATCAGGAGGTGAGAACAGTGCATTCTGTATATGAAATTCAAGTGGGACTGAGGGCAGAAGTTGGGGTATCTCATCATCTCTCTGATGCTCACTGAAAGGAATCTTTGACTTATACCAGGCAATTGCAAATGAATATAACTTACTCAAGATTATTAAGTTGATTTGAAGGCTATGAACCCACTGTTGAAGAGTGCTCAAATGTTTCTTGTATTGAAGTTAATGGATTTTTTTTTCCTGTAATGTTATGATCCTATTGATGATTTTTATTTATTGCAGGCTAGCCAGATAGTATACATGCATTTTGGAGGCTTCAGGGTGCAAGAATTGAGGATTTTTTCCTATTCGTTCACTTGAAATTTATAAAACAATGTAAAAAATTAGATAGAGTTTTAAACTAATCCTTCCAGAACGAAGTGTTTAACCAGCATTTATTTGTTAGTTTGTGGGGGTTTAAAGTATATTTATTTATTTGAACAGGGAAAACATCTGAAAGGTTATATTTTTTATTTTGTTTGGCTGTAGTCTTCACTTTGCTTTGTTTTTAGGGAGACAGAGTATTCTTGAAAATGAAATTTGAGTTTGGCAAACAAATAGGCTGTAGAACCGGCAGGGCCAACCCCAACTATTCCAAAGTTCAGAATGAGCATGAAAGCTCATCTTTACAGACAGCTACTATGGGAACATCTTCCTGTGGTCTGCAAGAGAAACTTTGGCTAGTTTTATTGTTCACAGAAAAAAATTAGATCTTATGAAATAAATAGAGGCTCTTTGGGAAAGAACATTTTCAAAAGAATTGCTAGTGCACTTACTCTAATAGGCAGGGAATACATATGGTATTTTGTTTTGCTTTGGTAGACAGAATGAGCTAAGTAAAATGTTACCTCCTGTATTCCCAACCAGCTGTGCCTGTTGCAGCTTTGCAGCTTGTTCTTCAAGAACTAGTGGAACGGATGAATTGTTACGGGGTTAAAATCAGAGTGGTTCAAAAAATCAAGTGATGTCTTTATTAGGGTGTTTCAGTCTAGGTTTCTTATGGCTGTTTGAAAGACAGTCATATCTTTTACTCTCTCATTACCTCTATAGTTCTTGGATGTATGTATGTGTATATATTGGGTTGATTTATTGCTGCTCATATATGTGAAGTCTTTGTTTTCCAGCAAACTACTGTCACAAAGCTCTTGATTGAACAGTGTTGAGGAAAGATGGTAGTCTTGAGGATTTACTGCTTAATTTGAAGCTCCAGCTGTGCAGGAATATGTCAGCTTTTCCTGATCTATTTTTTATGATAAAGCAGGAGACAGAGGTGGCTAATATTCAGTTTCTTCCATGTGGGTAATAACTGGGATCCCTTATGCCTTCTCATTAGAAATTCCATAAAAGCCATTTTAAACCAACAGAACACATCCCTCCAGTTATGGTACACCTACTCCTATCAGGCCCTTCTGCTGTGATTTAAAACACCATATGTTCAGATATGCTTGGTCTGAAATTTGCCCAAATTATCTAAGATTAAAAATGGGAATTAAAAGCAACCAGCTTCTGTTAGGTATCCGCCAAATCTGGGGAGCTCTATACAGGAATCCAGTACTTGACATCCTCATTGATATTTACATTCCTGTATAGCGCAGGTTGGCATCACATCAGTCATTAACATAGTAAAGGAATCATCATGTGTGTTTACTATTTAAAACAACTAGAATTAAGAAGGGCAAACTCATCTGCCTAAACCAGATAACAGAATCAGCAAATTCATACTATTCTGCTGTACATCTCACAGGAAGCTGATGCTGTAGTGGTGCTCCACTTAACTCCATTCATTGTGTTGTTTTATGTGCAGAATCACTTTATTCTGTAGCTTCTGCATCATAAAACTTATTTAATTTGATGTAAACAATAGTTTAATGTTCCCCTAATTACCTCTTATTTTAGCTCTAGCCCTGGACATGTAAGTGGAAACACTGAATTTCCAGAAGCCAGCAGCACCAGTGGGGGAGGCTTTTTAATGAGACACAATTTATGCTTGACTATTTGGAGTACATTAATTAAATAATTTCTAGTTGTCCCTCTAGACTGACTCTGAAGTTACTAGGAGTGAACTGGTGAGATTATTTCATAATTAGTAGCAACAACTTCAAGCATTTTAAATTACTTCAGCAAAAGAAAAAAAGATAAATAACATGGTTCATCCTTTGGCCTCTTTTCAGTTGCACTGCATTTTATTTTGGCCCAGACATTTCATTGTTCATTTGCTTCTTGAAATAGCTTTATAATTATGTGATATTATCAGACAGTATTAACACTTTTCTGACTTTTTTTTTACTAACTGATCATTCTTTTTGCCTTAGAAGCCACTTTGTTGTTTAGCTATAGTGCATATGTTGTATTAGGATAAATGGTTCATTGCTGTTAATGGCAATGGGAAGTAGAGGGCTTTTTATCCTTAAATACATTCTAAATGATGATTGCATTCAAAATATGACCTTCTGAAAGAAGTAAAACAACTCTTCCCCCGAAGAAAAAAAAAAATCAAGAAAAAAAGACTTTTCAGGCTCTCTCTATTCACATCCCATCATGTCTCCTTCCCTTAATTCTGTTTCTCTGAGGATGAGGAAATTGAAACAGAGAGATAGTGACTTGTTGAAGTTCACAAAAAGGGTTGATTGCAAAATCAAGATACAAATCTCAGAGGCCTGCTTCTTAGTCCTGACCCTCAAGTATTAAACCACAAATAACACACAGCAATGGATTTGATATCTGAGAGTTTGATCTCCTTACCAAAAGAAGGACTGTGACCTCTCAGGAGAACACAGTGCTGAACTTTTATTCCCCGCAAGGCAATGGCAACTTCAAATTCTGCTGAAATCATAAATGCATGGTTCAGCCAGGTATTGTTCAAAACTTTTAAAAATATTGCATCTCATAAATCCACCTTCCTTTTTCTTTTCCTGACCACATTGTTATCTGGCAGCATTATATAGTCTTAAACAATAGTGCGGCATAGGAATGGCTGTCATTGAGGTAGTCCAACCATTATACTTTATGTTGCCCACAATATGTAAAAAACAAATAAAGTCTGGAATTAAATACTGCTTTTTCCGTGAACTGTGTATCGCTTTACTGATATCATGACCATCAAAATGTGCACTGCATTTCCAAATGCAAAAGGAGACAGTCACCTGCCAGAAAGCACTTTTATAAAAGAATTTCGTCAAGATGAATGCCCTGCTTTTTTGGATAAACAGCAGCACAAGCCCGTTTGCAATACTGACATCTAGTGACGCCCGGTCATATTTGTATAACCCTCTTCACCAACATTAACTTTTTGCAGCATTATACCCCCTCACAAAGATTAGCAAGTGAACTACCAAATATGTCCTTTTGCTTCCCAAAAGACACTGGAAGAGGCAGGCAACCATTTCTCTAGAACAATGCCCAGCTTAAAGGAGGACATAATTAATCCTGTGGAATACAATGGGACAATTTTCTCACCTTGGGAACCAAGCTATGCTTAACACTTGCAGTAAAATGAGCAGAAGAACAATTTTAGTGTTTTACCTGTTATTGAATTCTCTTAATTAGGATGATGGTATAAAGACAGCATATGCCTGTAGGCATTATGCAGCAAAAAAGTGACAGTATTGTATTTTAAAGAAGTAATTTAAAATGTTCTAAAACTGTCCCATAATTATGAGGTGTGGGCTGCATACTACGCTATTAGGGTGGGGATTTTTTGCCCAGAGGAATGTTTTTTTATGATGCCTCAGTGTATCAGTGGATATATTTATTATCTCAACGATCCATTTTTTTTTCTTCATCTGCGTAGTTTTGTCTTGAATATTTGTACATACTGCTTAGCACCCACTTACATTGTCAGGTCATGATAATATATAGGAATGCAGTAAAGTAAAATAAGAAAGGACTGTAACACAAGTTTCTTCATGATTTATAATCAGCATCACTATGATACTTAAATGTAACCGATAGTTACTTACATTACATGAAACCAGATTTTGTCTGGCTGTTACAGCCCACTGCTTTTCCGTTCATACTGTGATGATCTAATATTGCTTCTAGGTATGTTGAAGTTCACAAAAGCTCAATGTACCTTGGCATCCTCAAAGTACTACATCTGTTTCTTTGACAGAAGCCATTGTGTCACTCAACTGTGTATCATGTCGCTGCGTGTTGTTCAGTGGCATTAGCAAAAGGTGCCCTGACACAGGCTGTTATGTCAGTCTCTTCTTTGATAACATTAAGAACTTTTATATAGCGCACGTGCGTTTGAAGTGATGCCACTGAGCACTGTTGTTCGTACTTCCATAAAGCTGCAATTTATCCGTTGATGGAAGCAATGCTTTTAATTAAGGTTGTGTTTTAGTTAAGGAAAAGAAAAGGCTGTGAATCAACAGAAGTTTTCCTAATAGTTCATATCTAATTGATTTTTTTCATAATTTGGATTACCTGAGCTTGTTCAACACCAAAGAAATTTGTTGGGCTTGTCATATTAAAAATCCACAGATCTTTCATCTAAAATTGTTGTGAGAAAACAATGTCAAACCATACTTTCCCAGAATCACATCTGAGGAGAAGTTTGGAGGAAAGAAGGGAATCTGGCTGTCTTTTAATACATAGAGAACAATGCTTTCTCATACGTGTTTCTTCAGCCTTTTGATATCTCTAAAGCTGAACTTGAAGTGACTTACAAAAATAGAGCTACCAGCCATTGCACCTTGGTAGGTACATTTGGCTTACTGTCTGTAGTCAAGTCAGAGCAAGAACTTAGTGAAGAGGTTGGGGGTTATTTGTTTTTATTTTTATTTTAAGAAAAAAAAATGCAAAAGAATAATTCAGGCCATTATATGAATTGATATGGTCATACTTTTTTTGTGTCACATTCCAGGAAAATATGTCCTGTTGGTGACATACAGTCACCAAAGCTTTTATTTCCAGTTTCAGAACTTAAATTTTATATTGGCATATGCAAATACAAACTTCAGATGTATTTGCAACTATTACTATCAGAAGGGTTCCCTCCATCAGCCGTATGAGCGGATGGTTAATTTAGCTAATTACAACTCATCTTTCACAACTCAAAGAGTGAATGTGTAATATATGTAGAAAACTGTGATCAATCCAAAGAGTGATTTTAAAGTTTAAGCATTTGTTTATTTTAATATATATGAACAATCAATTAGCAGCTGGGGAAGCAAACAATATAAGTTGAGCAATTAGTTTCTATTGAGTTATTTGCTTAATTCTAGTAATTTTTACCATGGCTTTCAAATGTTAAAAAAATAAC